>JAOQMM010000002.1:17290872-17306996 GCA_027563515.1 Erythroxylum platyclados
TGATTCTTTCGTCAAAATCCACCTAAGACTTAGAGCTACAACTTTCCTTCTTTACAATATTTCAAATTCCCACTCTTGGCTGGTTAAAGAGAAAAGTAAATCAGCTAGAAAGTAAGGAAGAAATCACAAATAATATTTGTCTAGTTTCAAGTACAAAGTTTGTAATCCACCACTATCTATATTCACAGGTTTACTCTGCCACCATTCTTGACATTGAAGAACTTTGAGGGCTTGGACCTTGGCAAAATGGAGAAGGTAGGTGACAATAGACCTGCATATTTCCATTATTACTTTTTATCGTGATAATGACTGGAGTGGCTTTGCAGAGCGATGACTCTGGACTAGCTTCTTATGTTGCTGGACAAATTGACCGGTCACTTAGCTGGAAGGTAGGATGACTGCATTAAATCTTCTGAATCGTAGAATTGGAAGGACCCTTGACAGGTTTTTCGTTGTTTTGATGGACAGGATGTTCAGTGGCTTCAAACAATTACATCATTGCCAATTTTAGTGAAGGGCGTAATCACCGCTGAGGATGGTATTTCACATTTTACCTGCTGCAGTACTGTAATAAAATTTAGTCTTTTCTTCTCATCTTATATTGTCCTGGTGTTCCTTTGTCATGAATCTTCAAATACCCTTGCAGCAAGACTTGCTATACAGAGTGGAGCTGCAGGAATCATCGTCTCCAATCATGGAGCTCGCCAGCTTGATTATGTTCCTGCAACTATCAGGGCTTTGGAAGAGGTTAGTGGTATTCCTGTGCTTCTGTTTTACAATTATGCCCATTTCTATGTTGTATCCAAAACAAACTGCTTCTTTTCTAACTTTTTCGTGTCCTCCAATACTGGTTGAGTTTCTGCCCTTGTGTTATGCCTAATATAATAATCCCTTTGGGGGAATTGCTTCACTCTTCAATGTAACTATCCACTGAAGCATCCATATGAAGCCTACTGAAAACATCCAATTGCTTGATATAATCCAATGTACTCTGGAGGCTTAATTTTACTGATGTTAAGTGACAGGTTGTCAAAGCTGTCCAAGGCCGACTTCCTGTTTTTCTTGATGGTGGAGTCCGGCGAGGAACAGACGTCTTTAAGGCACTGGCACTGGGTGCATCTGGAATATTTGTAAGTATACAGTTCTTTGCAATCACCAACATTAGGCGTACAAGAAAAACAATTATGACACCTTTCCAAGTTACCAAAACTTCTTGTGTTTGCGCTTGTGGGCATTCGTTGGTGTCTTTTGAAGTTTACTAGAGTCCGAAGCATAACAGCTAATAATGTTATGAGCTCTTTAATCCTGTGCTTCAATTTCAGATTGGAAGACCAGTTGTATTCTCACTTGCTGCTGAAGGTGAAGCGGGTATTAGGAAAGTACTTCAAATGCTTCGCGAAGAGTTCGAGCTAACAATGGCGTTGAACGGCTGCCGCTCACTCAGGGAGATCACTCGTGACCACATTGTCACTGACTGGGACCTTCCTCGACCTCCATCAAGGTTATAAGAAGCAAATGACGGGGAAAAGCATAATATCCGCGGCCCTGAAAGTCAGTTTGCAAGTACTTCATGATTGGAAGGATTGATGTACTGTAATGAGGAGCAATACTTTTTTTCTTATGGATGGCCACTATTAGTTCTATATTGTTTCATCTGAGACCAGTATGTCAATCTTTGTAACCTATAAACATGTTCCTACTTCGAAGTTGAAGAAAATGAAATTGGCCTTTCGTATTTCGAGCAAGAAGTAAATTAGCCGAGAAAAATAAAATTTATAAATTCTACATGAATTTTATCAACAGACAACTCTTTGTACCTTGTCCAAGATATATTGATATTGTATAGCTTTATTCAATGATACTCTTTAATTTTCTCTACTTGTTTGGCGTTCTATGAATCTATTTTTTAATAGTGCTCAAGTATATTTTTGTATTAAAATTGTGATAAATTTATTATAATTTAGTGAATATTGAGTTTTTTGAAATATAAAATCCCACTTTAACAATTGAAATTTTCACAAAATGTTACATTAAATTTTCTTAAAAGTGGATAAAATTTTCAACTTTCAATTTCGTATATTTTTTTAACAAACAAATCATATAACTGAAGTTGATAGAAGGTCTTAATTTGCATAATGAATGTGTCAAATGCAATATCTTAGTAAGGATTTCAATATTAGAACTCCTAATACCGCATATTTATTCACTATTTTTATATAATTTTTTCATAGATATTAAATTCATTATCTTCAAATTAAAGATAGTTTTTTTTGTTTTGTTTCTATTGGTGGTTTTGGTTAATTTATAGAATCTATACAGAATAGGACTCAATTCTTTTTGGATGTGTGTTTATAAAACTCACTTACAAGTTTGAGAGTAACTTTATTTTTATGTACATCTAAAATCATGCAGAAGCAAGGACACCCACAATTGTTGGGAAATTGGAGTGGAATTCGATCTTTTACGCAGGAGAATGATAACGAAACATTTTGGTTTAATTTTTTAAAAGCTAAGATCATTTAAATTTTATAATGTGATTAACATCTCAAATATAATAACGTATGAATTATAATTTGTACCTTTTTCCAAAGCTAATTATTTTCTTATCGTTTTCATTAAACCATTTTTGAAATCAGTTCATTTCAACTACCGTAGTTGCATAAGTGTCCGACCTTTAATGTTATCCACATAATATGTTGAGAAAACTGTACAACTATTGTAAAGAGGGTTAGGTACGAAGTGCTAGTTCCCTCATAGCCTATCCTTATTTATAATAAGTTTTGGACATTTTAGTAATTTAATTGAAACTAAAATTTTAATTTCAATTAAAAATTAAACTTTAATGAGAATTACTCAATTATGCCTAAATAAGATTCAATATCTTATATTGGTCCTTATTTATTAAATATCTCATATTTAATTATAAAATTTCTCAAACTTTATAATCAAGTCTAACTTGATTAAAATATCTTTTTTCTATTCAACTAGTTCTTTATGTGTGACTTATTAGGTTCCTAAATATATTGAAAATGGATATAAATTTTAACCCTAGATCATATCTAAGATTAGATAAATTAAACTCTTTTCATTTATCTTTAATTCTCTAATTAGATAATATATATATATATATAAAGAGATTGGCGTCTAACAATGCTTCATGACCACCAATGCTCTGATTAGACATAGAACATGAAATTAATGTTTGTTCTATTTAAGTCCAATCATATTAGTTTTCCACCATTAGTAATTGATTCAATTGGTTCATTTGAAAAGTATTTTCAACATGTCATTCCACCTTAACTAAGGATTTTCCGAATCAATACTAATCGAGAATAACAAAATATTCTTTGTAATTACTTTAGGATGATAAACCCTATATTGATTACTTAACTGTTTTTATATAGTTTATGTTATATCCGGTGACAATTGACTAAGCTACCATTGACTAGAATATGTTATAAATGATATCAAAACATAGCAATCTGTATACAAGATACTTTGGAGATTTCAAGTCAAAGAATCACTTATACAATAATCATAATGAGAACTTCCATAGACATAAAAGTAATGTTCCAAATGGAACTCTTATTTAAGGTCAGTTTAATGAAGAACTCTTATTTAAGGTCAGTTTAATGAACTTTTTCTTTAACAAGCACCTACATATTTGTTTAAATATCTCTATAATTTAGTCTCTAAGATCGACTACTTCCTTTATTAGAAAAAACATAATGTATGCTAGTCTCTTTATATTTTATTAATTTCCAATCTTAACAGAACAATTTAGGGATAATATATAAGTACAATATGAACATCATAATTATGATCTCATCATAATTTTATTTACAATATACATTTATACTACCGTGATTCTTCCTTCTCTATCATGATCGTGTATGGTGTCACGATCGTGCCAGAGAGCTATGCAACATTGGTTGGTTTTGCCATGCACGATCTTGCATGATTGTGCCATACGTGCATGCATTTAACTTCTTCTCCATTCTTCAATTTCTTGTTTTCAAATACTCATAAACACATCAAACACCTCTTGAAACATATAATTAAGATCAAATTCATACTGTAAATCAAACAAATATTTAGAAAATATAGAAACACTAACAAAAACACAATTCTAAGCCTATACACATAATAATCATCTAGGAAACACTTAAAAGCATACTTAAACACCTAGAAAAACACACTATGATCTACATATATCAAAGAGCTTACACCCTATACTGTTCATCAAGACGATGTTGCTAATCCCCAAAATCTTACTTTACTTGATTTTCCAGCTTAATTGTACTAAAGCTTCCACTTTGGTATTTTGAGAAGAAGTTTCTATATAGGTTGACATGAAAGGAGGAACCTAAATCAACAATGGATGAATTACCATTGTAGGAAATGTTAATACTTGTCTTCTCTAATGAGGAAGACATCATTATGATCTTTTTCTTCCCTAACAGTTATACTCTTCTCTTCCTTCCTTTTTAGGTCAATCTAATTTGGCTTGATAGTGCCATTCTTTTGTTATCTCTTGAGATTTTGACATTCATATTTCTTATGACCAAGCTTGCCATAATAGTAGTAGTTAATTATTGGGTGTGATTTGGTTTACCTTTTAGACTTGTCATGGCCTCTACTTTTACTTCTTCCACGGGTCTCACTTATTATCCTATTCTAAACAACATTAGCCTCGTTTTATGTTGATACGACACATTGTGGTCATAATATCTATAGTGAGTTTTCTTTTTAAGGCTGAGTTACTAAGTGCAATAATAAGAGCATCCTAACTGTCATATAGCAAGTTGATAAGTAATAAAACTTGCTTCTCATCATCAATCTTTATCTTGATATTTAGTTAATTTACAAGCCCTTTGAAGATGTCTAAGAGCTTGATCATATTTTGTCTATCCTTTTATTCTAACTTGATCAACTATCTTATAAGGTGGGATTTGTTTTGAGGCATCTTCTTTTAAATCATAGACTCAAGTTTTTTTTCCATAATTTTTATTGTTGGTGTATGTCAACATGTGCTCAAACAAGTTCCAATCGATGAACTTATGGATTATAGCCACCACCTTTCAGTTTAAGAGCTCTTATTCTTTATCATTTTTTCCTTTTAGTTTCTTTTTGTTCGTGATTGACTTATGCAGATATTTACAATATAGATGGTCCTCCATTGTCAGCTTCCAATAGGAGTAATTCTGCATTGTAAGTTTAAACATGTCACCATCATGAGTGATGGTACCCTCCAGTAAATCACACAAGACGGTAGGACCCACCAACTTGGCTTTGATTCCACGATTTGGAAAAGATTGTTAAAAAGCAAAAGGTCCTTTTACTCTTTGTGTGATTTAGAAAAGACAAGAATAAATTGCAAAATTAGAGGAGGATACATAAATGTCTACATGAAAAAGTCTCTAATGCAAAGGAAAAAATTATGGGACCGAAGGTCCAGAAGTTCATCCACTATAATATAGTATAATTACAATGATTTCTTATCTAGCTTAAATTAAAGGATAACCAACCTTTCACACTATCTAGGATGGATTACAATGCTCAAATACCTAACTAATTTGCGGTGGATCATTTATACACTAAAGAGAAATTGGAGATCTTATCAAGCTATTTAAAGTATCTCTCTTTTTCTCTCTTGGAGTGTGGCACTCATTTGTGTTGTGGGTGCCAAAGAATTCTCCAAATTCTTCTATTCTTTAGATTCTAGAAATCATCATTAAATGACTTTTTTATTATGTCTTTTTTATATTGGAAAATCTTCACCAACGTTATTAACTTATTCCCCGTACTTTTTTTATATTAAAAAAATTCACCAACATTACTAACTTATTCCTCATATTTTTTTAATATTGATATATATTTACAAAATCATTAATTACCTTGTGGTATTCCACCAATTATGGAGAAAACGTCAACATGGTATGATGTTATTGTCAGTTTAAAGATTTAAATGGTATTCTCCTAGTTTTCAAAGTTTATGAAAACCACAAAATGGAGTTTTCGTTTTTATTTCTTTTTTTCATAATCTAATTTATTGTCAACTAAATATATATTATTATTGTAATATATTAATTATTAATAAAATTATAAATAATTTAGTTTAATATTATATTTAATTAATTAAAATTAATTATTAATAAAATTATAAACATTTTATTTTATTTATAATTTATTTAATTTTTAATCAAAGTAAATTGAATTAATAATTATTAATATATAATTAAATTTAAAATATTTTCAAAATACGTCAATTTCAAATAAATTTTGATTTAGTAATCAAAATATATTTAAAACAAACATTAATTTTTAAAATTTTTATTTTAATAATGTAGAATAATTTTTATTGATAATTTATTAATGGATATTATACAAGAGATTAAAATAAATTTAATTAATTAAAAATAATTTATCTTTAAGTTTTATCTAATATATAATTATCATCAATAATAAAAATTATAACTACATTAAAATTAACAGCTAATTACGTTTTTATTTTTACTTGAAAAATAAAAATTAAAAAAACTAAAATAAAAATCACAACAGAAAAAAGAAGTAAAACCAAATGACCCCTTAAAGAATATGTTTATAATTTTATCCTTACTCAAGACTCCCTTTCTATGAAATTATGCATGATTTTTACCAATTGAAATTAAATGAAATTAGTAATTGTTTAGGAGCAGATTTGATTTATATGTTGACATCGTGATTCTGTCTTAAAAAATAATTTGCATCTAATCAATCTTAGCTGTGGAAAGGTCTACACTAATCCATGTAAAAAGTAAAAGCTTTCTATGCCCTTCTCCTAAGTATAAATAAGCAAGCGCTACGAACTCCAAATTGTATATTTGTTGAAATAAAAATATGAAATAGATAATTAGTAGTGTTAGAAGTGATTTCTTACCATTACATTTTGGCCCAGATTAATCAGGTCACGGGCGAATTACAGACCAAAATTGTTCAACCCAATTGAGCTACTAATCCAAGTCGGGTTGATAACATAAAAAATGATATTATTTCTAATTTTTTTTTAAAAAATAGTGTGGGATCTGCGACGGAGCCACAGGTCATCCAGTTAGTGGATTGGGCCAGGAGCGGCCCAAATCCGGCCTGACTTATTGACATCTCTACGGATTTGTTCAACCTGTTGTAACATCTATGGTGTAATTTACTTGCCTTTTGGCTTAATACAATCACATTCAATCTTTTTAAAACAAAAAAAAAAATAAAAACTGCTTCTACAAAGTTAAGGGCCATAGCATTGTTTTGAATACATAGTTTCTGAAATTGCAATAGGTAACGTGCACTTATAAAAACGAATATTAGGTCAAAATGACATGAAATTGATAACTACTGGTTTTAGATTCGACTGTAAACAAGATGCGAACAAAAGGAAAATATTTATGGATGGAAATTGATACGTCAAAAATGAAAGGACTAAACCATTTGTACTGACCGCAGATCTAATTAGGACAAACAAAAACATGAACAAGAAGATAGCAAAAGTCCATGCAGTATGATCTCCTCCTTCCATCCTTTTCATTTTCTAGGCTCTGAAAATTCTATCCGAGGACTAACGTTTTGGAATAAGCAACATTCTGAAGACGAATCTGCCTATTGAACCTTTGAATGAAGTCTTCAACTCTTCTGTTTAGCTCTTCGTCTGACATCTTGGCATAGTCGTTAACTTTCTCTCGCGCTTCTGTTTTGTCTGAACTTGACCGCTCCAAGTTCTCGGTTTTTACCTTTCTAATGATGTTCCTACTCTCGTCAAACATCACCCTCTTTGAACCATCTGATTTGCTGCGTTGCATAGCTCTCACTTCAACTTTCTTTACCTTCTCATTATTTTCATCATCCGGGGGACCACCATTTCCTGGTAAACTGAGTGATCTACGTGGTTTTTCAGGTACAACTACCAAATCCTTTTCTGGGTTAATGAGATTCTTGTGTTTAACTAGTTCTTTTTCTCGAAAATCCTCGACTTTTTCTTCAGGAACAATTGTTCTGCTAATATAAGAAGGTAAATTTATTTGACTCCTCATCAAGTATTTCGTGTAAAGATCATGTCTATCGGGTTTGGATGATGAAGAGAAAGCACCGTAATCCAATGCCAGGATGATAATGAGAGTGTTGGAGATGAAGAACCAGAATTTGGAGTCGTTGAATAGCTTTGGAGGAGAAAGATTGAATATATAGAATGCGCAACTGTATAAAAAGATAGAGAAGACAAAGGCAAAGAAAGATAATCCCTTAGCCTTTTGCTGGTCACCTTTGAAATATGTGAAGGGATTGAATAATGATGGATCTTGCACTAACTTACGTGGCGATTCGTCCATTGCTAGAGAGAGAAAGCCGGCTAGTGTTGGAGAAGTAGTTGTTTGGAGCAGTGGAGAGAAATTTCCGAGGCAGGTGTTTGCTTGTTATTAACCGGTTGGTGAAGTTCCAACGTTTGGGGGTTTATGACTTATATAAGACAACAAGGACGAGGCAATCAATGTGGCAAATGATTGAGCAGAACAATTACAAATGGGTCCTAATTCTCGAGTCATTACCACAATTGTGCCACTACGCTCTAGTACGGAAGTAACATTTTTTTGTTTTTTTATCATAAAGTGTTCTAAGTAAGTCCGAATTATCGCTAGCACTTTTAAATCAGTACTATACTCAGATTATTTTTCGCTTATATTTGTGTAAGACCCCGAAAAGCAGTGTAGTACTACCACTAAATATTTAATACTGCTACGTACCCTTAACTTTATTTAAGCAAGTTCAGCCTGTGTTACTGTACTCTAACGCTCTCGATGGTCGGAAGTAACAAATTTAAGTAACTATGATGACTTTGTAATATCACATCATTGCCAGCTCTCTCTCAGCTAGAATTCCACGTCATCAAATAAGGACAGCTAGTGGCGGATAGGTGGCAACATTGATTTAATCAAATCCCAAATTTGCTTTCTTGCACATAAGCGTTTACTTGACTACTACTTTCCCAATTTCTTGTGATCAATTAATTGGACGCCGACGATGACCTGTAAGAGAAGATGAGATCATGAGATCCACTTTGGTACAATTTGATAGACATTCACATAGTACAAGTGGGGTATAGCTTACAATTTCTTTTACTATGATTGAAATTAATCATGTAATTGAATTGAAGGTACTCTGTACATGTGTTTGTTTATCCCTTCAAATGCTTATGCTCTTGATAGATATGCGACATAATAAACATTATCATCATTCAAAGACTTCTCCAGAAGGCCGCAAAAAAGCTTGCTGATTCTTGAAACACATGATTGGTTTTGTTTTCTGCTAACTGCATGATAAGTACATACGTTTGTACAGAGGACCCACCAGGGGTGAGATCTTCTCTACCGTAGGGAGATCCCACTCACTTGGTTTGTTTGACATGTGTATGGCAGATTCGTGAAGGTGAGAATAGCATTATACACACCATTCGTTTTTGGCTTTCCCCATTGAATACAAAAATCAAACTTATTCATGCTTAAAATAATGTCATAGTAACTCAATTATTCATGCTTGAATCTCGGCTTTCTTACTTGAACAACTACGGTGACTTTGTTATTTGTGACCTATGGAGCCGAAATGTCACACAGTGATTGGGTACCACTTTATGCTCTTGTCAGCAAGATTAATTATCAACCATTAATCAACGTTGAGGTAATAACATAAACCCTCCAAGAACTGGAAGACAAAGGTGTGTTTCGTGTGCTTAATTTTTTTATATATGCTTCACGTCTGAAGCGGCTAGATTTATGGTATACCTAATCTGACGATGAAGACTCGTTTAATTGATTAGTGAAGAAAATAAAGCAGTAGAGTGTTTTAGAAAGTATCTATACTTGGAGTTCATAAGCTACCTTTTTTATTCTTTTCTTTTTTTCTATTAGGCCTCATACGATCTCGGTTAGGATGCTAAGGAGTTCAATAGAATTTCAACATTGAGACCATAATTTGCCAATAAAAAAAAAAGCTTTAAAATACGTACGCTAGTTATGTTGCAGCCTACATCATCCTATAATTACGGGATTGATTTAATTTCATTAAGATCTGTCAGGATCAAAATTGTGTGTTCCGGTGAAAAATTAAAAAAAAAAGATGTTATTCTGAAATTCTGAGATGTTATATTATTCTAGAGGCTCATTTTCAGATGGATGTTGAAATCATTTCTTATATTGTAAGCAAAGTCACAAATATCGTTCTATTCCGACTATTAAACTCTGTATACGTTGAAAAACGTTACTTAAAAACTAACTATAGTACCAACTTTATTTATTGACCATTTCGACTAATACCGACCTATAAAGATAATACGAAATAAGTACCAGAAATAAATTAGGAAATTGAAAAGTTCACAACATCTCTCATAGTCCTTTCCTTTGTCACTCGTCGCTTTCTTATAATTCGTCGCTTTCTTCTTTTTTGCGCCGCTTGTCGCTTGCTTCTTCTTCTCTACTATTTGTCAACATCGTGTTCTTCTTCGCCGCTCATGGAATATTTCTCGTAAAAGAGGTGATATCAAGAAGCCGCTGTACTTAGTTTTGGTAATTTTTTGTGAAAACCCTTGTCTTCATTGTCGTTATAGCTAAGAATATATATAGTAAAAAGAAGAGTTTGAATTTAGCTAAACTAGGAAAATAGGAAACTACATCCTAAATAAAAGCCTATAATATCTCTTAGTTATATATACATAATACACCGAATCTTACAAATATGCACCAAATATCAATATCTCCCAATGCTCCCCTCAAGTTGGACCATGTAAATTGCAAATACCCAACTTGCGATTGTAATACGTGAACTATTGTTGACCCATTGCTTTGTGAAGATATCCGCTAGTTGCTCCGAAGAATGAACATGAGAGATAGCAATCTCACCTACTTTCAATTGGTCATGAATGAAATGTCACTCAACTTCAATGTGTTTCGTACATTCATGAAATACTTGATTAGAGGCAATATAGAGAGCTGCTTTGTTGTCACATGACAAATGCATGGGCCGTGAATAGGCGACCCTAAGAGCTAAAAGTAAGGCCTTAAGCCATGTGAGTTCACATAAAGTGGTAGCCATGAAACGATACTCAGCTTCAGTTGAGGAACGTGGGACAGTTTGTTGTTTCTTGGTTTTCCAACAAATAGGTGAATGACCAAGTAGGACAAAGTAGCCAGTTAAGGACCGTCGACTCAATGGATAACTGGCCCAATCAGAGTCACAATAACCATACAACTATAAGTCATTGTTAGCTCGTAGGAGAATAGCTTGTCTAGGATTGCTCTTAATATAACGTAGAACACGTACAGTTGCTTCCCAATGATCAACGCGTGGACTTTGTATGAATTGAGTCAGGATATGTACACAATAGCTAGGCTCAGGCCGTGTGGTAGTCAAATAGACTAATCGACCAACCAGTCAACGATAGGATGCCAGGTCAGTCATTAATGGACCAGAGGTAAGCACTAAGCAATGATTTTGCTCAATTGGAAAACTAGCAAGTTTGGCACCTAGAAGTCATGCTTTAGTAACTATAATAAGAGCATATTTACATTGATAGAGAAAAATGCCATCAGAATTCTGCGTAACTTTGTTGCTAGGAAAATATTTCAATTTACCAAGATCTGTCATATAGAAACAGTGACTGAGGTATACTTTAAGATCACGAACAACATTAGGATTACTACCTGCAATGACTAAATCATCAACATATACCAGGAAACACAAGCTATCACCTCCTCGATGCATGGTAAAAAGAGAGTAGTCAGCATAAGCTTGAGAGAAACCATAGTCACGAAGAGAAGTGGCCAACTTTGCAAACTTATTACGAGGTGCTTGACGAAGACTATAGAAAGACCTTCGAAGATGACAAACTTTTTCGTGAGAGGAAGCAGTGAACCCGGGCGGTAACCTCATATATGCTTCTTCATTAAGAAAAGTTTGAGTTTAGCTAGACTAGGAAAGTAGGAAACTACTTCCTAAATAAAATCCTATAATATCTCTTAGTCATATATACAGAATACACCAAATATTACAAATATGTACAGAATATCAATAACTCCCTATATGTTTCTTTTCTAGTTTATCATATAAATTTATAAGGCAAGTAACATAAAATTATTTAGGATAAATTGAAAAGAAGGGAAGACTTAGTCTCGAGGGGAACATTAGTAACTCTCTCTTGGATAAATGGTTGTTTATGCCCCCTCTTTTACTTGTTTGGCCAAAACATTTTTTATCTTATGTATTATATTTTTGTCCCACATTGGTAGGTATAAACAATTTTTCAGTTCTTATATTAAGAGAAGTGTTTATCAAGGCTTAAGTAGCTTATCCTTTGATACTTTCATACTTTGGTAAAAGGTTGAACTTGGGTCAACTTCGCATACGCGCCGCTCGCTCCCCTATTCCAGAATGGGCATGAGTGTAGGACATTGATTTGAGTTGGGCTATTTCCAATACTTTTTGAGCTAAATTTTTTTTATTTTTTCATTAAAGAGTTATTATTTGATTGGATCTTTGCACGTTTCTATTTCTTCTCAACTATTTCGAACGTTTCCATATTTGTCTCCACAATTTTTTTCTACACCTAGGGATTCTTCTTTAAAATTTGATATTGTTCTATATGTTGGTTTGGCCAGTTGTTCTTTTCATAGATAAAGCCTTCTGCTAAACCTAATAAGACTTTCTCTGGGCGAAGGTATTTCTGTGAGTTCCAAGTCTTCTACCCCGAGTGCGCGAGTTCGAGGACTGGTTATGTTAACTTTGGGGAGCATACATCATCATTGATTACACCATGATTGTGCCAAAATTTGCTTCAAGGCAGTGAATATACCATGGTATAATCATTTGATAAGTTTTTCTTATTACCTCTTTTCTCTACTATACTTTTATTTTCCATTCAATTTGAAAGCAAAATTTCATAGAAGAAATCAACAATGTTCGTATCAATCTTACTTGACATCTCTAAACTCGAACCCTTGGATTGAACCAATTACAAAAGTTGGTCCTAAAAATAGCCTATTTTTGTTGAGAAACTAGAAATATATTATATGTTATTCTTTGATCTTTTGTTTGTTAAAGCCGCAACCTTTGAAAAAGATAATAAAACAGTTAGAGGACATCTGCTAAACCATATGAATAACTCTATCAAGGTCATTTGGGATTCCTTAGAGAAGAAGTATGATTAAGTTGATGTTGGAAAGAAAAAATATGTGGTGTGAAAATGGTTGCAATTTTAGATGGTGGATGACAAAACAAGTGGTGGAGTAAGTTCACAAATACTAGAACGTGATGGTTGATGTGCTAAGTGAGGGCATAAGCATGTATGAGACATTGCAAGAAAATGTGTTCTTAGAGAAGTTTTCACCATCCTAAAGCGATTACAGAAATCAATTGAAGCACAAGAAGAAAGAAATGGATCTCTATGAGCTAATTAGTCATATGAGAACTAAGGAGGCTAATCGCTTTAAAGATATGCTCAATTATGTTTCTTTGATTTCTATTAAAGATAACATAGTTGAGTCTTTTACTGGTATTTCTAAGGATAGATTCAAAGGCAAGGGTAATAAGAATCAAAAGGATGGGCAACAGAAAAAACAAACCAATCTTATTGAAAAAGATGAAATTATAATTGTTGTAGTTATGGAGGTTAATCTGGTGGGAAACAAAATTGCCTGGGTGCTAGATACTGGTGCTTCAAAGCATAATAGCACCAACAAGGAGCTGTTCCACCAGTCTAAGGATGTTGTAGATGGGGAACATGTCTTCATGGGAAGCTCTACAACTACTAGAGTGCTTGGTAAAGGAAAGATCTTCCTTAAACTTACTTTTGGGAAGACTTTAGCTTTGAATGATGTCTTATATATCCCCTCCTTATGTATGAACATAGTTTTTGGTAGCTTGCTTAATAGGGTTGGATTGAAAATTGTTTTTGAGGATGATAAGTTATTAATTACCGAAAACAAGGACATTTTTAGAGAGGGATACTTAGCTAATGAACTCTTTATATTGAGCACTATTTGTCCTGCTTTCAATACTAACTCTTCTACAACTTCTGCTTATATCACTAAATTTATTATTTGTGGCATGATAGGCTAGGAAATGTTAATGTTGCTTCTATTAAGAAACTTAGAAACATGCATTTGATAAATGTTATAGATGATAACTTTTCTAAGCACTTTGTTTGTGTAGAAACAAAGTTTGTGAAAAACCTGTTCAAACCTACAACAACTAGATGCACTGAGTTGCTTAGGTTGATTTACACAGATGTGGATTATTTTAAGAACTCTATTAGTAAAAGGGGTAAAAACTATTATATAACCTTTATTGATGATTATTTGAAATATGTCAAGGTTTACCTCCTAAGATTTAAAGATGACGCTGAAGAGATGTTCTTAAAATACAAAGCAAAAGTAGAAAATCAATTTGACATAAAACTTAAGAAACTTAGGTTTGATAGGGATGAAGAATATAACACTAATTTTTAAAGGATTTTTGTGAAAAGAATGGTATAATACATTCACCTTAACAAATGGTGTAGCTAAGGGGAAAAATCGGATGCTTAAGAAAATGATAAATGCTATATTGTTGAGTTTTGGTATATTTAACAATATGTGGGCTAAAGTGGTAATTTTTACATGCTATATTCTTAATTGAAATCCTGATAAAGAGTTAGTCAAAACCCCTTATGAATTATGGAAATAATTTGCTCCTAACCTTAATTATTTGAAAGTTTAGGGCATGTCTAGCTAAAGTTGGCTTACCAGACTTTAGAAAGACCAATATTGGACATAAGATATTTTAATTAGGTGTTTATTGGTTATGCTCAAAATAGTGCTACATATAGATTCTTTTTTCTTAGTGGTAATTCTATTTATGAATTTAGAGATGCAAAATATTTTGAACATGTCTTTCCATTAAAGAAAAATGATGCTAGTAATGTTGCTCGTCCTTCAGCCTAGTCTGGTTCGTGCTAGGTGTGGTGCAATGCGGGTTATTAATTCTTGTCGGACTATTTCCTATCCCTTTAAAGTCAAATTTGTTTATTTTCCCACTGGAGAGTTATTCTTTGACTTGGTTTTTATATGTTTTTATTTCTTCTCAATTGTTTCAAACATTTCCATATTTGTCTCCATAATTTTTTCCTTACACATGGATTTGATTTGGTTCTATATATTGGCTTGTCCAAGTGTTCTTTTCATAGGCATATATGTGAGTTTTAAGTATTTGACCTTGAGTGCATGAGTTTAAGGACTGGTTGTGTTAACTTTGGGGAGCAGACAAACATCATCGATTGCACCCCATTTGTGTCAAATTTTACTTTCAAGGTGGTAGCTATACCATAACACAACCATTCAATATGTTTTGTTATTATGCCTTTTCTCTAATGTACCTTTATTTTCCATACATTCTCAACCCTTGGCCTTTTCTAGCCTTGGTACCATTTGCCAAGTATAAAAAAGAAATAACTATTAGCAATAAGAAATTTTGTTTTTGCTTCTAAGTTTTCTTAATATCTGAAGTAGTGAGCAAAACATAGTTTTCTTTTAAACGAAATAATTTCATTGAAAAATAAATAGATACAAAGACTTAATTTGTAGTTCGACATAATAGAATAAAAAAACTTAAATCGTCAACACTAAATTCCACACACAGCTTGACTCATAAGGCACTATACCCTAACCATAATTTTTAAGGGATATTGAACCATCAAAAACCACTGGATATAAGTTATGAACTACTTCCATCTAACTTTCTAAACCCTTATAAGTTCATATAAGTAATTCCTTGCATTTTCATTAGATATCAATTATTCTATAGTTTACTGAATAACATTATTCAGAACATTGTTCTTAGAGTTTACCATACCTTTAAAGCATCATGAGTTTCTTTCTCCCATAACTTATAGACATATGATCACAAACTTATCACATACCCTGCTATATCCTTCTACTATTATTCTGTCATTTTACTATCGACCAATATATTTTACAAAGATTAGATAGAATTTTTAGAGCGTGCTTAGGTTCTGACACTCTTCCAAATACTTAGTAAGAAGGTACATTGAAAGAATAGGTGCTTATTAGTTTCTAGCT
>JAOQMM010000002.1:17318627-17330344 GCA_027563515.1 Erythroxylum platyclados
TATCCTAGGTGATGCGTGACCAAGTCTGTTGTGCCAAGTTGTCAAAGTAGCAACAGACGCTTGAACCGGGGAACACAGCGAGACTGGGAGTGGATAGAGCCCATCTTTACTCTAGCCTTGATATAGCACCCTCCCGATTTTGATATCCTTTAGAATGAGGAGGTTAGGAAAAAATTCAACAGAGATATTGTTAGACTTAACAAAGGAGCTAATGGACATGAGATTGTGAGATGCTGAGGGAACATAAAGAATATCTTTTAAACTAAAAGAATTATTGGCATACAATTGCTTAAATTGATTAGATATTTTAAACATTGCTAGCATAGTTTGAGATTAAATAACAAGTGACAAATAGAAACCTAGGTAGTTAATGAACACTGTGATTAGGTGAATAGTGATCAATCTTATCTATTTAATTGAGTTGTTGAATATTCATAAAATTAAAGCTTACTTAATTTTATTGCTTTTGAGATTGTTTTTGTAAGAAAAAGAAAAAATCTAAGTGTGGATTTATTTCATGTACATATAATGTATATATATTAGTTTTTATTTTACTATGTTTTCTATCCAAATTATATTATTTGATCAATTTTATGTTATATTCAGGTGATTCAAGATATGTTACTTAGAAATGGTTTTAGCCAAGGATTAAGGGCCTTATATTGAAAATATGAGGAAAATGCAATTTTAGATGAAGCGGTCTTAGACATGACTATGTTGTAGCCTATGTCCTACTTTGTGTGTAAGTAGAATATGTTCTAGGACTTCTTCTTCTCAAGAAATTTGGTGCAAAAGAATGCCTCCTATAAAAGTAGGTTAGAGCCAGTGTCATATAATGAAAAATATATAGTGTGACATATAACCTTAAACATCGGTGTATCTGTTCCTATGTTTTTCTCTAGAAAGAAAATTGGAAAAATAATAAAGTAAACAATAATCCCAAATCATGTTTACGACAAACAACTTATACAAGATGACATAAACCCTAATCGGGAGTCTTAATTGTAGTTTTTCTTTAGTTTTTTTGAATTTTTAACTAGAGTTTGTACTCATTAGAGAAATGAAAAAAATCCCTATAACATGTTTTATAATTGTATTTAATAAAAAGATTGATATCTTCATTGAGAAAACATCTTTGATTGTTTATTCTTATGGAAAGAAAGCCTACTCCTTTAACATTTAGTATGTACAGATAATTCCACCTAATTTTAGCCTTAGATGCATCGCTCTTATCACTTGTCCTTAAAATTATTTTTGAGAATTCTTTCAATTTATTTAATTAAGTTCATAGGAAGGAATATATATGAGGGCTAACAGATTTGTAAGTAGCTCAATACCAAAACTATTAACTATTTCTCCCTATAAATTGCAAGTTTTTATTGTTCAAATTAGAATTCTCTTTTCAAATAAACCAAAAAGAGAAAGGCAAGTTGTACAGGAGAGTACGGTGGTAGTAGTTGGAATGCCAAGATATTTTAGAGGGGTTATAGCTTAAACCCTATAAGTTGTGTGAATTGCACAAATTCCTCTGGATTGCTAGTAGATTAAAGATAATGCTCTTGATATACTTAGTATTAGCCTTTGAAAATTTTTACAAGTAGTTTGCAAATGAAAAATTAAACATTTGTACTCAATTACACTTTTATTAGATACTTAATATTCAAACTCTTCTTAATATAAATAGCGATAAGATGGGTAAGAGCTTTTATGACATCGTGAATAATTAAGGTGAGAAGGGGTATCCTTACTTAGTATCCATTTTGCTCCTTTAAACAATAGAGTTGGATCAAAATTGATTAAGATTCTAAAAGAATTAGTAGTTACACGTTTCTCAACCAATTAATGAATGGATTACAAAATTTCAATCCATATAAGGTATTGATAGAGTAATCAAAGTGAAATAATCAAATTCTTTTGGAAAAGTTATTTTTAATATATAAATTCTGATGTTTGGTTGCCTATGGTAGTTCTTAAAGAACTATTTGGTTAACAAAATATTAACACCAATCTTATGACCTTGATAAAATCTCCTCAAAGTGGATTGATGATTTTATTTAACTACTTCTTAAGCATCGTAGTAGCATTTAGAAGAAGTAGGCAATTAATCCATTAGCCCATGGTTCTTTGTTAACCTTTAAGATGAACAAAACAAGATCAATATTTTTTTTGTGAATGGTTTATGATGTACATAAAATGTACATATATTAGATAATTTTTTTCATTTAATTTTATTCTTAAATGCCTTAATTTAGTATATTATACTTTTATGTAATTGTGGAGATGATGCTTTAGGATAAGTTCATCTAAGAATTGAAGGAGTTCACGAGTAAAAATATAAAGAAAACATCATTTTTGGTTGAATACAACTTGACACACAGCCATGTGCCAATGTAAATTCTTTTAAAAAAATTTAAATATTAAGTAGTCTAAGATATACACAACCTGAAATATAACTGTATCTCAGTCTATGTACCTTTAGGAAACATTTATAAAACTTAGGATACCAATATGTTAGAGCCCTTATTTTCCTAAAAAAATTTACAAAAAGATAATTGGTATGGATTTAGTTATTAGCTATAAACCTCTTGGTCCCTATTGGCACCTAAGATGGGGGGTGAATTAGGAGTTTGTGAATTTAAAAAAAATATCAACTTAATAAAAACCTTTGATTAAATTCAAACTGAATAATGAAATACAATGAAAATTTACTTTCAACTCAATAAAAGGGTTCCTAAAATTACAAACTTGATAAGGAGAGTAGGACCTATAAACATGAAAGAGGAGTTTCCTGAACTCCTAACAATAGGAATAATAAGGAGGATACACTTAACGATGTGAAGGAAAACTGTGAAGGCTTTAAGAGGAAAATAGGGCAAAAGGTACAAGTTATACAAATGGACAAGAGCAACCTATAAGAAGAACACTTTAATAAACTTCCAAAATACCAAATTCATCAACACTTTAATAAACTTTCAAAATAACAAATTCATCAACTTCAATCCACAATCAATCTCAATAAGAAAAAATCATTTAATGCATGAAAAATCAAAGGTGATAAAGTCATGAACTATTCAAGTTTGATTAAAGATTCAAAATTGAAGTAATTTAAAACAAGGTTCATCAAAATCAATAAGCTTAATAGAGAAAAAGTTTAATTAAACTTTTAATTGCTTTCAAACAAACGTTAATAGATTCAATTGTAGGGAAATATGTCCAATGTTTTTCAATTTAAAAACCCCCTAGTTTTCTTTAAAATTAAGTTTGACTAAAGATTCAAAATTAAAGTAATTTAAAACAAGGTTGATCAAAATCAATAAGCTTAATCAAGAAAAGTTCAATTAAACCTTTAATTGTTTTTCAAACAAATGCTAAATAGGTTCAATTGTATGGAAATACCTCTAATTTTTTCAATTTGAAAAACCCCTAATTTTCTTGATTGTGCATAAGTTCTAATTTTTAATTAGAAATGAAATAATAAAATTTGACAAAATTAAACATTATAAGAACTCAAATATATTCACAATATAATAATCAATCATCAATTTAATAAAATATTACATAATTTTGAGTAATTTCAAAACCCTCAAATTACAATTATCAAAAGTGCCCAAAAATAAAATTCAATGATAAGATGTAATTGGTTATTATAAAAACCTTAAGTCAACCTTTAATTTCACTAACATATCATTAATTTGAATAAATAATATAAAATCAGCAAAGAATTGAAAAATCCCCAAATTTAAAAACCTAACACATTGAATGTTCCAATTTGATTTATTTTAAACACAATTCCATGTAATTTAATGCATAAACAAGTTTAAAAATATGGAAATAAGGGAAATGAATCAACAATTAACAGAAAAAATTATGAACTTCTAAAAAACACCAAGTAAAAGAAATTAGCACTTACCTTAAGATGATTTTGATGAACTAATGTTGAAGGTCAATGTTACTTTGCCTTGCAAGTGTTGAGGTGTTTAATCACCTTGCTAAGTTGTCTAAAACTAGTGGGAGGAGATATGTTTGAAAAAGAAAGACGGGATTTGTAAAGTTTTGAGCAAAATGATGATGACATGTTACGATTATAATGATGAAAGTAGTTGTGAAGAGGGAGAGTGAAATGCAAATATCCATATATATGGTGGTGACAGATGATTTTCAAAGAAAAAGAAAGTGGCTTATGGTTTTCCTTATAAAAGATGAGGTAAAATAAAATGAGTTTTAAAACCCAAACATGTTGGTTAACCACATAATTATATTGGTCCACTAATATAACATGTGGGCTTACCAATACAATTTACCAATTGTTTAACATCTTTGTGATACAAAATCTATCATGATTAATGGTTACAGTGGTCAACCATTGAATGATATTGGTCAACTAATATTATGTAGTGGTCAACAACTACATTGATCAGTAGTCTTATAATCTCACGATATAATTAGTTTAAAAAAAATTCTATTAACACTATTTGACCATCATCATATATTTTTTTACTAATGCAACATCAAGTTTTAGACTTCATTCCAGTTATCCTTTTAATAAATATTAAAAAACTTAAAGAATAATTTATAAAAGTATCTGAATTTGAACAGATCATAATCAAATAGAATTTACATTAATCATGCCTAATTATCTTATAATTATGTAAAATCAATCCTCATTTATTAGTTTAGTAAATGTAGTTAGGTGCATAATTAATTTCAAAATTGAGAGGTTAGTCAAAATAAAACTCTTCTTGGATGAAGCCATTTAAAAAAAAATTTAACATCCATTTAAAATAATTTGAAATTTATGTAAGATAAAAATGTAAGTCATAATCAAATAGCTTATAATCTAGGTAACAATGTAAATGTTTCCTCAAAATCTATGCTTTCCTTCTGATTGTACCAATTTCTTATAATGGTACTTAATTCATTTAGCTGATTGTACCAATTTCTTATAATGGTACTTAATTCATTTAGTTTATTTCTAAACACCGACTTAGTACATATGATTTCAATCTAGCATTATTTCTTATAATGGTACTCAATTCATCTAGTTTATCTCTAAAGACCAACTTAGTACATATTGATAGTGGTAGATTGCATAATGTTTTAGTGGGTTGATTAGTATATGTTTAGATGTTAAATTGATTAATTAGTGCATGTTTAGGTTAGGATTGTGTTGTTTAGTTAGACATTAGTGTTTTGAGTGTTTTATGGGTTAAAGTATGCCATTGAGCTTAAATTTTGTGTATTTGAGGTGCCTCGACATGTTTATTAGTGTTTCAGATCAAATATCGAAGAACGAAGAAAAATCAGAGGAAGCCCAGAACCTGACCCAGGCCACGATCATGGCCCATATGCCACAATCACGATAGAAGCCTGGTGGGTCTGCCACGATCGTGACAAAGAGCAAAATCTTAAGCCACGATCATGGCCTGCACGATAGAAGACGCGGAATACCTTCCAGACTTAAGTTTTCGAGGGATGTTTGGGACTTTTTAGGCACGGGAAAACCTTAAGGTTTACCCTAAATGGAAAATACTATATAAAGAAAGAGAAATGACCTAGAAAGTAGCTCTCCAATCTGCCACTTTTGGGAAAACTCCAAGAAGAGAGAAGAAGAGAGAGAAGAGGAAGAAGAGGAGAGAGGAGCTGGCTTTTGCGGCTTCTGCTTTCCTGAGGCATCTCGATCCTCTTCCAAACTGTATTTCATTCATCTTTATGTTCTTTTTCTTTGAATGTTGAGATGGATATGAATATGTTGATGGATTTGGGTTTGATCGTGATGTTCTAATTTTCTTTAAGGATTTTGACATGATTTAATGTTAATCTAGTTATTTTTGTGTTTAATCATTTGGTTGTTATGATTAATTGCTGTAACTTCATGCTTAGGTAATAAATCAAGAGAGTGAATCGAATGCAAAATGATTGGGTTGGGTTAATAAGAGTTAAGTGATCCAATAGACCACGCAATTAATCAAATCAGTTATTATGCAAAGAGAGATCTCGTGTGAGACTTGATTTTTTTTAGAAAGCTTAAGAACTGATTAGGGCTAGAGTTGTTCGTAATTGAGAGATTACATGTTCAGTATTTAACCTAATTAGGGTTTGTGATTATAACTTGAGAAAGAGTAATCCTCCCTTTGATAGTCTAGAACTGACACCTCATTAACATATAAATGACTAGGCTAGCATTAATGATAGGAAAAATCCTCCTTTTCATAATTAGGAACTTCTTCTTATATGATTTCTCATTGTGAATTTAATATAGCTCAATTTAATTTCTTTTCTTGTTAATTTATAAATCAATTCTCTTCCAACTATCTTCATGTGTTTACTTTTCTGTCTACTTTTTATTTTCATTTTTATGATTCTTAGGGCCCTAGATAACTTAGAATTGAATTAGTTTGCCACTCCTAGAAGGATCAACACCTCATATGCTACACCCACGACCTGTGTGCTTGCATTATTTTAAAGGCTTATAAATTGTAAAAGCTGCCCATAACCACGTATGATTTTGTGGTATCTTGGGTTTAGTCACTAAATTTTGCACCTTGCTTCTATCGAATTGATTAAATTCTTCATTTATAGAAAGAACCTAACTTTCATTACTAATAGTTTCTTCTATAGTCTCAAGCTTTATTTATGAAATAAAAGTAAGATTAGATAAGTTTCAAAGATGTAATTTATTGATTACCCAAAGTTAAGCATCACCTTTAACTTGATCTTAAGGATGATTCTTCTATAATTTCCAATTTCTTAAAAGCTCCTCATGCTTCTTACTCTCTCACTTGGTTTAAAATTATTCAGTTAGCTCAATTTAGGGTGTCTTAGAAATCAATCTTATTTTCTTCAAGAGCTAACTTCTACAAAACGTTAGATAAAACTGCACCATTATATTCAAGAATGTTTTTGAATATAAGAGGGTTAAATTTACTAAAAACAACATGCTTAGACTCTTCAAAGACAATACTATTCCTATTAAATTCTTATATGCTTTGTTAGTTAAGGAATAACCGAGGAAAGTTCCTTCAGCCACTTTGGAATCATCTTCTATAAGTTATCTTTAGTTTTTTAAATGTGGCATCTATAATTAGAAAACAAGTAACTAATGTTTGTCATCTTCCTATGCCATATTTCATATGGTGTTTTATTTGAAGTTGGTCTTATGTAGACTCTATTGGAGAAGTGATATGTGGTTTCTATGGCTTCTACTCAAAAATTATTTAGGAGGTCATATTCATTTATAATAGTCCTATTAATGTCTTTTAATTTTCTATATTTCCTGTCGATAACTCTATTTTGTTAAGAAGCCCTAAGAGTAGAGAATTTATGGAAGATACCATTATCTTCACAATAGTATTCAAACCTTTCATTCTTATACTCCTTACCAATGTCCTTTTGATTAATGTAGTAAAGATTTCCTTTTCATTTTGAAATCTCTTAAAAAACCTAAAGAATCCCCAAAAGCATTCTTCTTTATTATCTAAAAATGAATTCCAATTAACCCGTGTATAATCATCTCCTGTGAAAAAAGCATAAAATTTTACACCTAGACTAGTAAATCTTGGTTGGCTAAAAAATTCATATAAAATAATTGTAAAAGTATAATGGATTTTGTAGAATTTTTTTCTATTAAATGATCTTTTAGATTTTCTCCCAATTTAGTAAGCTCTATAGACCCTGTCTTTCTCAAGTTTGATAGCTAAGCCTATAATGAAAAGTTGTTTAGAGTTTATATTGGATATGAGATCTATGCTTGCATATCCAAGCCTCCTATTCCAAATTCATGCATTATCATTAATAGAAATTAAAAACTTAATATTTTGGTTTGAGAAATCATTAAGATCAATTATATAGATATTCCTTTCTCTCCTCACTAAAAATGCATGTTATTGTTAACCACTCTAGATATAATGCATGATTTTTCCTCAAAATATGCTTTATAGTCTTTGTCACTCGTTATAGTCTAATCGTCCTTACCAATTTTCCGATGCCATTTATCCTCCATCTTTCTCTCTAAGAGTTATAAATTAGGATGCATCTTCAATCACGCTCCTTGAGCATTTAATATTCATATACCATTTGCTTTTCTTTTTCTTAGAGGTCTACAAAACAAAGCAATCAATGTGTTTAAGGCACCCAAATTAAATTGGGTCCTTAATTTTTAGTCTTTGCCTTCTTTTCAACCCAATTCCTTAAGATTTACACATCAAGCTTAATTTTATGAAACAAAACTTACCAATATGCCTATATTTACCAAAATAAAATGACATACCATGTTATATGAATAATAAGGATTAGTGCTATGATAAGAAGACCAAGAAAAGAAGGATCCAGAGGAGGAAGTTTTAGAGATAAAATTAAAAGAAGTTAACATCAAAATCCTTCAAGGCATCTTATTACTAAAGTTTGATTACCTTGGAAGTTCTAATATTTCATACATTATTAACATTTAACAAGAAATTATTGGACCATGTAAACCAAAACCATCTAAGAGAGTAATGTAACTTCTTGATAACTCAATAAAATATCTTTAAGGTGTTAGAAGAATGTCATGATAAAAATTGATAGGTTCATATTATTAGTATATTTTTATATTTATCGATATATAAAAGGATGAAAAAATCCCTAATCTTAGGTAGAACATTCTTTCCTATAACAAGTGTAATAATAAATCTTAGGGGAGGTGAACTAATACTTTGGGTTAAAGATTAATAACTTTTGATTTGAAATGATGAAACATCATTTATGATTAATAATGACTTGGTATAAGCTAATTATTTTAATATTCTATCAGAAGTCATCATAGAAGAAGTCAAAAGACTAAGAAAAGTATGAAAAAGGCAAAAGTAAGGAATCAAGCAAGATGAGAGATGATGACCCTTCAAACAGAACTTTTATGACTATCGTGAAGAAGGGTGCAACCATATTTCTTCAAAATTTAATCAAGTTTAAGAGAAGAATCCAACTAAAAGACTTCTAAAGAAGCCATTCTTGGGAGACAACCCGATCAAAAATTTTATGAACCTTTTATTTTTATTTAAAATTTAAGATTTGGACCAATATTTTGAATATTGGTTTTGGGGTTTAGGTTTAGTTAATACGTTTGTTTATTATTATAATTGCTTTATGTTTTGTATTTCTATATTTTTTTGTTTATTTTTTAGGGATGGAAAAAAGCGTACATGAATTTAGAGAGAATTTTAAGAACAATAGGAGTGAAAGACTCAAAGAATAAGCTAATAAAAAACTTAAAATTTAGTTATACATTTAATTTGATTGATGAACATGGCTTAGTATAAGCATGCTTCCTAGAATGTGTTTATATTTTTATTAATGAATAATGATCCTATAACCCATAATGTGTCTTAAATTGAGTTTTCTAGAAAACTCAATGGCTTAGAACACATTTGTGTCCCAAAACATGTTTATAGGCAAAGGGTGGCAAAATACCTACAATTTATGTTATAACCATTTCCTAGAACTCTGAAAAGGTCTATGGGTTAGGCAAAACCTCATCTATTGCTTCCCTTTTCCTATTTCTCTTAATTTCAGTAAATCTTTCATACATCCACCTTCAAAATTAAGTCTTAGTAAATCCCCCAAGGGTTTTAACATTTTCCTTTAATTTCCATCAATATTCACAAAATTTCTTACCTTCAAATCTACATTTTTGGAAATCTAGGCTACAAACTCATCTTGTTATTATGCTTATGGTTTAAGTTATTTCATGGCTATTATCTTGTTTAAACCTTAATCCAATAAAAAGAATGAGTTATCAACCATTAAAAAGTCAATGATCTAAGGCTCAAATTACTCAAGGTTTAAAAAGTAGTTAAACGTAGAGAAAGGAACCAATTAAGAGTGAGTATCTAATGCTCACCTGTATAGAAAAAACCTTAAATTAAAGGAACATATATCAAAAGCTAGAAATTTTTAATCAAATAAGTGTATTGGTTGGTGACATTGTAGACAATATGATTATCTTAAGAAGAGAGGAGATATATAGATAATTTAAGATGGAGGATGTTCTTTGATATTGTTGAATGTTGATATTAGGAGCTAGCTGATAGATACATAATTAATCATCATTTTACCTCATATTTGATGTGTTTTTGCTTGATATTTTGTACTTTTATTGTATATTTGGTACTTAATGTGCTTCAAGTGTGTTTATAGGTTATAATTGCTTTCATGGACT
Source organism: Erythroxylum platyclados (assembly GCA_027563515.1). Taxonomy (NCBI): domain Eukaryota; kingdom Viridiplantae; phylum Streptophyta; class Magnoliopsida; order Malpighiales; family Erythroxylaceae; genus Erythroxylum; species Erythroxylum platyclados. The sequence goes on from JAOQMM010000002.1 coordinate 17,328,820, forward strand.
TAAAGGAGAAGAATTCGGACAAAAAGACGGCATAGAATGAAGAACTAAAGCATAAAAGTGATGCATGCGTGCATCCAGGCTATGCCCTTGTCCAGGCCATGCATAATTATGATTTCAAGAGTTTTTGGACATACACAGTATGATACTCGGTTGTGTACCAGATCATGTTAGTCCCAAAAACCCTAGTCTTTAACATAAAAAGATGTTTTTGGTGGCCAATGAAGAGGGGGAGACTTTAGGAGGCAATTTCCAAATATGGAGTCATTCTCAAGGGAAGGTTTTGGTCTAGAGAAGTGGAAAATACGAAGAAATCATTGCAAGATCAATCAAAATATAAGATCAAACCTCTACATTGTAAGAACATTCGATAGAAGACAATTAGGGATATTTAGAATTATTAACCCATTTTTTTTACTTGTATTTCTATTTATGTATCTTTGATTTCAATAATGTGTAACTAAACATCCAGTTAGTATTTAGGTTAGATGAACCTTATGTTATTACTTTGATCTGATTTGATTCCTTTATTAATGCAATTGGTTTGATTGATTATTGTGATATGATTATGTGTTTTATTGATAATCTGATTTTATACGTAGAGATTAAGAAATCATAGTATGAATAGATCTACCGTAATTAAAAGGAGTTGATTGCAACCCTAGAAATAGGATGAAACAAATCTTCCAGATTAGGGTCAAACCTAATAGAGGGACTTATAAATTGGTAATGCAATCCTATAAGATTTAACCTGAGTAATTCGACTAGAGACCTTAGGATTAATTGTTAGTAGACTCAAAGTCAGCTATTAGCATACCATAGGAGCCTCCATGGTCTAATACATCAACCAAACAATTGCACGATAAAAGGTCAACCTGATAAGGGTTTAAGGGGATTTGAACCTAGATAATAACTTATGATAACGATAATTTGCTAAGTGAATTCCACTGTCTTTACATTCATTATCGTTTCCTATTTCTTTAATTGTTTTAGTTTTTATTTTCTTTTTATTAAAAATATGAAATCAATTCTTAGGCTAGATAATAGGCGAAGGGCAAGTACTAGTATTCATAGTCTTCATAGGATTGACTCGTAATTGTCAGTACTGGCTATAGATACGTTGTGCACTTGCAGTTATTACATAATTGACCAACTCATGAAATGGGTCAATCAAGTTTTTGGCGCCGCTACGGGGGACTTTGATATTAGGAAAGCCTGAATGCTATTACTCTAGTCATGTTTGTTTTATTTATTTTATCTTTTTCTCTTTTCTTTTATTTTAATTTTTCCTTTTGTATTTATTTTCTTTTTTTTATTATTTTATTTTATCTTATTGTATTTGTGGCTTATTAATTAAATTATCTTTTGAATTTCTCTACTTGATCTTAAGTTTGTGGTTTATTATAGGAATTATGATCCATTGTCATACCCACAACTCACAAAGGAAGGATAGAGCAGACGAGACTTTTGTGTGAGCCAAAATACGTCTTCGTGATCTATAACATCACCATATTGGAGAGTGAGGTGG
>JAOQMM010000002.1:17362690-17373430 GCA_027563515.1 Erythroxylum platyclados
GCATTAACCTTTAAACCAATGATCTAGAAAAACTCCAAGAGTGATTTATGCAAAAGTGAGATGGATTTATGATCTGTTGCACAAAACAACATTAAATCATCTACAAAGCTAAGGTGAGTGAGTTGGAGCTCCTTGCATTTGTAATGGAAAGTGAAATTTGGATTACCATCCATGTTTGATTTGACAATTCTATTAAGGATTCCCATGGAGATAGCAAACAAGTATAGAGAGAGAGGGTCTTCTTGCCTTATCCTATTTGAGCCTTTGAAAATTCTAGTAAGGGATCCATTAATGAACACACTATAAGATGGGGATGAGATATTCTCTTATCCAAGAAATAAATTATATGGGGAAACCAAGTCATTTAAGGCTGCTAAAAATGAAGTCCTAATGGCTACTGTCGAATGCTTTGAAAAAATCCACTTTAATAGCACAACATTTGATAGATCTTTTGATGTTATATTCTCTCATTAGCTCCTGCACCATAAGAATATTGTTTGAAATGAATCTACCTTGGATAAAAGCTCCTTGGGAATAATGAATCATTTGCTTTGGAGGCTTTTTAAGCCTGTTAGCCAACAGCTTGGCAGTGATCTTGTACATGGTGTTACAACATGATACATGTCTTAAATCATTAATGGAGTTGACATTAGAAACTTTGGGAATCATGCAAATGTGAGTAGCCTTTATCTCCCTAAGCAACTTCCCAGAGTGCATGAATTCTTGTATGACTTTTACTAGAAGTTTCCCAGTAATATTCCAGATGCTTTGAAAAAAGTGTGCATTGTACCCATCAAGGCTTGGAGCTTTCCTTAGGTTTAGAAAAAAAAAACTCCTTTGATTTACTGGCTAGAAGTTGATAGCTGAAGCAATTCCAAGTTATCCTCTTATGTGGGAGGACCAATTAACTCTATAAGATCCTGCATGGAGAGCTCACCAGAGTAGCTTGAAGCTAACAAGTCAATATAGAAACTAATAATCATATTTTCAATCAAGTATATATCAGTCACCAATTGGCCATTATTATCAAGCAAGCAATAGATCTTGTTAGAATTCCTTCTTTCCATGATAGAATGATGAAAGAACTTAGTACTATAATCACCCTCTTTTAGCCAAATTTTTCTTACCTTTTTCAAAAACAAGAAAGGGCCACGTTGTAGTTCTCATGTTTCATGATCTCTTTAGTTTTCAAAGCTTGACTGTAGGGATAAAGATAGCTAGCATCCTGTACTTCCCTTAACTCATCCTTGGTTTTTTATAGCCTCTGTGCAGTAGGAGGAACTCCAGAATTAAGGAGTTGCTTTAATCTGGTTCTAAAAGTCTGAAGTTTCCTCATAAGCTGGTAGAATTTAAATCCAGCAATATGACTAACCCAAACATCCTTCACCAACTCCATGAATTCCTCCATTTTGGAAAGAAAACTGAAAAACCTAAATGGAGCATTGCGCTTCCTCATAGGGAAAAAATCCGGAATTTCCAAGTAAGATTGGTCTGAATACAATAGAGGGCCTACCATAACATTTAGATTGTTAGGCTTATTTTATCATTTATGGCACTTATATTGTTAGGCTTATTTATCATTTGAACCACCCCCATTGTATATTCTTTCAAAAAAAAATTCATGTAACATGTTGAATATATAAATAAGCATCACATCATGGTCAATCATCAGACCTTCGGGTCATCTAATAATTGGCCATATCAAATTTCCACATTATTATGAATGCCTTTGTGTTTAAACTCTCTGTTTAGTTATGAATTGTTTAAATTTGATACAAAAATCGAAATGTTTACCAAACTATGTAAACAAAAATGTTTTATATGCAATCATACAAATAATAGAACACCTAATTAATAAGGCGATAAGCATGGTCTTCACTTCAAGCTTTTAAAAAATCTTAAGTATACTATTACCCCAATCTTTAACAATCTAAATATTTTTTGAAAGTTTTAACAATCTAAATCTTTTACCTGCCCCTTGCTTGCCTTAAAAACTCTAAGCTTCTATAATATAATAATAAACTAAAAGATTCATACGTATTTTTCATAAATTTCCCATTTTAAACTAGGTACTAGTATACCACAACAACAGACATGCAAAAGTGAGGAAATACAGAAATGAAAATGTCTTGATAGCAATTCCAATAAATATAAGAAACAAAAATTTAACAACATATTAAATAAATTTATACTTCATGAATTCTATTCAGGATCTAATTAAAATTTAACTCAAGTAATTATAAACATAATATAAATTTATATAGTTAATAAGTACGAGTATACAAAACGTAAAAATAAAAGTTACAAACTCAAAAGAAATATAAAAACTCAAACTGAAAATAGAGATGACGCTTCTTTAAAGATATAAAAAAATTTCAAAACGTCAAAATTAATAAAAGATTAGAGTCGTATAACTCTTGGTAGAGGCCCAGTAACTAGTGTACTGATAAATAACGATTACATGTCATACGTATAATGTAGCAAATAAAAGAAACCTTAAAAGTATACGTTTCCCCAAAAGTCAACAGCCATTATAGTGTACGTTTTGGCGAATGGCCACATCAAACTGCAAAAAGCTAACGAGACATTGTGGCTGCAACGCGCCCCATATATATGCATTAATACTGAAAATGATTTTCACATTCATCGCAACGCCGCTTGTGAGTTTTTTAAGCGATCAAGACCGGCCTGTTTGTCAAAAGTTGCATGTCACCAATATAGTAAGAAGTGGCACTCTAGCGTAAACAATATATATTTGTTTACTCATTGGCACTCAGAAGAATATATCGTCCAATCCATTGGAGAAAGGAAAAGACGATTGCTCACATGTCAATTAATGAAAAGGAAAGATGTGAAGCCCTCATAAAACCTTAAGAAGATCAGTAGGTATAACAAGAATTGAAAGTTGGAACTACGTAACGTATAATTAGAAGCAAATCATACTTTTTCTTAAAAGTAATATGAGTTGAGTTTAGACCTGCCTTACTCTCCTTCATACGTATTCATGGAATATAGAAAGATGATTGCACTGTTGATGGCGTTCTTAGACTGTAAATCTAATTTCAACTGCTAAGAATTTTAAAAGCATTGCCCTACCTACCTGGCTAGCCACCGTGCAAAAAGAACTTAAGCACTTTGGTTCTGACGATAGCCACTCCAATATGTCAAAGAAAATGATATGAGAAAGAATGTATTATTATCCACCATGGTTAAAATTTTGTTTTATTAAATTAAATAGAGCTACATGCACGAGCGACCTTAGCAAAAATGTATATTAATAGTTGACCGACCACAAGCAAGGCACACTTTGGTATTACTTTTTGATAATTTTATTAGCTTTTGTGTATCGTCAATGCCCACTACTAAAAACTATACGCGGTTCGGGGACTAAGATTTCATTCTTCAGTTAGTTTTTCTTATCCTCAGAACTTGATGGAAAGTGGCATCTATCCAACCAATTGGTGTGGAAAAGGCAAGAGTGGCCACTCCCACTTCTAAGTTTAATCTAAGTTTCAATCTCTATAGTGTAACATGGTAGTCCACATATTTGTTGAAAGTGGTAAAGACTCTTAATAGAAATTATTAATTAGAAGTATACACACTCTATAATCAACAAAAAGGAGCTGATGTTTCGTCAGGAGACACTGAACATGAGAACCAATTTTTTATACCTTGTGTGAGCATGACATCTAAAAGAGACAAAGACGTCTTATTTTTTCATTGGACCATAGCATATATTCCCATAACTCAAACCCTTATGTAGCGTTGTGGTGACAATTATCCATTTGAGTTGGCCAATTAGAAGTAACCATATGCTTGCAGTCCTGAATTTGAAACGAGAAAGTCAAATGTAAATAGATCGTAAATTATAAAACTAAACAAAGGCAGCACAAACTTCATAATTAAGTTAAGGGCACTAAGTATTCAAGTAATAGTTTGGTTTATTTTAGATGAATTGGGTATCAAAGGTTGCTTTTACTCACTCATTTAGACTCGAGGCACACAACAATGTTCAATTGCAATCTGAGGCATAGTACAAATTGGTGCAGAATTTCAACAAGAGATTAACGGGAAAAGACGTTTAATTTTACTTTTTTCCCGTTAATTTTACTACTGACTCAATAAAATTTGACCTCCAAATGGAAATTTCGACTTTCAACTAAAGAAACACATTGTAACAAGAACTTGGCTAGAAAGTTGCGACATTAGTAGTAGTTTACATCATGGAAGTCGTCATGATCCATAGATTTCGGGGAATATATAGTGAGAAAGCACTCAAGTGAGATAGCTCTCTCACTCTCAGCCCCACATTTTTCTTGAAGAGACGTGTGGGCCGCTAATCTTGTACACGTATTTACGTATATGCTAAGAGACATTTTGGGCATACAAGTACTTGTATACGACACATACAAGTACTTAGGGATACATCAACGGAAGGGCTCTCGCGGAGAAAAAGATTTGAGACATTTTGGGCGTATCTTTTTGCGGTCGTCGGTCACAGACAAAAAGAATCAATGAAATGGCAAGAGACATTTTATATCGATAGTTACCCAGTACAACTTTGACTCCGACTATCATTTTCGTTTCCAATCTTTCCTTGTCATTAATTTAATTCCTTAGTCCACGTGGGTTTCACGTGAATGCCCTATGTCGGGTAAGAGTCTGAAGAGAGACGCCCTGTCCTACTGAGACGGAAGACCACGTGAAGTACATCTCTCCTGAATGTGACGAATTAAACTCCTTGGAATGATGTTAAGGTGCTTGGTTTAACTTGTATAATGGTAATAAGAAAATAATTGAATATAGTGATAAATTAAAATAGATATAATCATTATAATTATGATGGTTCGTTAGAACAAATGAGTGATTACTATTATTATTGATAGTAGTTGATTTGTTAAAAATATTGAGAAATAAAAGTTTATTAAATTTTTGTTTTAGATGAAATTTAATATATTTTAATTAATTATATTTAATTAATAAAAATAAAAATATAATTAATTAATTATATTGTAATATTATTTTAATTAATTATATTATACTTAATTAATTGCATTTTAATTAATTATATTATAATATTAATTTAATTAATTAATTATATTTAATATGAAAAGATAAAAATAAAAAAAAAAGATGAAAGGAGTATCATAAGGGAATGATTGACATTCCTCTCATGTTTGAAAGGTATGGAGCATTACCTCAAAGTTGGATATCATAATATTATCCCTATAACGATAATACATAACCAACTATCTATTTTTCATTCCATACTCATTAAACTCTTCCCAAACCCATCAACCAAGCACCCCCTTAATCTCTCGATTTAATTATTTCATCAGCGTTTGTTTGTTTAAGAAAAAGGGCTTAACATTTAACCTTCATGTTGACAATCGTAGCCTCTATTTAGTGCTTGGTGGCTGCTTTCACTAATAAGTTACAACTTACTTGGAGTATTAATAATTAGGTTAAAAATACAATTTTTTATATTTTAAGTAATTTAAAATTAATTTTTAAAATTAAAACTCTTTATAATTTTAAATTTTTTTAAAAAAGTCTCTTGAACTTTCGTTATGGTAAAATATATGTGACATGCACATCAATGTGAATTGATCAAATACTGTTAATATAATAACTTGAGTCAACTTTAAACTCAACTTGAATTAATTAAATTTAGCTCATCCTAATGATTTAAGATAAATATAATAAATTATACTCTTAAGTTAATTTTAATTAGTTCAGATCAAATTTAATAATTAGGCTAGATTGTCATATTAGTAATATTTAATTGGTTTATATGTAATATATCATGTGTGATTTATCGTTATTCTTTAATAGAAGTTTAAGAAAAACAAATTTTTTAAAAGGTAAAAATTACAAAAATTCAAGAATTTTAAAAATTAAGATTTTAAAAATTAATTAAATCATCTATTTTTAATAATTATTTTAAATTTTCTAAAAAATTTAGTAAATATTATCGGGTAAGATTGAAAAATATTCTAATCCATTAAAATGACAACATGCAGTAAGACCATGTCAAATCATTAAAACTTATAGCATTAATCACAAAAACATTTTCAATACTTACTTTGTTTATAGGATACTTCTATTTTTTTAGTTAGTAGAACTTATTATTTAGTTAACTTCATTGTGAGAGTCAAACTATTATCATCACACCGAATTTTTTAAAAAAAAAAGAAAAATTGGAATAAATAATTAGGAAAGTTAAACAAAGTAGAGAAACAACAGAAGGGGGTGCCCTTGACAAGCGAAAATTACTAGTTCAGAATAAACATACATTATAAATCAAACAAGGAGAGTAAAAACATTATAGGTTCAGTGATGATAGGATTCTTGGCTTGTAGTGTTGATGCAGATTGTGGAAAAGTATAAGTTCCCTTATATCATGGAGTGCCATAATCTTCAAGACTATAGTAGAGTTCCTCATGGCCGTAAATCTTCTGCTAGTCCATTCATGCCATAGAATGTAGACATAAACACCAAAAGCAACAATATGTATCATTTGATCATTATGTATGTAAGGGTTTTGGTGGGAAATGCAATGCATGATGTCTGGAAAAGAGTCCCCAGAGTTGCACCATAGGCAATTCGGAGTAACGTGAGCCCAAATATCTTTGTTGTGAGGGCATTCAAAAAAGACATGATTCCTGAATTCCTCATGTACTAAGCACATCGGGCAAGATTTATCAAGTTATAGAAAAGGTAGTTGATCCATAGTGTTGAGTCTATTTTGGACTGCTAAACAAAGAATGAAGGAGATTCTTGACGGTAAGGCTTTGTACCACACCACACGATTTTGCACCATTCAACCTTGTTATTGCTTCTACGTAACAGATGCATGGTTGTTTTGTTAGTAAGAAGATGAACTGGGTTATTCTTCCATAGATATGTATCAGGTACATCAAGATTAAGGGGAGTTCTTGGTTGTAAATGACTTAACCGAAGTGGGAATTGACAAGAGTTGTTTTGTATCAAGGAGTGGAGCTTGGTGTGCAGGGGGAGGAGTGGAGCTCTTGAGAATGAGGATGAATTAATCAGAGGCCCCTGACTGGACCAATTGTCAAACCAAAAAGAAATCAGTTTCCCATCTCTAATCTTGCATGACATCTCTAGTTGGACTGTATCTCATAGCTGTAAAAGTTTTTTGAGAACGTGTGAGTGTGCTTGATGTTTCCGGACAGCCCAAATGCTTTTCCCTTAGAGAAAATAGGAATGTAAACATTTTATCTAGAGGGATGATTTATCAATCAAGATCCTCTAAAGCCCCTTAAGAATCAATGCTAAATTAGTAGTTTTGATGGAGCATAGATTGAGGCCTCCTTCATCTCTAGGTGAACATAGATCAGACCATTTAACTTTAGCTGCTCCCGAGGACCTAGTTCGATGACTCCACAAGAAATTTTTGAGGATCCTTTAAATTGTTTTGATGATGCTTTGGGATAGGAAGATATGAGAACTCCAATAAATATGCATTGAGTTAAACACATATTTGATTAGTTGCACTTTACCTGCATAAAAGAGTGATTTGTTAACCCAAGAGTGAACATGCTTCTATATCTTTTCAATGAGAGGAAGGCAATCCAAGTGGTTAAGGTGCTTTGTAGACACGGGTAGACCAAGATAGAGGATGGGTGGACTTTTATGCATCATGCATGTAGCTCTTGCTATAAGATCTGTCAATTGGATTGCATTTTTTAAGAGAAAGAAATGGATTTTGTGTAAATTAATCTCCAATCCTGAATAGAGTTTAATGTGTCAAGAGCTCTTATATAGGTGAGGATGGAATCCATGTTTGCCCTACAAAATAAAAGTAAGTCATCTACAAAGCAAAGGTTAGTAAAGGTTATCTTCTTATATTTCGTATGATGATAGAATTTTGGTTGGTTTTGGACTTCCTTCTTAATTATGGCATTAAGGATCTCCATCCAAAGGATAAAGAGATAGGGGGATAGGTCCCCCTATCTGAGTCCATAAGCGGCTTGAAAATATGTCGTGGGGTTGCCATTGATGAGAACAGAAAAGGTGGTTGATGAGATACATTCCTAAATCCATTTAATGAACTGAGATGGAAAGCCATAAGTAGTAAACATTGTCCACATAAAGTCCCAGTTGATACTATCAAATGCCTTGCAGAAATCAATGTTCATTATACAATTGGGAGAGCTGTGTTTTTGAGAATATCCCTTCGAAAGTTCTTGTACAATAAGAACATTGTTACCAATATGTCTATCCTTCAGAAAAGTGCCTTGATTGTCGCTAATCAATGGGGCAAGAACAGTCTTCAATCTGAGAGCTAAGATTTTGGAGAAGATTTTGTATAAGAAGTTGGTGAATGAGATGGGTCGGTACTTTTGGGGATTAAACATAAGAATGTGTGAGTAATTTCTTTAAGGAGGATTCCACTGGAGAAGAATTCTCAGACTGCATCCTTGATGAAGCTTCTTATAATGTGCAAGATTTTTAGTAGAAATACCCATTAAAGCTATCTGGCCCTGAGGATATCCTAAGGTCCATACCGAAAACCACCTGCTCAATCTCAGAATCCACAACTAGTTTGATTAAATGAGCAAAATCCATTAGGGAAATTTACGGTAGATTTAGTTGTTACAGATTGGTGAGAGAGATAGTTGGGGGACTAGCATTGCTAAGGAGGGAAGAAAAATACTTAACATCATCATTGTGTATGTCCTGGGGCTTGTGAAGTAATACACCTTCTCGAGACATGATTGAGTAGATTTTATTTTGATTTTTTCTAGTTAAGATAGTGTTGAAGAAGAAGGTGGTGAAGATATCTCCATCTTTGAGCCAGTTTACCCGTGCCCTTTATTAAAGGATAAATGGGTGTTTTTTCATTGCTTACAAGTAGTTAGTGAGAGCTACTTTTTCCCTGTCTAATTGCAACTGATCAAGCAAGAGAGAGGCAATCTGTTGTTGGATATGTTCAAGATCACACCTGGTGGATTCAACAGCTAGAGCCGTGGAGCCCTTCAGAGAATTCAGTGAATTAAATGCATTTTTGACAGCTTTCAGCTTACATATACAAATGTACTGTCTAGTTCCAACAATGTGAAGTTCTGCCTCTTTCTTACAAGTCTCAGTAAAAGCAGGATCATTAACAAGATAATTATTGAATTGGAAAGGATAGCGTTGATGAAGTTGCTGGAATAAGTTGGCAACTAAGATAGATGTATGATCTGAAATCCGGGGATCCTTAAAGGAAGCAACCCTATTAGGAAAGTTGTGTAACCAAAGATGATTTACCAAAGTTCGATCAAGTTTTTTTCTAATGAACCAGTTTGATTGTTGCTTATTAAACCAAGTGTAGAGGTGGCCGACATGTTTAAAGTCTGACACACTTATGTATTCAACGCAATCCCTGAGGTTCGTAAAGTAATTCTTGAGATTAGGATGGCCTTGAGCTTTCGATGCATAAAGGATGGAATTAAAATCTCCACATATCAGCCAAGGCTTGGAAATGGAGCTACTGAGGTGTCTGAGCTTTATCCATTGGAATCTAAAATTGCTTGCATAAATGAAGGAGAGGTTGACGTCTGTGTGTTCCCGTGAGAAGGAGACATTCAGGTGGATAAGTTAATCAGTTGTGTCTAGCAAATCTATTTGATTTCATTAAATTTATAGCAGATGATGATCCGTCCATAATCATATTGAGTATGATTAGAGATCAGATGCCAAGAAGGGCCCAAAATTTTTAGTTTGTTAAGTTTGTCTGCTCTGAGTTTGGTTTCAAGTAAGGCAATTATCAGAGGTTTTTCACGGAATACAAAATCCCGTAAGGCTGAGAGCTTATGAGAGCAATTTATTCCATGTACATTCCAGGTTAAAATTGACATATTAGGGGGGTGTTTGGGGATTTCCTGCGTATAATGTTGTGGAAATTTTCAATGTCATCATCTGGTGGCTTTCCCTGTAAAGTGCAATTTATTGGTTCTAGTGTTGGATGAAAGGGAGGCTCAAGAGCTGCACAATTATGTACAAGTTCTACAATTAAAAAAGTTCTAGGACAAATCTCACCTAAGTTGGGATTGGCTTGGTCAAGGGTCACAAATGCCTAAAGCTCTAGAGAACTGGATTGATCAGACGGACTGAGATCAAGAGCATGTATGTCTTCAAGTGGGGGTGGGGATTGTGAGGGACTTGGAAAAGTGATAGTAGGATCTACAGCTGGTTCCATAATAGGTTATGCATTCAAGGTAGTAATTGACTCAACAGTTATTTTTTGCAGTTCAACCGTAGGCAGAACATATTCCACATGATGGTGATTGTCAATGCTCTATTTGTCATCTGCTATACCCATGAGCTCATTATATGTGCCAGTCTTGAAAGTCTTCCTCGTAGGTTTCCATATTTTGTCTTGGGATTTTATGGGGGGTCTCCAATGATAGGAGATGGCGATGCTATCTTCCCATAATTTCTGTTCCTCCCCAAGTCGAAAGATAGGGACCTCTGTTGGCAGGTTCTTAAATGTGTCCATGCTCACACATATTCGGGCGTAGCCTACATGTTTCTTGGTAGCTTTGGGTTCATCCATACATAATGGCTTCCCAATGTAACTAGCTAAAGAGCTCAAACCTTGGGTAGTCCAATATCCAAGGGGGATGTTATGGAAATTAATCCACAAGGGCATGTTTGTGATCTTGATGGTATCTAACTTTAGTCCTGGTTGCCATATTTGTAGAAAGATGGGTTGATGCCTGAAGTGCC
>JAOQMM010000002.1:17387785-17420046 GCA_027563515.1 Erythroxylum platyclados
GTGATATAAAATCGGTCTATTTCCGGCATCATATCCATAGTTAGCGCATTCATCCTAGTTAGAAGCTCCAGCTCCGTTCTTTTCTACTTATTATGCTTGCATCAGTTTTTTTAAGCATTCATCATATACCAACAATTAAAGAAATATTGGATCTTTTCAAATTTTAAGTTTCAAGCAATCAAATAAATGTAAATAACCTTCAAGGTTTAAAAAATAAAAGGCTTCAAGAAAAATATGTAAATAAGCTTCAGGGTTTAAAAACAATAAAAAGGCTTCAAGAAAAATAAGGTAAAGGCTAACAATATGGTTATAATCAATTAAAAGGCTAAGTCTTAGAATACTCCTAAGGGATAAAATATGGTGGGATAATTACAAAAAATTAGGGTAAACAAAAGGTTGAATCCAAATGCCTTTATCATTTAATGTTTCTAAGTTAACAGATGTGATCTCAATACGAATAATAAAAGCAAGTTCTATAATTATCCAACTATGCACGATAACACACATGAAAGAATAAAAAAGCTTAAAATAATGATGTATTTGCTTTTGGGCTCAAAAACTCACAAAAATATTCTTGTGTAAATAATATGCAATTTTAATTCAACTTAATTATCTCAATGATTACTAAAAATATAACTTATAAAATCAATTGTATTCTAATTTTCATCCTTTTGCATACTAATTCAATTTAAATATCAATTAATAAGATTTAATAAAAAAGATTATAATAAATTTAAGAAAACTTTCCTACACTTAAAATTGTACATTGTCCCTATTGTATATGATTGAAGCACATAAAAATAAAAGAACAATAAAACACAAAAAATGAGAAAGGTTTGAATTGGAACTGCCCTAAATAAAAAGATGTGCAGAGTTATGAATTAAAGGAAGATCCATCCTATATTTGATACATCCATCCTTGCAAAATATAAAAAAAAGGATAAAAGATAAAAGAAAATAATAATAAAGAAAATAAAACATCCATTAAAAATCAATAAAGGACTATGCTAACATAAAAAAAATGAAATAAAGATGAAACCTATTCTAATTCTTGGGTTGCCTCCTAAGTTGTGCTTGTTTAACATTATTAGCTCGACATACCTTTCATGCTCAAAGAGGCTTATAAGGATTGAGTTTTTGAAGTCTTACCATAGGTTCCATAACCTCTAAGTAAGTTACCTCCTGTTCCCTATTGCTATATTTTTACTGTTTTTTACTACCTCAAACTTGTAAAAGATCCAATGGACCTTTAAAATAGGAGTCCTATGAAATATCTAAAAGTGAATCACTATATAATTCACTATATTCATTTATATCAATAAGTTTAAGGTTAGGATCCATAACATTATCCATTTTAAATACAACCTCTTCATCCCCTACACTTAGTATTAACTTGCCTTTGCCAACATCAATAATCGACTTAGTAGTTGCTAAAAAGGGTAGACCAAGGACTAGAGGTACCTCTACATCTTCCTCTTTGTCAAGAATTATGAAGTCTCCTGGGAAGATAAGCTTATCAACCTTAATGGGAATATCCTCTATAATGCCTTTAGGATGTTTTACTAATCTATCTGCCAACTACAAACTTATCCAAGTAGGTTTTAGTTTATCTAATCCCAGTTTCTTAAATAACGAGTAAGGAATCATATTAATACCAACCACTAGGTTAGTTAAAGCCTTATTTATTTTGAAACTACCATTTTGAAAAGAGATAGTAAAACTCCCTAGTTTTGTGAGCTCTTCTGGTAACTTGCTTTTCAAAATTTGTTAAGCATCTTCAACTCAGCATTATATTCGCCAAATCCTCCAAATTTTTATTTTCTAGTAGGTCCTTTAAAAATTTCAAATACTATGACATCTGCACAAGAGTTTCAGTAAGAGGTAAGTTAATTTGGATTTGCTTAAATAGTTCAAGGAACTTACCATTTGGATTTGCTTAAACAGTTCAAGGAACTTACCAGACTGTGCATCTATTAGATCTTTTTGTACTTTGGCAGGATAAGGGATAGAAGGCCAAATTTTCTTAAGCTGTCGTTCAACTTTTACTTGACTCTTGGTATTCTCATTTTTCTTTTGGGATTCATTTTCTTCTTAAAGCTCTTTTCCACTCCTAAGGGTGATTTCCATTACAAGTTCTTTAGCATTTATTTTTGCAGTACTAGGCAAACTCCTTTATGGTCTTTCAAATACTAATTTTTTAATTTGGCTTATCCGAACCTCCAAGTTATGTATAGAAGCCTATGTTCTTTGATATCGTGCATCTGACTCTTGAATAAGCTTGAACATCATGTATTCTAAATTTGAATTCTGAGTCTTAAGTGGTTGTTGTGGAAATCCTGGTAGAGGGTTATTCCTTGCTTGCCCTTAACTTTCCCAAGAAAAATTAGGGTGATTCCTCCATCTCGGATTATAGGTATTGTTGTATAGATTATTTTAGGTTTTAGGAGCATTCCACATATAATCGATATGTTTAAGCTGTAATGTTTGAAAATTTTATCCTAAATGTTCTAGCCTGCATACCTCAAATAGAATAACTTGACAATGTGGATTCATAGTTATTCTATCAATCTTTACGCTCAGACATTTCCACCTTTCCACCTAGTTCACCAATTGCACCACTACATTTACTTCATATACCCTTACTGGTTTGTTAACTCTTACTTAAGAGGAGTAACACTTATATTTGTTCATCGCCTTGTTTTCAATGGGGTCATAGGCTGATTTTAGTGTCTTATTGTTCAAAGTACCCCAATCATTGCATCAACTATCTGCCTTATAGTTTGATTTAGCCTATTGTAGAAGGTCTGAATTTGCATCCATAGAGGTAGACCATAAAATGGACATTTCCTCAATATCTCCTTGAAGCTCTCCCATGTCTCATATAATGCCTTTGAATCAGCCTAGGAATAGGAGGAGATATCATTCCTCAACTTGGCAGTCTTTGTTAGTGGAAAGTACTTTAAAAGAAACCTCTTTGCTACTTAGTCCCACGTAGTTAGTGATGATCTAAACAGAGAGTTCAATCATTGCTTCGCCTTAACCCTCAATGAAAACAGGAATAGTCATAATCTAATTGTGTTGACAATGGCATCATTAATCTTAAAAGGATCACAAATCTCTAGAAAATTTGAGATATGTGCATTAGGATCTTCATTTTATATCCCATCAAATTGAAGAGATTGTTACACTGTCGGAATGATACTTGGCTTAATTTTGAAACTGTTGGTGTTAACAGTCGGTCTGACAATGCTAAAATCTACTCCTATCAAATCTAGTATAGTGTAATCAAACATCGTTCTTAGTTGGTCTGCTAAAGCTCCTGATTCTTCAGTGTCAACATGAACTTCTAAGTCCTCTATTTGTTGTTCAAACTCGAACTCTCTAAGCTGTGTTCTGTGGAGATTTCTATGAGTTGTTCTCTCAACCTCTTGATCTTTGTCTACTAAGCTTGATGGATTACTTCGGGTGACCTTAATTTCAGTGAAAGACAAAAAAGCCAAAGAGTCGATAAAATAAATAGATAAACTAGAAAATAAAATAAAATAATAATGGTTATATTAATAAAATCTAGGTTTTCCTAATATTATAGTCCCTAGAAATAGTGCCAAAAGCTTGATTGAATTATTTTACTTATAAAGATTTATAAGTTTTAATCGCAAGTACATGGTGTAGCGGTAGCTAGCACTGGCAAGTACGGGTCGATCCCATGAGGACCGTAAATACTAATATTAAACCTTTTTTTCTATTATCTAAACATCGATTCAGGTTGTGAATTACTTGAAATTTAAAAAAACTAATTAAACTAAAGTTCACACAATAATGAACTCAGATAAAGAAAATACTACGAATAGTCAATATCGAATAGGTAGTACTTAGGTAATGAATCCCCTAAATATATCTTAAACAACAACCCTTATCATGCAAATAATTTATTGATTATTGGACCATGGAAATTCCTATCTTATATTAATATCTCTCTAAAGAATATTAACAACTAACCCTCGGTTGATTAACTAAAACCTCTTTCTAGTTAAAACCCCTAAAATTACATTATTGATTTGTGAATTTCACTATTAGGTTTGATCCTAAGCTAGAGGATGTATATCAACCTACCTCTAGGTTTGCTGCAACTCCTTCCAATTATGGTAGATCTATTCACATAAAAGGATTTTTCAATCTCAGTCATATAAAATCAAATATTGGACTAATATTTTGGATATATTAGTTCAAGAATATAACACATAATTAAATCAAAATCAATCAATCAATAAAACTTCTTTAAATTAAATGATAATATCATATTATCATCACAACTTAGGGTTCATCATACCTAGGCAATAAACAATTTAGTTCTTACACATATAGAACAAATCCAATAACAAATATTCAGAAGAAAAATAAAAACAAAAGAATTCATATTCTTAATCTTCCTCTTATCTCTAATGAATCTTCTTGCAATTTGGATTGAAGGATGTGCTCTATCAGTTCATGTGATGTAATCTTTATGTTTTCCTCGTCCTCTATTCAGAACTACCTCTTCTCTGTTTTTCTTCCAAATCAAAAATGCTTCTAATCTACCTCCCTCTAATATGTCTTCAATAATATTATAATAAAACTAGGGCTTATGGGATGACTTTGTATCTCTAAAAAAATATCAATTCATGACTTTGCACAATTATAGAGACTTACATGGGCAATATACATGACCATATATGTCAACATACATAGGCTTGTAATTATACATAAGAAGGAATTATGTTTTTAAAGTTCCATATGTTTATAGTGACTTATATGGTCACTATATACAGCTGTGTAAGTCCACAATTGCTCTAATTCTTTTATTCCATGCCATAATTTCACTCAAGTACGTCTCCTCTTAGTATATGAAGGCAATTATTGCCTAAAACCACACTTAAAGTGGAATAAATACCAAAAATACTATAAAACCATTAAATAACAAGCAAAACACACTAATATTGATATATAAATATAGTCAATTAATCATTTATCATGCACCCATCACAATATTTTGGAGCAAATCCTCATTCAATATTTCTATAAAGGATAATTGATGGATAGGAGTTTTGTAGATGTAGTAAGTGGTAGAGAATTGGGTGAAATGACTCTCGATGAAGGAAGGAACTTAATTGAGCATACGGTAGCAAAAACTCAATAATTTGGCATCCACAACGATGTTTGTAGGGTAAATAAGGTAAATAATTCATCCATAGAACATTGTTTAGATAAATTAACATCCTTTGTTAGATAGATTATTATAGGACATGTATAGGTGAAAGCTTATGAGATATGTTCCAATGCGAACCATTTGATAAATGGGTGGCCAACTCTATAAGAGGGAAACATGGATTATGTTAATGCTACAGGGGTAACTATTCCCAATAGTATAATCCATATTCTCAAACTTATAACCCAGGTTAGAGAGATTACCTTAACATGAATTATGGAGGGAATAGGCAACATAACTACTTCCCAAATAGGTCGTAAAGTGCACAAAAATTGCAGCCCAAACCATAAGCTTCCTTCACTAATTTCGGTATATCATTAGAGGATATGGTTAAGTGTCCTGCTACTAATACTTTGCAATTCCAGCAAGATGTGAAATAGTTTCAGTAGGAGACAATATCTCAATTTTAATAGGCAAAATATAGCATTCAGAATTTGGAGAACCAAGTGAGTTAAATGGCAGTTATTATCAACTGGTTAGAATCTCAAATTGGAGGAAATTTGCCAATCTCAACCTGAGGTAAATCCAAAGAATATTAATGCAGTGACCTTAAAAAGTGATAAAAAGCTTGAGGATCCTAATAGGACCCCACATAGGATGGCCAACAAAAAGGAAATTAAGAAGGAGTTAAGAGAATAAGGAGATTCCTTATGTAGTTTAAAGTTAAATTTTGAATCTCCCAATATGGTTAAGACTAAACCTCCACCTTTCCCTAGTAGGTTAGCAGGGTCGAATAAGGAGGAAAAGTACAAAGAGATCTTAGAGGCTTTTCGAAAGGTAAAAGTAAATATGCCTTTGCTAGATGCAATCAAGCAGTTACAAAGGTATTCAAAATTCCTTAAGAAATTATATACTATTAGGAGAAAGTTAAGAGGTAACAAGAAGGTTATAATGGGTGAGAATATTTCTGCGGTCTTCAAAAGAAATTACATTTGAAGTGCAAGGATCCATGTATGATTACCATTCCCTATAAGATTGGTAACACTACAATTAAAAGAGCCATTTTTGATTTAAGAGTATCAATTAATGTTATGCCTCATTCTATCTATGCTTCTGTAAACTTAGGTCCTTTAAAAGAAACAAATGTTATCATATAATTGGCTAATCACACTAATACTTACCCAAATAGAGTGGTTGGGGATGTTCTAGTATAGGTGAATAAATTAGTGCTTCCTGCATATTTTTATGTGGTGGATATGGATGATGACATTTCCCCCAACCCCACACCTATCTTATTAAGGAGTCCATTCCTTAACCTTGCCCAAACTAAGATAGATGTTCATGAGGGTATCCTCACAATGGAATTTGATGGGGAAGTGATTCATTTTAATATTTTTGATGCCATGAAACATCCACAAGATGATCATTCTATTTTTCCTATTAGTGTGATTGATCCTTTAGTGAAGGAACTTTTTAAGTTTAAATTGGAAGCAGTTTTAACTAAGCATCTAGAGGTAGAAGCCACATATGATATTATGTTAGAAGAGGAGCTAATTGAAGCGGTGGCTACCTTTGATTCCTTTTAACCCTCTCCCGCAAGGTATGAACTTGCTTTTATACAATTATCTTAATCTTACCAGTGGTTATTGCCTTCTGATACGTAACGTGGAGTTGAAACCATTATCCTCTAACTTAAAATATGCATACATGGGAGATAATCAAACTCTTCCAATGATTATTTTGGTGAACCTGACTCATGATTAGAAAGATAAATTAGTTCATAAGTTAAGGGATAATAAGAAGGTCATTGGGTGAACAATTACGGATATCAAAGGAATAAGCCCTTCTATGTGCATGCATCATATTTTACTTAAGGTAGGTGCCAAGTCAACTAGACAAGAACAATGTAGGCTAAATATAATAATGATGGAAGTTATGAAAAAGGATGGATTAAAGCTTCTTGATAATGGAGTAATTTATCATATTTCAATTAATAAGTGGGTAAGTCCAATGCTCGTGGTTTCAAAGAAATATGGAATCATGGTAGTAATAAATCAGGATGATGAGTCAGTTCCTAATTGTGTGCAAATTGGGTGGTAAGTTTGTATTGATTACATGAAGTTGAACCTTGCGACTTGTAAATACAACTTATCCCTTTCATTTATTGATCAAATGCTATATAGACTTGCTAGACATAATTATAAATGTTTTTCATGTAGCTGCTCAGGTTATTTTCAAATCCCTACTGCACCAAAGTATCAAGAAAAGATCACCTTTCTATACCCATTTGATACATTTTCTTACTGAAGGATGTCATTCTGTTTGTTCAATGCATTTACCACTTTCTAAAGGTGCATAGCGAGCATATTCTTTGAGTATGTTAAGAAGATTATAGAGGTATTTATGGGCGATTTTAGTGTTTATGGTTCTTTTTATAATTTCTTTAAAAATCTTGCCCTCATTTTGGAAAGATGTATTGAAACTAACCTTGTGTTTAATTAGGAAAAATGTCATTTTATAGTTGATCAAGGTATAGTTCTAGGGCATATTGTGTCTTGTAGGGGTATACACATTGATAAGTCTAAGATTGATCATTTTTTTACTTTTCTTATCCCTCAAATGTGTAGGGAATTCGTTCTTTTCTTTGCCATGTAGGTTTTTACCGTAATTTCATCAAGGACTTCTTAAAGATAGCCTCTCTTTTATGCAAGTTATTATAGCAAAATGTCCCTTTTGAGTTTGATGACAAGGGCAACGAGGTGTTCAATGAACTTAAGGAGCTCTTGACATCCCCACTATTGATTCAACCTCCAAAATGGAGCCTTCCTTTTAAGAATATGTGTGATGCAAGTTATTATGCAATAGGGGCAGTTCTAAGAAAAAGAGTGCGAAAGGTTACACATGCCATTTATTATACTTGGAAAATTTTGAATTTAGCCTAACTGAATTATTTTAAACCAAAAAAGAGCTTTTATTTATTCTATTTTCTTTAGAAAAATTTTAGTCATACTTTTTGGGTATTAAAGTTATTGTATATTCTAATCATGTAATTTTGAAGTACTTGCTCACTAAGAAAGAAGCAAAGACAAGGCTAATCGGATGGATTCTCTGCCTTTAGGAGTTTGATTTAGAAATATGAAGGGGCAAAGAATTTAGTTGTTGATCTCCTCAGTCATTTAGTTCGAGAGGAAGATGGCGTCTCTTTGAGAGAAATTTTTTTAGTTAAATAGCTATTTTCTACCAATTTGACACTTCAATGGTAAGCAAATATTGTGAATTTTGTAGTTGCTAACACTACAGGCTTGTCAAAGGCTTAGAGGGACAAGTTGAAGAATGAAGCCAAGTACTTGTAACAAGTTTAGACTTTTACCAACACTAATTCAACACTTGAATATGCTCTCGTTCCTAAGTTAGCCTTACTACACGAAACACTTTGTTAAAGAGAAGAAGGAATGTGGGAGAATGTAAAGATACTTCTATTAAAGAAAGCTCTCAATGATGCTATCATACTATGATCTTATGATATAAATGAGGCAACCCTAAAGGGTATATATACTAGTCCATTTCTAGAATGGACGTACAAGATCTACTTGATCTAATAGTCTATAATGTTCTTCTAGAATATTCTATACTATTCCACATGCTTCTTGTACATTATGTACATATCTAAAACATTCGACAAGCTTCTATAATGTTCAATATTGTTCCATAATGTTCTATAAGCTTCCACAAGCTTCCATAGTCTTCTACCATGTTTCAGAAGCTTCCATGGTCTTCCATAAGCTTCTACCATATTCCAAAAGCTTCCAAGGTTTTCCATAAGCTTCTATTATGTTCTAAAAGACTCTTTGGGCTAAGCCTCATCTCAGATTTTATCTTTGTATTGCCAAAGAGAAAGCTCATATTCCTAAATAACTTGATGTTTTGGTTGTCCCTTCCATTTGATCAAGTACTTGTTATATGTTGGATGTGAGCCTCTACTTGGTATGGCCCTATGTGCCAAGATCTCTTCAACTTCATATTTATATGTTATGATCACTACAGTGGGTGCATGCCTTGATTCACACCTACTTGGATCTTCCTTCTCGATATGATAAGGTTTTAGGAAACTTACATGAAATACGGGATGAATCTCCAAGTGTGAAGGTATCTTGACTCGATATGCAAACTTGCCCACCCTTTTCTCTACTGGAAAAGGTCTTTTGTACCTTCAAATCAAGCCCTTATGAATACCTCCTTTGGCACATCTATGAGAAAGGAGATTAACCATCAATAAGTCTCTTTCATCAAACTCCAGTGATGCCTCCTTTTATTGGCCCATTTCTTTATCTTCTTGGCTACTCGATTTAGGTATGCCCTTGCCATATCAGATTTTTCATGCCAACCTTTGGCAAATAAGTATGCTCTAGGGCTTTTGACACTAGCAAGAGTGTACAGAGTCAAAGGTTGTTACCTAGTGGCTAACTCGAAAGGACTATCTCCTGTAAACTCATTTCGTTACAAATTTTATGAGAAATGGGCCACATCGAGCAACTTCGCCTAATTTCGCTAGTTGGCACTCTCATAGTGTTACAAGTACAACTCCAATAAGGCATTTACTCGCTTAGTTTATCTATTAGCTTGTGGATGAAAGCTTGTAGAAAAGTTCAACTTCAACCCCAAGAGCTTAAACAATTCTGTCTAAAATTGTACCAAGAAGTGAGTGTCCCTATCACTAATGATAGTTTATAGAATGCCCCAATACTTCACCACATGCCTAAAGAACAAGTGAGCAGCATCTTCCGTAGTGAATTTTATTGGCACAAGTATGAACATTCCATACTTGCTGAAGCGATCCATAACAACCATTATGTTTCCTTATCCCTCCACTTTCGATAACCCAACAATGAAATCCATTGAGACACTCTCCTATGGTCTCTTAGGAATTGGCAATGGTTGTAGTAATCCACTTGATGCTTTATGCACCACCTTGTCTTATTAGCACATAAGAAAAGTCTTCACGTAAGCCTTAATGTCATCTCTCATTTCAGGCTAATAGTAGGCACACTTCGCAAGTGCCAAAGTCCAATGCATTCCTGGATGACCAGCACATAAAAAGCATGACATTCCTTAATGATCTCCTTCCTTAATTGACAGAGCCCGTCAAAACACTACTCAAAATAACTAGACCTACAACTATAGCAGATGTGAGTCTAGGTCGATCCCACAAAAAGTGTTTGTAAAGCTTTTGAAATGAAATCAATCGGTGTTTAGGTTATGGGAGGTTTTGGTTTGGTTTTCAGATAAGAAAAAACTAAACTAATGAAAACAAATTAAAGAAAACATTCTAAAAATGATGAAAGTCATGAATTCGTTAGGGAACCAGTCATTAGTTTAATCTTGGCCTACACACAATTAAACATATTTCATTGAATGTTGTTTTCATACCTCTCCTAACAACTATTAATTATAGGTTAACAATAAGCTCTGTTAACTCCAATTTTCCCTTAGGTCGTGTTTAATTAAGAAGAGCTCGTTAATTAAACCTAGCTATCGAACAACCTAGAACAAGTTCTCTAGATTTAATTTGACAGCTGTTTTACGATTTAGGAAAACAAATTAATTAAGGCAACAACCACACAAGCTCGAGTCATTTAACCTAGGTTATGTTATCCCTAATGATTAAAAACCATTAGTTACCATAAATGAAACTCAACATAACAATTACGAATTATATTGAAGATTCTAACAATGAGTTCTTACATAAAAATAATCAAATTAAGCATTTAATCATTCTTACACTACACCTGACCATTAAATATAGGATAACATAATCAATCCCTAAAAAAAGATCAACAAACAATGAGAGAAATGTTTAACTGGGTTCTTCAACATCGATATCACCTACGAACCGGGGTCGAGAAACTAGCCCTCCATAGGTCTCTAAAGGAATGGAGCTTTGCCCTTTCTCTTCTTTAAAACTGAGAGGTCACACCCTAAAACGATTTCCCTAAAGGAAACATATTCTGTCATCACAAAACAATGTTTTTATACTAAAAACTTAGGGTTCAAGTGAGCTGTCAAAGTTTCATGAGAGCGACATGGTGTGTCACACCCATGACACATTTGTCATGGGTGTGAGACAATGTGTCATGCCCATGAAAAAATTGTCATGGGTGTGATATAGGTCCCATGGCCATGACAAATTTGTCAAGGTTGTGAGACATATCTCATGGCCATAACCTTGCATGTCTTCATTTCTTTTGGTATTTTCTTATCTCCTTTAGCTCTAATAATTATTCTTCTTGCTCCATGAAGACAAGTGCCTGTGACTCTCAAGAAGAAGGCTCAAATATTGTGCTTTTGGCTTAATTTAACTCTTTCGCTTCCGAATCGTACCTAAAACCAAATATAAACTTAAGCATTTCATACCATTAATCACTAAGTGTTATGGAATAAATGTATAATCAATTAAGCACATATCAATTTCCCCCACATTTAGCTTTTGATCACCCTCTGGAAAAACATCATAATCAAAATCATAGACCCAAAAACATTTACTCATTTCCCATATTTCCCAAGAATACATAATCATAAGAAAAGATTAATAACTTTCAAAAACCATAGCAAGAACTCAACATTCAATGCTTCTACTCATCATTAATCAATATTCATCACCTTCAAAAACTAAGCAATCTAGAGGTAGACTTGAAAAAAATGTGTTTAACTAAGATATATTCATAGTTACACTCAAATAACATTCATGATCATGACATTCCACAACTTTGCATATCATTTCATTTCTCCACCACTAAGATTCACATGCATCTTCATGAATCAAAGGATTTTTTAGGGTTGTAATGTGGCCAAGGGTTAAGGTGAGATGTATTTGGGTAATGTAGTGTAAAAGTCATCAAAGCTAGTGCAATAAGAAAAACACTCAATATACTATCAAGGGTAAAAACCAATATTCACCCATAACTATTCACATTAACTATGATGAATGCAAAAATTATGTTTCCTAGTTCAAATTTAAACTCTCACACCACAAACCATATGAAGCATAACCAACTAGAAGGAATCACTCATACAATTGATGGCAATACATTGAAACTACAAAGAGTGATCCTTCAAAGCCACATCTACCTCATATGCATCAATTCAAATTACCCATTCAATACAAATTTAGGAGGAAAAGTTAAAAATAAATAACTTTGCAAAACATATGCATTTCCTCCTGGATATTTTTATTTAAACATATATTTTTTTCTTTTTTTCTTTTTTCTTTTTTTTCTTTTTTCTTTTTCTTTTCTCATTTTCTTTCTTTCTTTTTCTTTTCATTTAAAAATTGAAAGACGCTACACCAACAATGGAATTCATATCATGACATTTTGACAAATATAACCAACCTACACATATGCATACCCCTACATTTAGACTTTGTACATCCACAATCATTAACAATTAACAAATGCTTTGCTAGCTTTATCTTGGGTAGGACATTTGGTTAAGTTTAATAGCATGTAATGTGGTTAATACAAAAAGAAAGGTTAATAAAGCTCAAAGGGGCTTAACAAAGGAAAATTCATATCAAAGGAAAATTCATATCAATGGGTAGGTTATTTGGCTAATGTAGCTTGTAAAAACATAGACTGCTTAATCATTTTTCTGTTAATGCATGTGATAAAAATATGGTCTCGAATATAAAATCAAAGCAAAATCAGGATGTACATGTCATGAAGGTTACACATAAATAAAAAGACAATGAGACTAATATGGATTTGTTAGTCTAATAAGGCTTAAAATCTCACTGGTTTGTGTCTACCACTAGTCACTACTCTTCTAAAGATAACACACATTGACCAATCACAAGAGTAAAAGTACATGCTAAAGTTTCCATGGATTCTTCTAGTCAATTCACACCCAATCAGGACTATATAATCCTATAAGCAATAGAAAAAGAGAAATTATTTGTTTGTTTGTTTCATTCTCTCTCTCATTTTGTTGAAAACTTAAAAATAAGTAAGAATAAACAAACTTAAAAACACACATGCATAAAAGAAACAACTGCAAAAATGTAAAGGAAAAGAAGTCAACTTCCCATAGGTTGCCTCCCAAGAAGCGCCTTTGTTTATTGTCGTTGGCTCAAATCCTTATGTTCCTCCTCACTTCAAAAAATTGTGATCTTCAGGTGTAACATATGTTTCCTCCACTTGAGGTTCTGCCAAATAGGGCCTAAGTTAATGACCTCTAATTTTTAGCATATTCCTTATCTTCCAAATCTCAATCTTTATTGAGTCCCCTCACTCTTGGAATATCTCGAATGTCTCTTCACCTTTTTCCTCCTTGTTTGATTCTCTAATCTACTACGTAAAGGTGAAGGGTTAATACTAACAACAATAAGGGACTCTTTATTTTCCACTTTGACCTCCTTCTCAACTTCTTCTTCACAAGAAATCCCTTGAATAGTCCGCTTAAGATTCTTAAGCTCCTTTCCACTCTGTAAGGTCTCTGCACTAACGTCCCTTAGGTATACATCGAGTTGAGATTAATGCATTTTTAGGCTTTATGATGCTAGGCGGTTAATAGCTTCCGCCAGCTGGTCCATTTGGCTAACCAAGATTTGGATTCTAGAACTTGTTTCCTACTCGAATTGCATCTCTTCTTACTAAAATCACAAAGGATTAGCAACACAAACATTAACTAATTCTTTTAAAGATGTACCTGAGTTTTGTTGGCTCTCTAAATTTTGGACGCTAGACCTTGTATCTTGCCAAAATTGCCCTTCATCCTGCTGGAATTGTAAATTATTCTGTTGAATTTGAATATCGTTAACAGCCATAACATTAAGTAATTCTTCTAGTGATATACCTTAGTCATAATAAGAAGCTTTTGGTCTATACGGGAATTTTTGTGCATCCTACAAACTATCATGGAAGTAATTTTGCTAGTTATCCCATCCATAACTAAAGTTAGTATGATCATTCTCTAAGCTATAGGATTGGGAATATGAATTATAAAAGAAATTACTTCTTTCCATTTATTTTTTAAAAAAATTATCAACACACAAACATTAAATAAAAGTGAAAAGATTAAGAAATAACTAAAAAGAAACTAATTATAAACAAATTTGTACAAAAAACAAATTAAAATCTAGAACAAAAACTAAAACATAGTACTCCCCAAAAATGGCACCAAAATTGGCGTAGCACATCGTAACATTATTCAAAATAACTAGACCTACAACTATAGAAGTGGTAAGTCTAAATCGATCCCACAGAGAGTGTGTGTAAAGCTTTTGAAATGAAATCAATCGGTGTTTGGGTTATAAGGGGATTTTGGTTTGGTTTTCAAATAAGAAAACAAATCTAAACCAAATTAATGAAAACAAATTAAAGAAAACATTTTTAAAATGATGAAAGTGATGAATTCATTAGGGATCGGTCATTGGTTTAATCTCAACCTACACACAATTAAACTTATTTCATTGAATTGTTGTTCTCATACCTCTCCTAGCAACTATTAATCGTAGGTTAACAATAAGCTTTGTTAACCCCGATTTTCCCTTAGGTCATGTTTAATTAAGAAGAGCTCGTTAATTAAACCTAGTTAGCGAACAACCTAGAACAAGCTTCTATATTTAATTGGAACGTCGCATTACAATTTAAGAAAATAGATTAATCAAGGAAACAACCACACTAGCTCAGGTCATTTAACCTAAGTTATATTATCCCTAATGATTAAAAACCATTAGTTGCTACAAATGAATCTCAACATAACAATTACGGATTATATTAAAGATTTTAGCAACAGGTTCTTACATAAAAACAGTCAAATAAAGCATTCAATCATTCTTACACAACACACAAACATAAACATAGGATAACATAATCAATCCCTAAGAGAAAGAATAACAAACAATAAGAGAAATGCTTAACCGAGTTTTTCAGCTTCGATATCACCTCCGAATCGGGGTTGGGAAGCTAGCCCTCCATGGGTCTCCAAAGGAATGGAGCTTTGTCCCTTTTCTTCCTCAAAACTGAGAGCTAACACCCTTAAAATGATTTCCCCCAAAGCAACATATGTTCTGTCATCACAAAACAATGTTTTTATACTAAAAACTCAGGGTTCAGGTGAGCTGTCAAAGTTTCATAGGCGTGACATGGTGTCTCACGCCCATTAAGTTCTCACACTCATGAAAATGTGTCATGCCCATTAAGTTTCTTTTGGTATTTTCTTATCTTCTTCTTGCTCCATGAAGATAAGTGCATGTGTGTCTTAAGAAGACAACTCAAATATTGTGCTTTTAACTCACTTTAACTTTTTTACTTCTGAATTGTACCTAAAACCAAGTATAAACTAAACTGAATGTCTTAAGCATTTCATATCACTAATCACTAAGTGTTATGAAATAAATGTATAATTAATTAAGCATATATCATTAATCCATCCCACTTAGGCACAAAAATTCAGATTCCTTTGGTGATAAGCAACCCATCCTTAAGCCAAAACTTATGAGTCTTGCCTTCCTAGACTTAATTCAACACCTTTTTGGATTGGTAGTCATGTTGCAACCCTTCCTTCACTCGATCACATAAAGGAGAGCTAGGATGTGTTATAGCTTCCAACTTAATCTTGTGATCCATCTCTCTTCTTGATGGTAACTTCTTTGGTAACTTGGGTGGCATGACATCCTTGTACTCGTCAAGGACACAAGCAATCTCCTTAGGTAACTCTTCAAGAATGTTCATGACATTTTCCTACTTGGGCATCACTACGAATGTTGGCTCTGCCTTCTTCACTCCTTTAAAGAGTTACATGGCTGAAAGGGTCTTTGTCTTTGTTGGTATCTCTCGGGACAAAGATACCATGTTTGTATTCCCTTCCTCTATAATAAATATAGTGTTTGCAAATGGAGTTAGAATAACTTTCACCTTGTCTAAGAACTCCATACCCAACACCACCTACAAATTATCTATGGGAAGAAAAATATATACCATTCCACTCACTAATACAGATCTCCATGTTCATAGCCATGCCATACATGTTTTTATCCGCTGAGTTCATTGCCTTTATCCAACCATCAGTTGGTGTATATTTAAGGGCCCACCACTTGGCTTCTTTTACTTTAATGAAGTTGTTCTTAGCACCAGTATCTACTAAGGCTTTCGTATTTTGTCCATTGATCCGTGCGTCAATAAATAATTGCCCTTTCTTCTCAGTTTGTGGCACCTCAACTTTAGCATTGATGGCATGAAGGACTTCTAAGGATCTACACCTTCCTCTTGCTGACTTAGAAGTTTCTTTTTCAGGTGCGGTAATATTACTCTTCTTCGGACAATCTCTAATTCGATGAGGTATGCTGCAAAGGTAGCACTTCAATGTGGGACATTCTCCACCCATGTCTTCCTTATAACCCTTACTTGAATCCTCCTTCAACTTGCCACTCTTTGAATCTCCATCCTTGCCTTGCTTCTTCTCTTCCCCACCCTTGCCCTTATCACTCCTTTAGGACTTAAAGTGGTAGGCATCCTTTCTTATTTTGTAAAAGGGATTTGACTATAGTAGTGGCATTAGCAAGGTCTTACACATCGTGCCTCTCTAACTCGGTCTTGGCCCACGGTTATAAGCCATCACAAAAGGTAAAGAAAGCTTCCTTATATGGATAAATGGGAATTTCCAACAATACCTCTAGAAACTCCCTGACATATTCTCAAACACTTCTCGAGAGTGTGAGCTTTCCTAACTTGGCTCGAGCTTCCTTCTTTACGTTCTCAGGGTATAATTGCTTCTTTAACTCCTTCTTAAAGTATTCCTACATGTTCATGGTGGAGGTTCCCTTCTCAATATCATTGTATCTTCTCCTCCACCACTCCACGGTCATGTCTTCAAGGTAGAGGGAAGCACTATCAATTATCTTAGCATGATTTACAATGCCAAGCACCTTTAAGTATTCTTCATACTCTAAAGGAAGTTATCAATGTCTTTTGTGTCCCTTGCTCCTCTAAAGGCCTTAGGCTCTAGGACCTTCACTTTGGCAATAGCGGGGACAATAACAGGTGCCTTAAGTCCTTATATCTACTCTATCTTACACAAGCTTTAATCTCCCTTTACTCCCTTTAACCTGGAAGCTAAAGTAGCTAGTGCTTCCTTAAGCATAATAATTTTAAAGACAAGAGAAGTTTCTAAGGAAATAACCTTTTTTGAAGCATCAAAGGAAACAATATTGATTGTCCCATTCATTTCTTTGCGGAGTAGAGATTGCTCCTTCTCAAGTTCCTTCACTCTTTGATCCCTATCATTAATCCTCTCCTAACCTTCCCCTACGGTGATCTTCATATTTGAGGGCCTAGCCATTACTTTAACCATGGTGTTCGTTATAGTGGACTTGTCACTCTTACCCTTGTTATTAGGAGGAACCCTCTCTAACTCCCTTCCTTTGTGGGTAGTCACTTCGCTTGAACCAACCATCTTGATGATACTCAAAGGATCTAAAACATGATATCACTTATAATAGGCTTAGACTTTTATTAATGCTCATTCAACACTTGAGTACACTATTATTAAAGAACTCTCTCAATGATGCTATGATACTGTGATCCTATGATAAAAATGAGGCAACCCTAAGGGGTATATATACTAGTCCATTCCTAGAATGGACGTACAAGATCTACTTAATCTAATGATCTACAATGCTCTTCTAAAATACTTTATATTATTCTATATGCTTCTTGTACATTATGTACATATCTACAAAATTCTACAAGCTTCTATAATGTTCCATGTTATTCCACAATGTTCTATAAGCTTCCAGAAGCTTCCATAGTGTTCTAACATGTTCTAAAAGCTTCGAAAGTCTTCCATAAGCTTCTATCATGTTCTAGAAGCTTCCAAGGTCATCCATAAACTTCTTTCATGTTTCAAAATACTCTTTGGGCCAAAACTCATCTTATGGGCTTTAAAAATGCAGAACATGATACTATGCATGGGATGAACCCTATCTTTAGAGGCATTTTACTGACCAAGTAATAAGAAGATGTGTTTTTAAGAGTGAGACGCTTTTTATTTTGATCTTTTATCATTTTTACGCTTGTTGATGAAATTTTGGAGCAAAAAGGACTACCCATAAGGTTTTAGAAAGTGGTTTTTATTGGCCCTCATTGTTTAAGGATGCGTATGTCTTTTATCAGTTATGCAATAAGTACCAGTAGACAAGTAACTTATCCTACAGAAATAAAATTCCATAATCTCCCATTCTTTTTATGAAATATTTTAATGTTTATGGAATTGATTTTATGGGATCGTTTCCTCTGTATTTTAGTTTTCATTATATTTTACTTACAATTAATTATGTTTCCAAGTGGGTAGAAGCTAAAGCCACTAAAACTAATGATGTTAAAGTTGCTATAGTTTTTGTCAAGTCCAATATCCTTTCTAAGTTTGGGATGTCGAAAGCCATCATAAGTGATAGGGGAACACACTTTTGGAATAGGGTAATGGAAACCTTATTTAAGAAGTACCATATAATGCATAAGGTTTTCTTTTCTTACCACCCCCAAACAAGTCGCCAAACTGAGGTATCCAATAGAGAAATGAAGTTGATCAAAGAGAAAATAGTTCAACCGAACAGGAAAGATTACGGGCTTATAGGACAGGCTATAAATTATTAATTGATATGTCCCCATACAAATTGTTGTTTAGGAAGTCAGTTCATATTCCTGTGGAGCTGCAACACACGGCATATTAGGTTATCAAACATTGCAACATTAATCTTCATGATGCAGGAGTGCATACAAAGCTATAATTGCAAGAGGTTAAAGAGATACAAAATGACTCTTATGAAAATGCAATGATTTACAAGGAAAAGACCAGAGCCTTCTATATCAAGAGAATCTCAAGGAAAATCTTTTTTATTGGTCAAAAAGTGCTTCTTTATCATTCCAAACTTAAATTATTTCTAGGTAAGTTACATTCTCATCAAGTTGGTCCTTTTATGGTTTTTAATTATGCAATAGAGATACATATCCTAAAAACTGGAAAGATATTAAAGATGACTGGCTATTACCTAAAGTTTTACTGTGAAGGATTTTAAATGGAGAATGTAGAAGTGGTGGTCCTTAAAGACCCAGATGATATCAACTGATGGAGAAAACATATAGTTGAGGCAACAATAGTAAACAAAGGGGTTGTTTGAGAGGCAACCCAAAGGGAGTTTGTTCCTTTTCTTTTACATTTTCAAATTTTTGTTTTTTGGAATGCTCCATCTCTTACATTTAATTTTATATTGGCGACAATGTAAGTTTTAAATATAGAGGTAGGGAATTTAGTTCTTATGTGTGTTCTTTTTTAAGTTTTTTTGCATGTTTTTATAAGAAAGAAAATAAACATTCTCTTTTTTTCTATTACTTATAAGATTATATAGTCATAATTGGACAATAGAATCCACTAGAAAAATTCATAGCAACTTGGAAATTTACTTTTACTCTTTTGATTGGTCAATGTACGTTTCTTTTAAAAGAGTAGTGACTAGTGGGTATACATAAGCCAGTGAGATTTTGATCCTTTTAGATTAACACATCCATATCAGTCTCATTATCTTTTTTCATATGTGACCTTCATAACATGTACATCTCGACTTTGCCTTGATTTTCTATTTAAGACCCTATTTGTGTCACATGCATTAACATGAAACTGATATAGGCGCTCGTTGTTTTACAAGCTACATTAGTCAAATAGCCTACCTAATGACATGATTTATCCTATTGTTAAGCCCTTTGAGCTTTATTAGCCTTTTCTTTTTGTATTAACTATATTCCAAGCCTTTAACTTAACAAAATATCTTACCCAAGCCTTTAACTTAACAAAATATCTTACCCAAGCCTTAAAGCTATTGAAGCATTTATGATGGTTGATATTTGTGGATACACATGAGAATAAGTTTAGGATGTTTATAGATGTAGGTCGGTTATAATTGATGGAATGTAATTTTTTTAATTTACTATCATTGAGTTCTATCGTTGACGTAGTTTCTTTCAATTTTTTTCTTTTTTTGATATTTATTAAAAAAAGAAAGAAGAAACGAGAAAAGAAAAGAAAAGGAGAATAAAAGAAAAGAAGATATCAAGAAGGAAAACGATGTTTTTGCAAGTAATTTATTAATCCTTCTTTCTAAAGTTTTATGGAATGGGTGACTGTATTGTAATAAAATAAAAGAGAAGTTGTTGTGGAGGGTCACTGCTTATGGCTATAATGGATCGTTTGTCATTATTATTATGGGTGATTTCTCCTAGTGTTTTTTATGCGCATCATATGGTTTATGATGTGAAGGCTTAAATCCAAGTTGTGGAATAGAGTTTTTGCATTCATTGTAGCTGATGGTACCCATATTTGACTGGATGTTAATTTTTACACTCAATACTTGATTGAGTGTTCTTCCTACTTTGCTAGTTTTGATGACTTTTGAATTACATGATCCAAATATTTCTTACCTCAATCTTTGGCCCCATTACAATCTTGAAAAGTCTTTTGATTCATGTTATACATGAAAATTTTAGTGGTGGAGAACTAAAAAGTTATGCAAATTCGTGGAATGTCTTGATCATAAAAGGTTTTTGAATGTACTATAGATTGATCTCATTTTAAACACAACTTGTCAAAGTCTAGCCCTAGATTGCCTAATTTTTATAGGTAATAGTTGTTGATTAATCATGAGTAAAAATAATAAACGTTTAATTGTTATCATAGTTTTAAAAGTTATTTCTCTTTTATTACGACTGTCTATTCTTAGGAAATATGGTTAAAGAGGAAGTTTTTTTATTTTGATTTTGATTTTGATCTTTAGTTTTGTGCGAGGGTGGCCAAAAGCTAAGTGCAGGGAGAGGGGGAACTTAATAAGTGCTTAACTGATTATCTATTTATTCCCTAATTCCTAGTGATTAATGTTGTGTTGCACCTAAGATACTTATTTTGGTTCATATTTTGATTTCAGTACAAGTTGGAGGAATAAAAACCAATATGAACTAAATTCACATCCTTAGTGTTGTTTTATTAATGTTCAATCTTATTTGCCTTTGTGAAGCAAAAAAAGAGATGAGATAGGTAAAAACTGAGACAAAGAATGGAATAATTGGAGTCACTGTGACTTATGTAGTCCTGTATGGGAATGCAAAACTTAATGAAAATGTGTACAAATTCAAAAACACTGTCTCAAACATATTTATGACCTGCATGCAAGCTATCATATTTGTGACGAAATATTTAAATGTCACTATTGTCTTAATTCTTATAGTGATGCCTGTGTGAAGACCTATATAGTCGTGTATCTTAGTCTTATATCCAACTATAAATGTGTAACTATATGCTTGTTGGTAAATTAACATACGTGGTCACCTACATACCCGTATAGCTGACCATGTCTATTGATGCAACCCTAATTTTGTATTATAAAAGGGTGATTAAGAGGCCAAATAAGGTATGTATAGATAAGAGACACAAAAGGAGGCAAAATCCTTTCCTTTTTAAGAGCTATAAGCAGCTAATCTTCTTCTTTCCAGTTTAAAAGGGATATTGAGGCTGCTAAACATGTTTAGGCATTGATCTATCTTAATAATGTTGTTCTTAACTCTCTTTTGGAATTGAATATGTTATTTTAGGTTTAAAATTAAGGATTTATGTATAAACAATTTAGATAGGCATGTTAGATTATTCATATATAAATTCATGACAAGAATCAAGATTGCAATCCATAATTATCATAAATTTGATTCATATGTGGTAAACTAATGGTCATGCATCATTAAGGATAACATATTATAAGTTAAATGATCCGAGCTTATATAGTTGATGCTTTAATTAACATATTTTCCTAATTTGTAAAGCAACTGTCATATTAAATCTGGAGAGCTTATTCTAGGTTATCTAACTGTTAGACCTAATTAAAGAGATTTTTTTAATTAGTAATCTAAGGAAAAACTAGGATTAATAGAGTTTATTATTAAATTACGGTTAATAGTTTTAAAGAGAGGTACAAGAACAACATTACGATTGATTATGCACATTCCTGTGAAGGTTGAGATTAAAATGTGAACTAGATTTAAAACCCTTTGATTAATCCTTGTAATTTTGTGTTGTTTGAATTGATTTGTCTTACATATTTTATTTTATTTTATTAATTGAATTCAACCAAAACCCCTCTCCAATCCTATACACTGATTTGTTCATTACAAAAGCTTATCACAAACTCTTTTCGCATACGATCCTTTCTGACCACCACAACAATTTTATTTGTGCAGAGTTAGGTTTTGTTTCTAAAATATTGTTTTTATTTTTATTTGAAAACCAATTAACCAAATATAATTTTATTAATTCATTTGGATTTTAATTCAAACAATTTTCTAAAATTAGGAGATATTTTTTAGTAAGTCTTAAATATCTAAAAGTGATTAGTATAGACTTTTTTCATTATATTTCATTACATGATAATAATATTTAAAGTTTTATTTAGATTTAGAAATTATAATCTAACCCTAACATTTAAAGATAAAAAACAATTAAATTTTCAAATATTTAAAGATTTAGTCATTAAATAAGATACAGATATTATATTGTTATAGATTACGAATTAAGACATACATTATGCTAAATTATAAGGATTATAGCTTGATTATAGGAAGCTTGATTATAGGGATTGAGATGTTATCTTCCTACCATCTTTAGGCACTCATCATGTATATAAATAGAGGATTATAGTGAATACAAAAATATCTTTATCCATAACATGGTATCAGAGTCAGACTTGGTTATTTAAAGGTTTAGGTTTCTGTTTAAGAAAGCAAAATTTCAGTGTTCTTCTCCTTGCCTTAGCAGTAATTATTTAGGTTACTTGTTTAAGGTGACATTTGACTCTCATTGCTAGCACCTCTGGACTCACTAGCCACCGATGGGACTCTCATCGAAAACCCCAAAGGACCCATGAGTGAGCCATATTTAACACCCGGATAGTCCGTCATTTGTCCCATGCACAAGCATGTGGAAGTTTATATGACAAAGTTATACTCCCTGTCACCTCTCTCAACGTTTCCATCCTCTTTTGGTTTGCTTGGACACTTGATTTGTCATCATCATTGATTTCTTGCATGGTGTAGTCCATTTTTTTGCCATTGCAACTTGACAACAAAGAGTTTCAACCCTTAATCCTCTATGTTTTCAAAAGTGTCGATGACATTGTCACCCTAGGTAACTTATTTTATGTTAGAATTGATAAAGGAGTTATTAGAAACTCTTAGGTAAATTGTGCTAATTCCTTGGTGTGTTTCTTTAAAATGTGTCCTTGTTTGATATAGTTTACTAAACTTTTCATATTAAGTTTCTGAATAGTTTTAACATACTTCTATGGGTATATTAGATTCATTTAACTGCTACTAGTTAACAAAAGTTAGAAATGGATATTGATGTTATTCCAATGATATCTAAGATCACTTAATATAAGTTGATAGGTCTTAATTATCTAGATTGGGGAAAAACAAGTAGGATTTATTTGCATAAAATTTCCATAGGTGACCATCTACAAATGATCGATCATCTAATAATATAAGAAGGAAATGGATAAAAAAATATTACATATTAGAAATTCGATAGATACTGATGTGGTCAGTATGATTAATCATTGTGAGTATGTTAAGGAATTGTTTAGAGTTTTTGTGTTTTTGGAAAAGAGAATACTTGTCATATTTATGAGGTTTTTAATAATTTTATCATGTTGAATAAAATGATCAATCTTTTCAAAATTATTTTATGAATTTAAAAAGGTCTATGAAGAACTCAATGTCATGTTACCTTTTAGTTTTGAAATTAAAGTATACTAAACTCAACAAGAAAAAATAGAATTCTTGAGTTTTCTAGCAAGCCTTAATTTTTAATTTGATATAACAAAGTCATAAATCCTCTCTAGTGCAGAAATTTCCTCTTTACATTAGGTATTCTCTAGAGTTCTACGTACAAATGATAATGTTGTTGTTGCTCAGTCCATTCAAGCTTCAAGTGTTCTTATCAGTTATAATAACGAGTGGTCCTCTAATAGAAGTCAGAAAAAGGAGGCAATATATAAGGTTGGAAAAAGTGAAATCAAGATATAAGAGGATTTGTATGTCAATATTGTCATGAGTTGAGTCAAATCAAATACACATGTCCAAAATTACAAAACAATCCCAAAAATCTCATCCAATTTGCGTTGCAACTATTTCTACCATACCTATCATATCTTTAGAGTAAAAAGCTCATCTAACTATATCACTGATACAGGTGATATAGGTAATCCTGATAATTGTCGCCTTTCTTCCTCCAATACCTAATGGGTTATTGATTATGATGTTAATAATCATATGATAAGTAATTAAAATCTTCTTACTACCTTTACACCCTATAACTCTCCTTCTAAAGTCATTTTAGCAAATAGTTCTACCTTATCTACTCTTGGTTCTGGGTCTACTCATCATGTCATATGTTTTTGACCTACTAGGGTTTTCTTTCAACTTAATAGCTATTAGCAAAATTACTCGAGCTCTAAATTATTTTGTCTTATTTTTCCCAAATTATTTTTTTTAGTTACTTATTGCGAAGAAGATTATTGGAAGTGGACAAGTCTTAGGAGGTCTTAACATTCTAGATATCTAAGAACAAGTGCCTAGAACTATTGCTTGCTCTATGGCTTTATCCCCTTTTAAAGTACACTGTTGGTTAGGCCATCTATATTTGTTTGTGTTAAAGAAACTATATTCAAAGTTTCAAAGTGTATCATCCTTAGATTGAGTCATGTCAGTTTACAAAACATCATCATTTGGCTTCTATTTTTCGAGTCAATAAAAGAGTCAATTTTCTGTTTGAGTTAGTTCATTTAGATATTTAGGATCCATGTCTTATTATATATAAAACTAGGTTTCGGTATTTTGTCACCTTTGTTGATGACTTTTCTCTGATAACTTAGCTTTATTTATTAAAGAATCATTATGAGCTATTTTTCCCATTTTACTACTTTATATGTTAAAATCAAAACACAATTTAATGTTTCTTTACATACTTTACTTAAGTGATAATGATAAATAATATCTTTTTTATTCCTTTCAGACTTACATGCTTAAAAATGGCATCTTTCACCAAATTTCTTGTATAGATGCACCATCTCAAAATGGTGTAAATGAAATAAAAAATAGCCATCTCCTCGAAACAGCCAGAGCACTTTTGTTCTAAACACATGCCCCTATGTGTTTTTGTGCTGATGCAATCTCTATAGCCTATTCTGCCATCATCTATCCTTCATGGTGGCATTCCTTATCACATTCTATTTCCTACTAAACCATTGCTACCTATTAAGCCTCTTATATTTGGGAGTATATTCTTTTTCCATGATTTTCATCCTTAAGTCACTAAATTAGATCTCAAATCTATAAAATGTGTATCGATATTATTATCCTAGTCGTAATAAATACCTTATATTTTTTGATGTCATGTTTATGAAAAATCTTCCTTTCTTTCTACTTCTTCAAACACTTCTAATATTTAGGGGGAAATGATGATTTGTTAGTATACCAACTTACCTAGTAGTGACCAAATGTTACCTTTACACCTATTATTCTAACACCACCATCATCTCCACCTATTTTTCATGTTTAGTCCAAATTTTGAGATGTTCTCGATGCACTTCTAATATCGATTATGCTTACATCTTTGACATTAGATCTCATAGACACTAATCTTGACATTACAATTGCTCTTTATAAAGGTAAATGTCAATGCACTTACCTAATTTCATCTTTTGTTTCACATGGCCATTTGTCATCCTCTTCATGTTCCTTTATTAGCTCGTTTGATACTATATCTCTTTCCAAAAGTATTCATGAGGCCTTCTCTCATCTTGGTTAGTAAGTAGCAATGATAGAGGAGATAAATTCTCTATATGCTAATGGTACTTAGAATTTAGTGAATTTACCTACAGAAAAAAAAGGCTATCAGGTATAAGTGGGTTTTTGTAGTTAAAGTCAATCCTGATGGCTCAGTAGCTTGACTTAAAACTCTTCTTATTACCAAAGGCTATTCTCAGACTTATAATTTAGATTACTATGATACCTTTTCTATTATGGCTAAGATTACATCTATACATTTATTTTTTTCCATGGCAGCTACTTATCATTGGTCTTTTCATCAGTTGAACTTAAAAAATGCCTTCTTACATAAAAACTTATATAAGGAAGTTTTTATAGAGAAACCATAAGGGTTTGTTGCTTAGAAGGAGTATAGGAAATTGTTCCACCTTCGAAGATCTTTATATGGTTTGAAATAGAGTCCTTATACTTGGTTTGGCAAATTTAGTCAAGCTGTTAAACAGTTTGGAAGGAACAAGAACAAGTCTGGCCATTCAGTATTCTACAAGCATTTTAAATATAGCATTTTTGTTCTTGTTATATATATAGAAGATATTGTCATTACTATCAGTAATGCCATAAGAGTTTCACCCCTGAAAATGTTTCTTTACAACCATTTTTAGACGAAGGATTTAGGGGTATTAAAGTACTTCTTAGGAGTTAAGGTGACAAGGAATACGAGTGGCATCTTCTTGTCTTAAAGAAAATATGTGCTTGATTTGTTTTTTGAAACTAAGAAATTAAGGGCTAAACTATATAGTTCTCCTATATCACCTAATCTATAACTCACAAAAGATGGTGATTTGTTTGAAAGCCTGAAGAAGTATAGGAGATAGATAGGGAAACTGAATTGTTTTATGGTAACTCATCCTGATGTTGCTTACTTTGTTAGCATTATGAGTTAGTTTATGTCTTCCCCAACAGTTTATCACTGGGCCGCTTTAAAGTAAATCTTATGCTACTTGAAGGGAGCTCCCAAACAAGGTATACTATATAAACATTATAGTAAAACTCAAATGGAATGCTTCTCAAATATAAATTGGGAAAGGTCTAGGATTGACTGAAATTCTGCCATAGGTTGTTGTGTCTTTTTTGGAAGAAATTTGGTTTCATGGAAAAGTAAGAAATAGATTGTTGTATCTCACTAATGTGTACAATCAAAATATAGGGATACGGCACAATGTTTATGTGAAACAATGTGATATATCAACTATTGACAGAAATTGAGCTCAAAGTCTTAATGCTATCAAAGTCATGGCATGATAACCAAGCCGCTGCTCATATAGCCTCTAATCTTGTGTCTCCTGAATGAACTAAGCATATTGAGATTAATTATTTTGTTTTTCGTGAAAAGGTTCAACAATACTTGGCTTCTATAGAAAATGTGAAGACTGGAGAATATCTGAGAGATCTTTTTATAAAGACTATAAATGGGACTCATGATGAATATCTTCATAACAAGCTAAGCATGATCAACATCTACACTTTAGCATAAGGGGGAGTATAATTGTTATAGATTACAAATTGATGTACATATATTATGCTGAAATATAAGGATTGCCGCTTGATTGTAGGAAGCATGATATGAGGGATTGAGATGTTATCTTCCTACCATCTTTAGGCACTCATTGTGTATATAAACAAAGAATTATAGTGAATACAAAAATATGTTTAAAATATTAGACATTAAAATATTAATATAATATTTTAATTTAAATCTAGTAAATAAATATTAGAATTTTCAATATATAAGTTAATAATTATTCCGATGTTAATTGATGATTTCAATTTACTGATTTATTTTTCTTCTTTTCTTATTTTTTATTTTAAAAAATCAAATCTTATATATGATAGTTTTTCGAAGTTATTACAATTAAGAAGTTAATATCATATATAACCAATTACTCGACACGAGTGTAGATATCTTTCATTAACTTCAAAGTGGAATTCTTTAATTTCATAATGTACCTATGGTTGATCCTTTAACTAAAAGGACACTTTACTCTAAATCAAGGCAGAGTTGGTCCCTTGCCAACTCAAGAAGCAAAGCTCATAAAACTAATACTAAGTAATATGAATCAAGGGGCTAGTGAGTGGCATCTCAAGTTGTGGTTGATGCTTCGAGTGTTCGAGATCAGAGTTCGAGGTCTTCAACTCAAG
This sequence comes from Erythroxylum platyclados, assembly GCA_027563515.1. NCBI lineage: Eukaryota > Viridiplantae > Streptophyta > Magnoliopsida > Malpighiales > Erythroxylaceae > Erythroxylum > Erythroxylum platyclados. The sequence goes on from JAOQMM010000002.1 coordinate 17,416,025, forward strand.
TTCCACCATAAACTTTCAAAAGAGATCCATTTGTGGGTAATGTTGGACCTATAACAAGGGCTAGAACTAAAAGGATGCCAAGGGCTTTAAATAATTTAATTAAAGAAGCCCATTCTTAAGCCCAAGTCTAAGTTGCTTCAATTAAAGAGTCCAAGCAAGTCCACTTAATAGGTCTTGAAGAAGTTAGGCCACAACTTGACAAATAAGGCCTTTGGTCGAATTTACAATTAGCAGGTTTCCTTCTTTGTAAGGGACAATTGACCGAATCCTATAAGGTCTCTTATTTCCTAAAAGTTATTTTCCTATTAGGTTAAAGTAATTTAAGAATAGTAGGTTTCCTTGACCAAATCCTATAAGGTCTCTTGTTTCCTAAAAGTTAGTTTCCAAGTAGGTTAAGTAACTATAGGTTTAAGGCAATTCCTTTTCCTTAATTTTTGCTCAAACCCTCTCTTATATATAGGGAGGTTCGACTATCACTAGGAGACAATTTTATGAGATTATTTTGCGAGGTTTATCCTTATTATTATTCTTGCTAAATAATTATAATGTGTTGCATAATTTTCATGCTTTGTATGCGACTTATTTAATTGATTTTGTTTCATCAATTAGTGACGTCTTTATTTGTGGTTCCTGTTTTAATCTTATGTCATTCAATTCATAATTTTCTTGAATTGGGTTATGCATGTTCTTGAGGGTTTGGGCCACAAATCTCTTTAAACAAACTTTGTTCTTCTCGTCTTGTTCAAATCTTCTTCTTGGTTAAAGATCAAATGGCGAATCAAGAAAAGTCTTGGTTAAACTTTTATATTCTGCAATTTTCATATCAATTTGGTATCAGAGCCTATGTTATCTTGATTCATGTTATGTGAATAATTTCGTGCTTCTGAATTTGCATTTTTGGAGTTCTTAGTCAATCTTGAATTATTTCTTGTTTGATTTCTTTTAAGTCAAGAATTTCGTCTTTAGGTATTTTCAATTTTCTTTCCAAATTTAGTTTCATAGCAATGTTCTTTAGTTAGCTTGGCCACCTTTGCTTTTAGGGAAAAAAAAGGAAGAAGAAAAAGTTATTTTTTGGAAAGATTCCTTTTGTAAAGTTGTTGTTTTTAGAGACTAAATTTCCTAACTGTGAAAGGCATTACCGATTTAGAAGGTACTTTACTTGCAAAGAAAGAAGTCTTATTTGCAAAGAAAGAAGTCTTACTTGCCTATTTCTATCATTTCCATATTGGTAGGAAGGTCAGTATTGCTGAAATTGGCCACTTTTAGTTAATCCTATTTGTATTAGGAATTGTTTCCTTTTTAGGTGTCGTAGCTTAAAATTGTCATATCTTTTTAACTGTGAGAAATTTGAGAATGTATTTTACATCAATTTGATAGTATTTGACGAGAACTTTTGATTAGCACCCATATTGCATATTTTTACTCCTTGAAAAATTACAAAAATACCCTTACCTAAAATTGTGCCGATTTGTGACATATTCTAATCTATTTTCTTATTCCATATTATCATCGCAAATTATACCTGAGCCATTATTGTTCTTTGACCTCCGAACTTGTTTTCTTTGTGCTACTTTGAGTGAGAATTAACATTTATTATCTGTTGAACTCAAGTAGATAATAAGGAAGGAGTAGTCAAATGCCGAGTTTTTATTTTACATCTGGTTGTAAAAACCTACTGAAGAGTGAAACACTTAGGTTGAGAGTAGCTCTAGGTTATACACAAGGGAGGTGGTTTGAAAATAAACAAAAGAGGATGTGAGTTTTGATTTGCAGGTATCATGTCTGGCAAAGCAATAAGGAGGAGACAAGCCGAACTTGTCTGGCAAAGCAACAAGGAGGAGACAAGCTGAACTTGAGTTTAACTTAGCCCGCGCGAAAAGGGACGCTATAAAGCCAAACAATACTGACTTGTTGATGGCATTGGTAAAACAAATGACAGAGTTAGGAGCTGAGATTAAAAACATTAAGGAGTCCATGAACAACATGAGTGCAACCAAAGCTTTTATAAGCAATCAATATCAAGAAGAAACTAAGGAAGAAATCGAAACGTCCAACCACACTTATGTTAAGTTAAAAATTCTTGAATTTCATGGCAAATTTAATCTTGAAGCTTACTTAGATTGGGAATTGAAAGTAGAAAGGATTTTCGAAGTCTATAATTTTTTTAAAGAAAAGAAAGTTAAGCTATCTATTGTTGAATTCCAAAATTATGTCGATATTTAGTGGAGTAATCTTGTTTGTGAATGTAGAAGAAATGAGCAACTCTCTATTTTGTCTTAGCGTGAACTAACTGGCATAATGAGGAAGAAGTATGTTCCAAATGCCTATTTTCATGAATTGTATAACAAGGTACAGGAACTAAAGCAAGACAGTCGAATTGTAGCTAAATACTTTCAAGAGTTGGAGGCATTGAAAATCAAAGTTGGCACTAAAGATGATGCGAATCGACTACTTTAGCCCGTTTTCTTAGAGTTTTAAATCGACCAATTCGCCAGAGAGTTGAGATGCAAGGGTATATTGATATGGATGATTTGTTAGATAAAGCCACGACTACTGAGAGACATATGAAAGAGAATGCTTCTACTTCTTCTTTTAATGTAAAGGCTCGACCTAACAATGTACATTGGAGGCATAATAAATGAGGGAAACAATGGGGCTAAGAGAAACTCGCGCAACCCCTATGTTAATAAAAATATGTCCTTTAAACCTTCCAAGTCTAAGGCTAGTTCTTTAAACTTAGGTCAAAATCAAAACCAGCCAAAACCTGTCACATGCTTTAAGTGTCTAGGTAAGAGTCCTATAGCATCACAATGTCCTAACCAAAAGGTGTATATATTGTTGGAGGATGGGACATACATTAGTGATCATGACTGTGATGATATGCCTGAATTGACTTAAAGTGACAAGGAAGAAGGTGTTGAAGGGGATGAATTTACTGATGAATTCGAGGATGAGGGGTCTAATGAAGCATTGGTGGTAATCCAAGCCTTGAATACATAAATCTCACCTAAGCCAGGTGATGAGCAATGTACTAACATCTTCCATATGAGATGTTTAGTTAAGAATAAGGTAGCTTTGTGATTATTGATGGAGGTAGTTGTACTAACTATGTTAGTGAGCATCTTATTATTAGGTTATCACTAATTACTACACAGCATCCTCATCCGTACAAGTTGCAATGGTTAGATTATAGAGGTGAGGTAAAGGTAAAATGCCAAGCACTTATTCATTTTCCTATTAGGAAGTATCAAGATAAGGTGCTTTGTGATATTATACGTATGAGTGCATGTCACATATTGTTGAGGCGTCCATGGGAGTTTGATAGGTGCATGAATAAAGATGGATATACTAACAAGTACTCTTTCGTAATGGATGGTAGGACATGTACTTTGAAACCCCTTTCTCCTAAAGAGGTTGTAGGTGCACAAATCAAATTGAGAGAAAAGAGCGAGAAAAGACAAAGTGAGCCACAAAAGTCAAGTGAAGGTAGAGAAGAAAAGGAAGCACTAGTTGAGTGAAAGACTGAAAGGCCAAAAGCTAGTGAGAAAAAAGGCAGCTTTTAGGCGAGTGTGAGAGATGTAGATAGGGCTATTTATGCTCATATGCCTTTTGTCCTTATGATTTATAAAGAAAACTGCTTTGCTACTAACAAACTACCAAATGATTTACCCGCTGAGGTTAAAAATATTTTACAGGATTCAAGGACGAATACTTCTGAGGAAGGGGGAATGATAAGAATCAAAGGGCTAGTGACGTGACATCTCAAGTTGAGGTCAATGGTTCGAGTGTTCAGGATAAGAGTTCGAGGTCTTCAACTCAAATTGCATAGTCAACTTTCAAAAGATATCCACTTATGGGTATTTTCGGACCTATGACAAGAGCTAGGACCAAAAGGATGCAAGGGACTTTGAATAATTTGATTAAAGAAGCCCATTCTCAAGCCCAAGTCCAAGTTGCTTCAATTAAGGAATCCAAGCAAGTCTACTTAATAAGTCTTGAAGAAGTTGGGCTAGACTAACTTG
>JAOQMM010000002.1:17421188-17437188 GCA_027563515.1 Erythroxylum platyclados
ATTGGTTAAGTTACCTTGTTTATGATCACCATTCAAATATAGCAAACCGAAATTTTAAGAGAATTCCATTTATGTTGCTGTCATCAACATGTTAATCAGATACTTCATTATCAGCACACTCAATTGACATTTGGTAGCTTATAATGCTAGACTGATAGACCCTGGTTTGATCAACACAAGCTAGGGATGCTATTAGTCAAGCACCAAGACAAATTTAGGTGATTCTTTCCACGGTGATTGTTCTGTCCACGCAAGATGACACTTTCATTGCTTTCACATCATATATGATTATTGAAGTTTTCTCTTTGTTAATTCCAAGTTATGTAATTACTGGTGAAGGGTTAAGTTAATCATATATGTAAGAACATGGTTACTTTTGGAAATTCAACCTTCATTTCCTTGTAATTACTGGTGAAGGGTTAAGTTAATCATATAGGTATGAACACGGTTACTTTTGGAAATTTAACCTTCATTTCCTTTTAATTACTGGTGAAGAGCTAATCATATATCTAAAAACACGGTTACTTTTGGAAATTTAACCTTCATTTCCTTGTAATTACTGGTGAAGGACTACTCATATATCTAAAAACACGGTTACTTTTGGAAATTTAACCTTCATTTCCTTGGCCTTTTGGTTTTATGACTTTTGCCCCCCTGGACTTAAAGTATCAATCAAGCTAGAAAATACTTACTAAATCTTTTGTACCATAATTTCTATTCTAACCTGTGTCAATTAATTTTGTACACATATTTATGTAAAGTCCACATAAATATGTGAAAAAAATTAATTAACACAAGATTAAAACAGAAATTATAGTACATAAATATGTGGACAAAATTATTTGAAACAACAATATAAGAGCGATTATGACAGAGAAGATTTCAATTGGAAAATGGACATGCACGCCTTGACGGAGACTGGCTCTAATTTGCTTTTCTCGATTCCTGTTCTCACTTCTCATGCCCTGTAATTTCCAAGTTGACAAATTTTGAATCTAATTTGAGGGAGTGATTAATTCTTCAGCGGTGTGGAAGTTACATGGAAAAGAGATGAATTTAATGACCCGTCAGGCAGAAATTAAATTGATGGATGGGGGGCATTTTGTTATATACCATATGTATTTCACTGGAGTCATGGGAAAAGAAGGGGAAGAAAAGCCATCTTTTAAGGGTCGTATGTCTCCAAATGACCTCTTTTGGATGCGAAGGCCAAGACTTTATTGGACAACCTACGATAAAAAGTCAAATGGTGCTTTTAGCAACCCCACAGACATTGTACAGTAGTAAACTAAAGTTATGGCCAACATTCATTCAGCGGCAAAATAAAAAAGATTTTGTTTTTTAAAAAAATATATTTCTACATTCATAAGCTGCCCCCATGTCACTTCTTTTAATTATATTTAGTTGGACTTAAAATTTTTAATAAAATAGATTGGTGTATAATGAAATGAAACGTAAATAAATGTAATATTAGAAAATTATTGTTTGAGAAGGATGGAAAGATTTATAATATAATATAATAAAATATTATTTTTAAAAAAAATTATAATATAATATAATAAAATGTTGTTTATTATTTTATATTCTATCATAAACTATTTAAATTAAAAGTTATTTATTTTTACTATTTAAAATAAAATAAGATATAATGTAAAACTCTCTGCTTCAATTCTATTTTATTTTTCTTGTCAATCAATGGATAGAATAATACATGCCATTAATAACCATTATTGTTTGCCATTATTGTTCGCCTTTTACCACAAGTAGAATAGAACATAAGAAAGAGAAAAATCGATATAAGCCACCTGATCATTTATTACAATTAAATGATAAGGAGCGTTTCCATGTCAAATGTCAAATTTCCTGATTGTAATTATTTGTTACTGTGTGGAAGTGACGTAAGAAGGTCCCAAGCAAGTGATGCAAAGGGTTCTTCAAATCCAAGGCATTTTACATAACCGACAGAGCGCATTCGACGGCTTTGACTACATTTAATTGGTTGAAAGCCCCCCTAACCGTTTGGTGGGTATTTCGGGTTTTGGGCCTTTTTCTTTTCCTTTTTTTTTTGAAAGAAAAAGATAATGTTTTCCTCACAACTCTCTTTGAACCGGACCCATTTCCATTCCACATGAGCGTTAACATAATTATGATACTAACCATGTTCGAATAGCAATCATCAACTACGGACGTTCAACTATCTAAATCGCAACTTAATTGTGTGACCATCCAATTGAATAACCATGAATGATTTTTTTTTTTTTGGCGGAACATATATGTCATCAGTGACGGAATGCATCTATGTCTATCTATATATACTTATAATATTCATAACTCATTCTCATTCCTCTTCTTTGACTATATACCTTACCATGCATGGATCTACCAACAATTTCCCATCACATCTTCTCCAAATTTAGTTTACCCACTTTGCAAGTTTAAAGTTTACCGAAAGAAACACGTTTAATTGTAGTACCATGATAATGAGGTCGGAAAATTACCTAATCAAATTCAACCGTGCCTTAGATATGCCTTGGTGTAAAAGTAAAACGACTTCTATTTATTATATTCACATGGAATTGTCTCTTTATTTATTTTTTTAAATGTTCAGATCCCCATTTTTTATTATATAAATAAAAAATATCTTTTACCTTTTTTGTTTTGTATACATGGATTTTCAACATTAAGGTATATATATACACAAATATAGTTAGGTTTGCTTTAGTGGATGGAACCAAAATCGGATGAAACGAAAAAGAAGAGCACTTTGAAACATAGAACAAAGTTGTGCCAGGTATCTACCTTTCCTACGACAATGTCTGTCTAATCACAAAAGAAGTTTCAAGTGGCATAGTGAAAGTGATTGAACAAGACTTCTGATTAAGAATTGACCATTTCAGACCAACGAGTGTTAATATTCTGATTGTCCATTTAATAAGATCCTTATTTGAGCTTCAAATCCAAATTGATTTGAGTCCCGAAAGCCTTCCAACGTAAAAAAAAAAAAAGAAGCTGTAAATATTCATTATCTACAAATGAAAATATAACAAAAGAAAATAATTATATAAAAAACCAGAAAACCAGCTGAGCTACACTGTACCTACTGTCCCATAGCTACAAGCTGGTTTCCCAAAACCTGATTTCAAGGTCTGAAAAACCTAACAAAAAACCAAAGGGGTTGTTAGGGTTTTAATTGTCCAGGAGATTCCGGGGACCAAAGCAATCCCTCAGGTAAAATCTTCTGAACAAGTAAATTTTCACACTCCAAAAACTTACTAATAACTCCGTTTAAAAGCCACTCTATCTCTTTAAACCTAAACCTGATTCTCCAAGTCCTTTGAGTCTATAAAAGTGCCATGAAAACCGTACGGCACCCTTGAAGGCAACTTCACCGAAGCCTCTAACTGTAAATTCATGGCGTTTACTATATGAAGCTCTGATTTCCATGTCTTTTCATCGTGAACAAAAGTAAGAATGTAGCCATCATCTTCAGCTTCACAATTAGGACCCTTTGGCAAGAAGAACGGCTCACCACCATATCTTTTCTCACCGTATGTATAATTCTTCACTTCTCCGGTGGAAAGATCGACCTTAGCAAAGCCTGATACTTTAGGCCATGGCTCAGCAATGGCTAAATAAGCATATTGAGTCTTTCTTCCCAGTCGGTTCCGGTTCACCATTCCGGCCTCTAAGTTCATTTGTCCTGATTCTTCGATTATGGGGCGGCGCGTGGACTTGCCTGTCTTTAAATTGAGTCTAATTTCTGATAACACACTCTTTAAACTCTCTTCACATTCGTTGAAAATTGAATCCGGAGGAGTCATGCAAGATCCAATTACGACGACCTCGTCGGATTCCGGTTCTTCCCATGCATTCCATAAGTGGAAACAGAAAGTTTCCGGTGATTCAATCCAGATAATATCATTGGCATCGCGAGCATTCTTTGCAAGAATTCCAAACCGAGACTTCTTATTCTTGTCGTAAATAACAGGAGAGCCTCCTCTTATCATTTCTTGAAGTTTAAAAACCACTTGTTGATCTGGGATGACCACAAAATTTTCAGTGATAGCGAAATCGTGCATCATGGTTGGCACTGGAAGCTGAATATCGACATCCGGCAATTTTTCTCCGTCGGGACGGAATCGAAAGTACTTAAGGTATGGTTTTTGGACAACATCGTAGCTAAGAGCAAAGAGCTCTTTAGAAACGGGATCAATCTTGGGGTGAGCAATCATTGTGTGTTTGAGTTGACCACTGAAATTGTACTTACCAACTGTTTCGAGATCACCACTTGGAGTGATGCGTACTTGATAAGGAAGATCGTCTTCCGACATAGCGAGAAGCCTGTCATTGAAGTAAACTAAGCCGGCGTTTGCCACTCCAGTGCCTTGTGTGTGATCAAGAAGGCCACACAAACCTCTGGCATAGAAAAGGAGTAATCTTGCAATACCAGAGTGACCATGGAGCTCGCCAATTGCTTTAGGAAACACTGGTTTGCCCAACACTTTCTCTTGCTTCAGTCTTTCGGTTTCGGTGAAACGGCAGGCGTAGCTAGCGTTGCCGTTTTCGATCGTGACGGCGTGGACCATACCGTCACCGTCAAAGAAGTGATGCCCAGCGACAGGCTCGAAAAGTGGGTTCGCTCCGTTTCGGAGATAAACCCCATTTATACATTCAGGGATTGTTCCGATGACTGGAAGTGCATGTCGGACGGGCTGTTCCGGCACTGGAGCGAAGTTTCCGGCTATTTGGACACGAGGGTCAGCTGTTTTGGGAAGAGGATGTTGACGCTCGCGTGAGACCAACGCGCCTTCTGCAATATCTAAAGCCACTGCTGCTGCCCTTTGAAAGAGATTCCACTGCTGTTGCTGCTGCTGCTGCTGATGTCGGAGGTTTCTGGTTTTCACAGTTACTGCCGAATTGTCTTCTCTGGTAATTACTGGGGTTGGGTAGGGCTGTTTGGGGAAATGGAGGACTGAGGGAGTGTGAAGAGCGCAGTGAATGCCAGTGTTTTTACTGTTGGGCTTGTTCTTCATCAAACCGAAAGAGCCCACTTCGAGTGGTGAAAAGGAGGAGGAGGAAGAAGAGAGATGGTGAGGGATTTGGGTTATGGCCCAACAACTTGAGTTGGGAACTCTAGTAGAAGCAGACATGGCCGTGGGTTTCTCTTAAAGAAAAGGATTTTGGTGATGATTTAGTGGTCTTGTGAGAGGGGAAAAGAGAGGGAGAGGGAGAGGGGGAGAGATAGAGAGTAGAAGATGAAGTTTGGAGAGAAAGGGAGAGAAATGAAGAGGTATAAATAGAAATGGGAAGAGGGGTATGGTCGTAATGAATGGAGATCCACCTCAAACAACTAAGGGAAGACCACGTGGTGGATTCGCCAAAAGGCACTTGGAGGTTGACATTTTACGAAATACAATCAAGGAAGCTTCAAAAAATACACTAAATAGAATAGGTATTGATGTTATGCGTGGGACAATGGTCCAAGGCCACAACCTTGGAATTGTTCACGACTTGTTTTTCGGGGGAGACCGAAAATTATGGACCAATAAGAGTGAGCATTAAGAGTCAGAGACACACTTATAAGCATATAAAAGTAAGTCGCAAACAAGAACTAAAAAAAAAAAAAGGCAAAGAAAAATCCCAGTGTAAGTGAATGATCCACCATTATCGAAAAGGCATTTTTAACTAACTCCGCGTTCTTGCATCTTTCCTCAAAAACTCAAACCTCAATTCCTTTCGGTCCTGAGAACCAACCCACGTGGCCGTTTTCCACGAAATTTTGGTCACATCAAATTGCCCCACACGTTCGCTCGCTCTCTCTCTCCGAAGACACGGACACCCTCACAACATATGTGACCTTATTGACATGGGACTATAAGGAGTGGCGTCTTCTCTATCAACACATCTGACCCCATTTTCCTAACCCTGGACCCCTACCTGTTAGTCTGCTTTATTTTCTATTTCCCTTCTTCACCGTCCAAAACATTGGCCCCTTATTCACATCTGATCTAACTCTATGCAAACCTTCTTGATTGACCAGACAATTTTAACATATAGCGTGTGTTATCTTTTTACCAACAAATTGATTTAGTAGATAGTTTCTACATTTTTATTGCTTTTCGTAATGAGCTTATCCATTTCATGCAACATCTAAACTTACGACTCCCACTTTAAACCAACGTTATTGCGATCCATGATTATATCTATAACTTGTAGTTTAAATATGCATGTAAATTTAAGATGCGATTGCGAATGGGGTGGATAAAATTGCTTTTAATTCCTTTAACATGCATGTTTGGATGAAATATGATCTAAATGAAATATTCATGTTACATCCAAAATTCATGATGTTATTGATAACACTAACAGATATTCCCCCATCATTTCTTAACGATACGGCATCTAGTTTGGAGGTCCCCCATTTGTTCCCATCTAGGCGAAAAATAGCATTCAATTACATATTTGTAGGCTTTAGGACCAGAGATCCAATCACTTCATCGATTCCCTTAACAGGAGGACTGCTGATAGTACACACCTGTCTTTACTTTGGAATTTAGTGATCTATTCCCTTATAGTGCATGGTTGCGGTCCTGGACACAACACAGCCTTTTCGAGTAGAGCCATTGGATAAAAAAGAATGAAAAGTGATGTGCCTAATCAAATCTCCTTTCTTCAAGTTTCCTCTGCTAGCCATCCTCAGTATAGCTGAAGTTTAGAGTGGGGATGTGTATGTTTTGGCCACTTATTTAATGTTTTGATAATGTGATCAATGCCTATCCTAGCCTAGCCTAGCCAAGCTTTACTAGCTTTAATTTTTCCTTAAATCCTTCAAATCGCGATTTATTCTTTGGACTGTAGTTGAAAGCCTCTTGGAAGCTTATTATTTTATATGCTCTTTTTGTAAATATCTTATATACTCCTCGATTGGGAGGCAAGTGAAAGTTAGGTGCCCTAATTTTAAACAGCGTTTGCACATCTGTTCATATTGTCATTTCTTGAAAGCAAATCTCTTACTCGGAGATTTTATTTCTCTTAAACCAAAAATAAAATAAAGCTAACTGCCTCTCCCTCTCTATCTGAGTTATAATGATAAGAGAGAGTTGAAACATCCAATCAAAACACTTACCCTCCTCTCACGTTTAATATTCTAATAATTAGATTAGTACATGGAATAATATATGTCTAATGTCATGGATGACTCCAAAACAATGGCAAGTGCTAATTTTATCTTTAAAAATTGTTAATTCCCCACACATAGATATAAAATGGTTAGGCCAAGATGCTCTTTTTGTTGAAAACCATTGGATCAATCTTGAAACAAATTATATCCACATGTCCGCGTACTATAACACTTCAAACCCTAGTGTGGTTTCGGTGACAATGTAATTGTGGACACCCAACTTTCGGAGCTAGTGCACATCTTCTTTAGCTATTATACTTCTTTAGGAATTTACAACGGACAACATAAATCTCCTTTCCAACTTAGTTACCTTAAAAAAAACAAAAATGAAAACAGGAGAGTTAGTTACTAGCTAATTATCCTTAAATTATTACATGGGATAGTTTTCCCTAGCTAGGTTAACATATTACGTAATAGGTAAATAGTTGAATGGCATTATAAAATGCTTTAGTGACATGAACTTAAGAATCAAGGGACATGTTTTCATACCCACAACCCGCTACACATGCTAGAGTTGAGTGGGAAGTTAACATGAAAAAAATGGGGGACCATATATATCAAAGCAGCAGACAGACACACAGAGCCGCAGATTTCCTGTGGCGTCTCTGTACCATGTGGGAAACAAATCAATTGGCTTAGGAACGTATTGAGCTGCACATGCACGGATATAATTTTATGCATCATTGACTGTAAGAGTATATACGGTTGTAGAAAAATATATATGCATTCATTTATGTCTAGTAGACCACCAAAAAAGGGAAACGAGGAATCCGAATGATGAATGATTTAAATCATATAAAAAAAAATAACGCATATTTGTCTGAAAGCAGAAGTGGATTACGGCTATCAGTCGGCCACGCAGTTCAATAGTACTAATGGACAACCCTTTTTATTGCTGATATGCAAAAAGCATAAATGTATGTTCACAGCAACATACGATCACATTGTTAACGAGCGTTACTGTTCTTAATATTTTCTTGTGCTAACTTCTTTCATGTTAGTCGCCTGCATTACCTTCATTTTGAAAATTTCACATTTCGATTGTTGTTTGCTACTGTATTCATAGCCTGCTCCTTACAATATATATTTGTATATAATAAAAATAAAAATAAAAATCCGAATCTTTTCTATAATGTTTGTTGGGAGGTGGGTTCCATCGTATAATTCTATGTAGACGTCTCTGATTTGGGTTGAGTTCATGTGACATTTGAGTGAATGAAATAAAGTTGATTGAGCATCTTGTCGCATTACATTAAGATATTTTAGTGTTAAACTAAGACGTACAACTAATTATGCACGTACTACATCGATCTTAACCAATAAAATCAGGACATTATTATAGATCTACTAATAGTTTAATATATTAATGTGGTCAAGAAGAGCCATTCAAAGCTTTAACCCATACATTTCATTAGTTCAGGACAAACTTTAAAATTACTTTAATATTTATGTTTCACTTGCTTGCATCTTTTCAATTTATGAAAATTTGCATTAGATTGTAACATTCCATGCCGACATACACGCATATATCAATTATTTGGTAGAAGAGGTTAATTGGAGCTTTCTTTGCTAGCGCCATTACTCCTCAAGAAAGATTAAACTTATTCCTTCTTGGTTTATACATGTATCTAAAAAAGGGGAAAAACTTATAACCAGAATTCTTTGTATTAAATACAACACCAACAAGTAGATAGCTAGGTATCTAATTGTCTGCGACCATTTTATGCAAGTTAAAGCATCTATCATATGCACCACATAGTCTCCCGACCTTCATAATGCATCTTAAAAATAGACAACTCCTGCACTATTGAGCTTGAAGTACTATGCTGTCCTCCTATGCAACTTGTTGGAAGTTGTCGAGCTAGCCTTGGCCACAGTCTGATGAATATGTCATTCCAAAGATACATTCAGATAATTAGTGGTTTAGGACAAATCCTAAGGACTAGTGGGTTGTCTCACCATCAGTTAGGCACAATGAAACAGATTGTTTTCGAGTGGCATTCATAACCAGCTATGAACAACTTGCAGACGATGGAAATTTGTTGAAAATTAATGCTTCAATTTCATGCGATTCTTTGGCTCTTCCAATTTATTTTTTTCAACTGCTATTGTACTATGTTGTTCTTATTGTTGCATCCAATAACTTGTCACAGCTCATAAGATTGCCTGACAACTTCAAAATCCAACAAGAGGCCTCATGATAAGGGGTAAATGTGCTAAAAACTTAAAGTTGATACTTAGTCGATTTAAAGGCTCTTCCTCCTAATCATAGTTATATACAACTCTAGGGTTTATCATATATATATATAAGGAATTATAAAAAAAAAAACTTTGTATTAGTTAAAAACACCTGCATTTTGATTTGAACATATTTAACTGTCAAATAAAGGATGAAAAACTACCATTCCATATCCTTACAGTATATATATGTATAAACTATTACGTTTGTGATACTGCTTACCATGAACAACTAAATGGAAGTGATTAAGTTATGGACCAGAAGGGTTACATGATTAGCACTCAATGATTCAGTAATACATTCAACATGTTGTCACCAATTATAAACCAGCAACTATTTTCTTTTCCTGGATCGGATCATAATCGGAAATTTTGAATAGCTTCTTTAGAGATTCCGGCGGCACTAAATTAGTGGATATATTGGAGTAATTTAATATGGTTTGCACATGATTAAACATTTAATTAAGCAATAGATTAAAACTAAAATGATAATGTACATTATTAGTATAATTGGATAGCACATGAATTGCACGATATGGCATAGGGAATATTGGCTTTAGATTTAGATTTCACAGTGGACCCAATTCGGCGCAATCAATAGTATAACGTTTTAATATAGATTACTGGGCTAACTGATGAAGTTAACATTTATCTTGGGATATAGTAGGATCAAGAAAATACACTTTTAAAACTATTAAATCCATCATTACTAGAAAAGAATGATTACTTGTGGCTCGGGTATTGCGGTGTAGTTTCGATGGTCTAACACTCATAATTACAGCATTTCCCTTTGCTGAAACTTCTCCTAAAATTTAGAATATAAGTTTTACGTCCAGAAGTGGGAGTTGACTATGGTAGAAGTTTTGTTAACCCGAAACTCCCTCAAACAAGATGAAGAGAAACATAGAAAATGCCATTCCAATAATATAATTAATAAAATAAGAAATAAGTTTGACAATAAAGATCTTTGAGTGGCTAAATAACTCCCATAACAAGTCAAAATTTTGGGCAGCCACCTCCATGATCTGCGAGGGTGGAAAAATCTGTTGTTTGGTAGTAGTAGGATACGTTCAAGTCTCCATAAAATGGGTACAGTGGAAAATTATTAGTCAACGAGCATTGACAATTCCAAATAAATTAGGTATTTAGCTAGCGACCCTTGTCAAACAACCAATTTATTAGTTTATCCTCGAGTAATATTAACTCTGGTATTAGATGAATAGCAGTATATCATGCGTGAAAGAAATGAAGAGGTTTATATAGTGGTAATTCTCCCATCATCGTCAGAAACTTGTAGAAGTGGCATTTTCAGAAGATGAGAACCACATCTAGGTTTGTATCTAAGTATGGTTCAGTGACTCCTCCATACATTGAAACAACAAAAGCAAATACACTAGGTGTTATTGTCCTTGAACTCCTTTCAAAATTAATACAGTTTCTCTAATTAAAACGTATACAGTGAAAGTGAAAAAGGAATGGGAAACTTCATGTTTATTTTTGCAACTGTTTAAATAAACCATTTTGTCAAAGTAATAATCGGTATAGATGAAATGCAGATAGGGCATGTCCATGTGTGTGGCAAATGCGAAAGAGAGATCTTTCCATTCTCTCACGTGTACACATGGGTAGACATGTGTGCTCCCCACATGTGATGATCCCGTATAGCCCTAGATAAAATCATTCCCAAGCATATTCCCGATATCTAGCTACTAGGTAGCGATAGAGAGACACAGAGCCGAGTGTACCTAGTCACTCTAGCATTAGCTTTACTGAGTCACTAAGAAGTGTCAACCTTTTTGGTAGATATTGTTTCCTACGGCGAAGACTTTGCTTTTTTCCCCTAGGTAGCTAGACTTCATTCAATTATTTTTCCTAAAGCCATAGGATTATGATTGCAACAATTACAGCATCAGTATTGCAAAATAGAATGACAAAAACATAGTCAGCCATTCAGGCCTTCCCGTTAGTAAGAAAAGACCTTAAAAGTGAGCTATGTCTAGTTACATATGTGGTTATTTGACTTAAGTGCAATTTGTTTTCCGAGCGTGCATAATAAGCATATAAGTTCAGGGACAGGTGAAAAGAGCAATAAGGCACTTTGCATGTGTCTAATTGGTGTCCTAATAATTGAAGATTCATAATCAACTTGGACCAAGGATATTAAGAACGAAATAACAACCACATCAGACCTGGTATATAATTTTAGATAGGTAGGATCAAGCAGATCCAAATTTTGGTATGTGGGCTATTGATAATTCACCTTGTCTTCTCCCAACCTATATATATTCGTTCTTTATCTCAAAAGCTCCCAACATAGCAGTGAATAATGTAAGGGAAATGGGATGCAAATCATGTGGTCCTCGATCGGCCTCTTGCTTTCATCAATAAATATTTACAAATTATAAGATGTGATAGCCCAATTGTATTCATATAATAATTGGAGATTCCATAACTGACCTGAGGAGTCAGAAACAAACTACCAACTGCCAATATACCTACCTAACTTTACTTAGCACCTTAAGTTGGGTTTCTAATTGCTACAAAAAGCAATGATGCCTTCTTTTTATTTATCCCTTTCACACTAATTAAAATGCTTAATCTTTCCGCTCTCTCTTCAATGATACTAAGGTTATTTTGGTTTTCACACTATCCCATGTGCATGCACTCGTACACCAAGAGAGTTCAAAAGTCTTCTAGAAATCATAAATCCATATATAATTAGGTACAAATGTCCATTGGTAGGAGAAGTCGAAAAGAAAGTATTGCTAATTAGACTAAATAGTCAAAAGTTGACAAGACAAAAGTAGGCTCCTCAATCCTCATCAAAGATGTCGTGCTTTCGTGTTTATGATAGAAAGAGATGTGCGATGGGATTGTGTTTGGTGGCACATGGTGTGCACAAAATATGGGGAGAATGCGAGGCGTGGTTGGATAATGGAACGCCCAATTAAGAAGGGCATCTTTTCACTTAAGAGATTGAAGAGATTGAAGGGAATTGAGTTCTCAGAGATAGAAAGTATCTGTCGTCATTTGTTGTTTTGCCTTCTTCTTTGATTTGGTGGCTTAATATACTATAGACTACAACGCCATTCAATTGGTTCTTTGTATGCAAATTGTGTCCCACTGAATCACGCATGTTAATCAAGAGTTTTGCACGCTATCACTTTAAGTGTAAAACTACTCTTCCTCTACTTATCTACCGTTTCCTATTAAGATGCACAAAAATTATTTCTGATTTGTATGAACTGCCACCATATGTTTCTTTTCCTTACCTTCTCTGCTAAGAGCGTATTAGAAAAAAACATATGTCCTGATACATGAATTAGACCTTTTGAACTCTTCCTGGACTGGTAATGTCTTTTTATATAAAGTAAACCTATGATCAAAGGGTAGGTCAGTAGTGATAAGATAAAACATAGTTATTGTAGGTCCTACTTGCTTCCAAGTTCAAAACTTCTTTTTTTTTTTTTTGGCTTTCAAGGTGGTGAAGTGTTGGTAGCGTTTCTGTTTGAAATAGTACTGCCAATCAAGAAATAGGCAAACAAGTCTTAAGTATAGTTGTGCAAGTTAGATCTCAGTCAATGGATATTTAAGGAAAACTGGCAAGCATGCATTGAACTCCCATTGTCTTCTCAAATTAGCATTTTAAAATTACCCACTATGAAGTAGGCATCTTTGCATGTCACAGCATGTGGTTTAAATTAGGGATGGTAATAGCCAACCCATAGGCTAGTTCAGACAATTTTTAAAAAATAATTTTTAAACTTAAAAATATAAAATAATATTTTTTGTTAATTAAATTCAGATTTAGGTCTATTAAAGACCTAACTTTTTTAAATAAAATGATATCATTTTAATTAAAATAGTTAGATCTTAAACCGGCTTAGACCTGATTGATATACCAACCTAATAAAAATAGTTAAATTTAGACTTATGACTCAGTCATTGCCATCCCTAGTCTAAACTCTCTTGCCTAATTTCTCAGGAGAAAAATGATGAATTTGGTAATTGAATGATAAGTTGTAATTGGACGCAAGGTCTCTGGAACAGGCAAGTTGCAGCAGATATCCTAGTGCATAAAAAGCCTACAAATTGCAACTGTTCTGTTCTTACATGTCGCCAACTGCTCACTGGACGGTTTCGTCACACTTTTCATGTCCATGTCACGTCAAATTGGTTCGTACTGTATTCCTTGTGACTAATTGAGTTGACTGATTAAAAATATCAGAGATCAAAGTCTCTCTACTGCTAATCAGCTCTCCGTGTCACGAATCTTAATTTTGAAGCAACTGAGCTTGATGGATGTCACTTGACCTGTTGTTTTCACTCTTTTGTCAACCAAAAAATGAATATATGAAGCTATGATTCTCCGTATCTTTCAATCAAAGCTTAGTATTCTTACCACGATGGTTATGTATGTAGAAGAGGTCCAGTATAAACTGATGCTGGTTCTTTTCTTTCTCAGCCTAGCCTACGTCTGATTACAAAAACCTGTTGATTATAAAGTAAGGAGGAAAAAGAAAAGAAAAGGAAAGATTAGGATTAGGTTGTATCTTGCTGTTATTGTGTTGACCCAAGTGGGGAAAGAGGAAGAAAGCAGGGGGAAAACAATTTTCTCACGCGATGGACACAAATTAATTCCACTAACTACTTGTCTTGGTCGAAAAGCTAACCAATCCTTTGAAGTAGGTATTATTTTATTCCCTTTTTAAAGTCTAAAGTCCATTTTTAAGATTGATTGTTTTGAAGGGACACTTATTTAAGGCGGCCGAAAGATGGTAGACAACCAATACAATGTCCCTTGCCCATATCCTTTGTTAGATTGTACATGAATTATCGTTATGTTTTATATAATCCTTCTTAACTATGTTATATTATAGAATGCAAATGTTTTAGGTAGTTGACAATTATCATGTTCACCTCTTCAATAATGGATAATTTAGGCTTAATTGAGAGAAACATAGTATTGCGTGAGGTTGTCAAAGATCATCCAAGCCCAAGTTTCCATTAATGTTCATGAACGCACCATTTACGTTCAAAAATGTTTGGTCGCAAACCACTTGCAAGTCATGCCTTGCACGCAAAAAATGAATTTTGAAGGAAGTCGTCTGTCTGATCTAACAAGGTGCTGCTCCTACACGCCGAGTTGGAAAAAGAAGAAAATTGAGAGGATAAACGATTGTTTCAGCCCAAATTCAGCCAACATTAACATGGGCTTCAACGGGTTATGGTTCGTTAGCAGATCAAAGTCTATCATGAAATAGATGTAAAATGCCTGAACCTGAAGCATTATGCTCCCATTACACTGTTAGGATATGGATACAGATGATATTATGTTCGTTGTTATGCTGTCTCTGCTGTACCTATTTTGTTAGGATACGGATACAGATATTATTACGTTAGCTGTCCACATCTGATGTAACTAACTTGTATATATAAATCAAATGAACCACCGTGAATAAGTGTGGGAAAATTGTTTTTAACAAAATTAAAGATGATAAGGTTACCTATCGAAATTTATTACGGTTTATTAAAAATGCCATTTAATTTAAAATATAATGTTCATATAATAATTTTGATTTTCTTCTTTTTTAATAGATAATATCCATTTTAAGTCATAATTATTGTCATTTATTTGATAAATTCACATTCAAAATAAAAAAAGAACTTCTGTTTTAAGTACATAATTATTGTGATTCACTTAATAAATATTCGAAATCAAATTAAAAAGCCTTCATTCTTAAACGCCCAATTATTGTTGAATCATTTAACAAATTAATATTTAAAATTAAAGAAAAATTCGATCAATCCAAGTCAGTCTCAAAATGGATAATAAAATTGACAATTCCATGGGCTTTGTTTGGAGGATTTGCATCACAAGACTTGACGAACGTTTGGACTTTGAATCATATTTGGTCAATAACTGCGGCCTCTTGCCAGCAAAATTCAGAATGATTAATATTCTCAGCATGACTTTTCCTACACAACTTGGTGGCAAAAGACTTAACACTAGACGACCTAACTGTAGTACAAACCAATTCTCTTACCCTTTGTGTTATTTGTTAATGACTGACCGCCCAAAATGATGGAGACTGAACAGCATTCAAGGCGAGTTGAGCACAAACTTCTCCAAAACAAGCTAATAGAAGAGAAAGCAGTTCAATACTATTTGGGTTTCAGGCTCACCTATCATTTTCTGTTGGGGTTGAGGAAAACAAAAACAAGTTGGACATGAAAGGATCCCAACAATAGTATTGAAAAGGAACTCCTCAATAAGTTACATTTGTTGGCCAACACATTAAAAGAACCAATTTCAAATAAGTATACTGCTGATGGAAGTAACATTTAACGAGAGTTCTAGTTGCTGTATTAAAGTACAAACTGATAAATAAAACCCACCTTCAGCTTTTCAGTTATCATATTTAGGTGACTTTATTCAGTAGTATTTATTAGCTGTCAGCAATATGGAACAAGAAAATTATAGCATATTCATCTTACTCCTCAAAGTCGGGCATTGCGAAGTTGTTGCTTTAGCAGAGGGCGGATATATTCTTGGTAACCATCTGGAACGACTGAATCATT
>JAOQMM010000002.1:17474903-17490745 GCA_027563515.1 Erythroxylum platyclados
TGCCTCTTTTTGATTCAATTTCTTCTCCAATGTGTTGAAAATCACCTAAGAACAATCAAGACACAAATTCATTAATTAAAAATAAAAATCCCAACACATTGAAGACATTTATATCCAAATTTGGCACAAAAATAATGACTTATCACTTAAATTTGAAATGAAAACTTCTAAAAATTGGGCAATTTCAAAATTTCTCATATAATTTTGAAATTTTTGTTAACTACTTTAATTTTATCATTGCAGATTTTAATAATATTTTCTTATTCTAACATTAGTCTTTTTATTAGGTAGGGTAAGGTTGCGTATTATCGGACTTTTTTATATTCCACGCCTTAGTGAGACTTCAAATGAGTATTGGATATTGATGATGATGATTTCTTATTCCAACAATAGTACCGGAACATGCTAAATCACTCGATCCATTTTTCTTTCAGATTTCTTAGAGTTCTAGTCCCAATGAGTGGTGAAAAAAAAAAGATTTCGCTTTTCAGTTTGCGGTATAACTTGCAACAACAACGAATGCCCTCTTGCCAATCAGAGGGAGTTACCATTGTTATAAATTCAGACATCATATCTAAACACCATAAATTAGCAAAAGGAGGGAATGCTTAATAAGCCTCATGAACAACGAATTTACAAGAAAACAACCGCATAAAATAATTAAAGGGAAAAATACAAAATATATTCTTGATAACATGACGGTGTCTTAAATTCATACTATTCATAAACGGAGGAAGGCTGGAAGATAATGACAGTAAAAACATTCACCTGCTCATTTTGTGCCTCTCTCATATCCAATTTATAATGTAAACCAAATATTCGTTTGTATTGATTTTCCTATCTTATTATTTTTGGTTGGGTTCACTTGATAGAATGTCAGGACACTATCACTTCTTCCGTTAATGTCTCTCCCCACCAAACGCACTGCCACTGCCACTGCCACTGCCACTGCCACCACAACCGCCGCCGAAGACTTCAGCTTGCAAAACATGAAGAAGGCCAAGCCACTGGCCGTCTCCGCCTGCTCTCCTCTCGACACCTCGTCCAACAAAAACGGCCTCCACCAATTCGCTGAAAACGACGTGGTCTTCGACCCCTCTACTATGGCTCTCGACGACGAACCCAGGCTCCACACCAATCATGCTTCTCACGTCGCTGCAAACTTGTCTCGCAAAAAGGCCACTCCTCCTCAGCCTGGGAAGAAGCTCGTTATTAAGCTTGTTAAAGGTGCCTTTTTTGTGTTTCGTTTCCCTCGAAGTCTTATTGTGATTTGGAAATGTCCCACCTGGGATTTGTTGTTGTAGATATTTAATTAGTTGAGGGTTTTGCTCAATTTGTAATTTTCTGTGGATGAGAGATCGGGTTTATGTCTTTTCTGGATTTCAGTAATAAATTAGTAGAATTTGGGATTTGGATCTTTATGCATTGACTATTCGGTTCCATTTTGGTAATCGGTTGGGTTATTGACAGATTAGAAT
This sequence comes from Erythroxylum platyclados, assembly GCA_027563515.1. NCBI lineage: Eukaryota > Viridiplantae > Streptophyta > Magnoliopsida > Malpighiales > Erythroxylaceae > Erythroxylum > Erythroxylum platyclados. The sequence continues at coordinate 17,476,382 of JAOQMM010000002.1, forward strand.
GGTGCTTACATGGAAAATTGATCGGAGGATACTTTAAGCACTTTTATTGTTTGGATCAGGGTTGCCATTAGCAGTTTTCTTCTGTAGTTATTGGTTCTCAGTTTTGTACTGCTTGTATATTTGTCTTGTTTTAACGTTATTGTATGTTCAGGAGTTTGAAACTCTGGCTAAGTTAGGGTTTTTGTTAAGTGCTATATCTATCTCTTGTTATATGATTTCTGCCTTACTGATTCCGAGAACTTAATGTGATTTAATAAAGCTTCCGACATTTGGTTCCTTTTTTTCCCCCTCAATATGGCCACTTTTCTGCTTTTCATCTTTGTACATGGTTTCATGTCATATTGTGAGGGGTATTTCAATGTCCACTTATTTCTGAAAATAATTTACGATGAAGTTAATCTTAAGTGCTTATTGGTCTGGCTTTTCATTTCGGTAGTGGCAAATGCTTTTCTCGACTGTCTGATACTTAACAGGAAGCATATCAGACAGTGTAGTTATCTGGTAGAAGGTTTCTTCTTCTTCTTCTTCTTCTTCTTCTTCTTCTTCTTCTTCTTCTTCTTGTTTCTCATAACTCCCCCATCATTGCTTCCATTATTCTCGTGCATTTTGTTGATGTCAATAATTATGTTTAGATGTTGTTTGTACTGCCCTTTCTTTATTCATTTTCTGGATAGACGAGATTTTAATCATGGAATCTTTACAGGCAGTGGATAAGCAACTGTTGTTGCAAAGTTTGTTCCTGTGGCTTTTATTTTTTAAGAGTGCAGGATGAAAATAATTTATTTGGCTTTATGCTTATACTTATAGCAATCCTCAAGACTGAGTGTACAGCGCATATCACAAATCTGCTAGATGTCCTTCATCTTGTTTTTTTATATATATATTTTTCCCTGTATGAAGATAAACCAACACTCCCTAAGAACTTTGAGGTGGACACCTGGGCAAAGTTGCAGTCAGCTATCAAAGCTATATTCTTGAAACAACCAAATTCTTGTGACTTGGAGAAGCTTTACCAAGTAGGTTTTACTATGTCCTCCTGCACTCTTACTAAACTAGAAGTTTTCTTATGTGATTCCTGTATTGGTCTTGGAATTGATGTATCTATTTGTCCTCAGGCCGTTAATGATCTTTGCCTGCACAAAATGGAAGGAAATCTTTATCTGAGGATTGAAAAAGAGTGTGAAACACATATTTCTGCAGCCTTACATTCTTTAGTTGGTCAAAGCCCTGATTTGGTGGTCTTCTTGTCCCTGGTTGAGAGATGCTGGCAAGATTTTTGTGACCAGATGCTGATGATTCGTGGTATAGCTTTGTATCTTGATAGGACATATGTGAAACAGACCCCAAATGTCCGTTCCTTGTGGGACATGGGTTTGCAACTTTTCCGGAAATATCTTTCTCTATCTCCAGAAGTTGAGCACAAAACTGTCACAGGCCTGTTGCGGATGATTGAGAGGGAAAGGTAATTCTGTTTTCCTCATTATGCAGTAAAAATGAGGATACGCTCAGATATCACACATTATTTAAAAATGTTAAGATTCAAAATAAATTGAGTTTAGTTGGGGATGTAGTTTCTTTTCTTTGATAATATCACACCCTAGATATGAATAGCCTGATACACACCCCATACACAATTACTTACACACATATATGGGTGAATATATCTGCAGGTTGCACGATCAGGTTATGTTGTACATATTTAAAAAAAAAAGGGCCATCAGCTTAGATTTGCTAAATTTTATTACCTCAATAGATGTCTGGACACAGAGTAGTTTATGTTGTATTTCAACTCCTAACTGCACATATTAATTTGGCGAATAATTAGAAGTTAAATATTCCAGTTCTTATTGCACACCCTTTATGAGTTCCTTTATATGTTTGTTGCTGAGTGCTTATTGTCCTTTGACTCTTTATATGAAACAGTCTGTATGTTCCCCTTTTTTGCATGGACAAATTGTTTCCATATCTGAAATTTTAGAAGGAACTCATCTTGGTGGTTTATGATATGAAGAAAAAAAAGTTGCCATTTGAATGAGGATGCATGGGGCTTGCTTGGTAAAGTTTCATAAAGTTGGTAGATATTATTTACAGGTTTCTGTAGGGATCAAATTAAGGGGAATAAGACGTCATTCCATACTTTGACATACAGAATGTCTTGTACATCCGAATTTTGTGGTTTCTAATGGTATTTGATGACCAAAGAACTTAATTTCTTGGGATACTGGACTATAGATTGTTGTGAATGATTTATATCTTTGACTCTAGATTTTCTGCTTTTTATTCTGCAGATTAGGCGAAGCAGTGGATAGGACGCTTTTGAATCATCTTTTGAAGATGTTTACTTCTTTAGGAATTTATTCAGAAAGCTTTGAGAGGACATTCCTTGAGTACACATCTGAATTTTATGCCGCTGAAGGGATGAAATACATGCAGCAAGCAGATATTCCAGATTATTTGAAGCATGTAGAGGTGTACTTTTCTTTTTCTTGATTCTTTTTGATGATTTTAGCTGGTTAGTTGTGCTATATATGTCATTATTTGTTTAACATTCTGATACATTAACATGTTAACAATAGTATGTTTAACCTTAGAAAGTTCATTTTGCAGACCAGGTTGCTTGAAGAGCATGAAAGAAGTTTAATCTACCTTGATGCAGGCACTAGAAAACCACTGATAGCAACTGCAGAAAGCCAGCTTCTTGAACGCCATAAACCTGCCATTCTAGATAAGGTATGGAGGTGCTTTACTATGTTCTTCTTTTGTGTATCTAGTGAAAGTTTGGTCACCCTAGAAAATCCTATCCTTGTTCAATGCAGGGATTCACAATGCTAATGGATGGGCATCGACTTGAGGACCTTCACAGGATGTACACACTGTTCTTGAGGTTGAATGCCCTTGAAGCATTAAGACAGGCCCTCAGTTTGTACATACGAAGAAATGGACAAGGTATTATCCTGGATGAAGAGAAAGATAAAGATATGGTGTCCTTGCTGTTAGAATTTAAGACTTCTTTGGACAGAATATGGGAGGAAAGCTTCTCCAAGAATGAAGCATTTTGCAATAGTATAAAGGATGCATTTGAGCATCTAATTAATCTTCGTCAGGTTATTCTAATTTCTCTTTGTTTATGTTTTGTGGTCTTTATGTTATATTTGCTTGTATGGGGAGAATGTGACCTGTATATCATAAGAAATTGTAATGTGAAGGGTGATTCAAAACAACTTGTAGTGTGTCAAACTGCAAAGATTAAGCACCGTCCGTAGTGGTTTTCATTGCTCACTGTTACATTTCTATCCATCTCTGGGTCATGCTTGATTCTACAGGACTTAGGGTATGCATCCTTCCATATATTGTCGTATGATTTGCTAATCTTGAGAATGTTGTTTCTTTTTTTATATATCCTTGGACCTGCTCAACTGCAAGAAACTTAAACAGCCTTTGTGAACATTGTCTTGGTGCTGGAGAAATGGTTATTGTGTGTCATTCCATAATTACAAGTTTGGTCAATGCCTTCCTCATTTCCAAGCCCATAAACAAAGAAGCTAACATTTCATTTGTGGATGATTCATGCTTAATCTCCCCATGATTCCCTACGGATATTTGTGTTAATGGAATTTCCTATCTTAATAACGAACAGATTATTGAACTCTTGATAGGGGCATAATTTGCAATGTTGTAGTCACTGAGTTATGATTTTCAGATGTTCTTGTTTTAATTGTTGTGGCTAAGTTTCAGCTCAGCCAATTCTGTTGTTGATTACATAATGTTGTTACCTAAGAATCAAATTGTTTCCTCCCTCTAATAGAATCGGCCTGCTGAGCTTATTGCGAAATTTTTGGATGAGAAGCTTCGTGCTGGAAACAAGGGTACTTCAGAAGAGGAGTTGGAGGGCACACTTGACAAAGTTCTGGTTTTATTCAGGTTCATTCAGGTAATGATGTTTCTTTGTTATCCATCTTTAGCATGTGCTTTCAGTTGTTCTTGTATCTTGGTTTTCTTGCATGATACTGAGGCATGTTTTCCGTTTTGTCTTCTTCATGAAGGGCAAGGATGTGTTTGAAGCATTCTATAAGAAAGATCTTGCAAAAAGATTATTATTGGGAAAGAGTGCTTCTATTGATGCAGAGAAATCCATGATATCAAAGGTTAAGTAGTGAAAAGTTTCTGAATATATAATTTGCTAAATCCTTCTTCTACCAATGATATTAACAAGATTGTATTTCTATTGCAGCTGAAGACTGAGTGTGGCAGTCAGTTCACTAATAAGCTAGAGGGAATGTTTAAGGTGAGATACTATTGTCGATGCTTCTGTTGGAAAACTCTTATGGTCGTCTATTGGCAATGAGTTTTATTAAGAGATTGGATTATAGCACTGTGCATGCTAATTTTATACTTTGTTGAAATGTTATAAGCTTGGAATAGCTCCAAATAATAAACTGTTCTGTCGTATATTTTCTGAGACAAGTCTATGATGCACTGGCTTAATAGCTGTCAGACCTTGGAATAGCAACAAAATTATGTTTTACCTCTTTAAACACATTTTTAGATGCTATAGTGGAAATGGTTTTGACTCTACAAAAAGGAATTTCGTATCTGTTTCTATTTGAATATTTTCAAGATATTTCCCCATATTTATAAGTATTCAAGATGAGTGATAGATAATGATGCTTGGTGCCTTTACCATGCTATTCTTATTAGGGAAGCATTACTTGCTATAATGTTTGCATTTGCAGATCTTTTTCTTTTTACTGTTTCTAAATGTCAATTATGAGTGATCATCATTACTTGGAGTTTGTTAATATCTATTTGAGTTCTGTTTCCAACTGTTTCTATCTTTGTTTCTAAACATCTTTTCTTTCACACAGTCATTCACACAAAACTACATGAACCTGGATACTAAAGTGTTGAAATTGGTGCTTTATTGTTCTTTATGGTGTTTAATTTTCAGGATATTGAACTGTCGAAGGAAATAAATGAGTCTTTCAAACAATCATCTCAGGCCAGGACAAAGCTGCCTTCTGGGATTGAGATGAGTGTTCATGTCTTAACGACAGGGTGAGTTGAGATCCAATTGTATTTGACAAGCAGATACCTGGTATATAACCCTGCTGAATTTTGTTTAATCTTTGAATGGTTTCTATAGGTATTGGCCTACTTATCCACCCATGGATGTTAGGCTTCCTCATGAGTTAAATGTGTATCAGGTTGGGCACAAATACGTTTTGGTTGTTTTCATTGTCAAAGTTGTTCAAAAGTCGACATCAACATTCTTATAACTTTTTGTGACAGGATATTTTCAAAGAGTTCTACTTAAGCAAATATAGTGGGAGACGCTTGATGTTGCAAAATTCACTGGGTCATTGTGTTTTGAAAGCTGAGTTTCCAAAAGGCAAAAAGGAATTGGCAGTTTCCCTATTCCAGGTTGGTCCATTGTTTTTATACGCCATATTTCTATGACCATTCACTATTTGTTTCTTTGTTTTGTTGACCCATACAAGGGCATGATCTAATAGTTTGGCATTTCTATCTGTTTCTCCAGACTGTTGTTCTGATGCTGTTTAATGATGCTCAAAAGCTTACCTTTCAAGATATCAAAGATGCCACTGGCATAGAGGACAAAGAATTGAGGAGGACTTTGCAATCTCTTGCATGTGGTAAAGTTCGTGTCCTGCAAAAGGTGGGTAGTGTCCATTTGTGTTGCTGAGGTATCAGCATTTTGAATTACTGAGTTCTTTTCTTCTCAAATAAGAAGGTGACTATTTGCATAAAAACTTGGATTTTCATCAATTCATGTTTCCTAGTTCCAGTGGAAGCACAATTCTTTCATTTCCATTTTCCGGGGATTAATGAGGTGCACATATTATTAAATAGATTAGATAGTTTGTCAGGTTTGTCAGGTTTGAAAGATTTTCTTTACCTCCAGGCTGTTGCCTTTGTTGTTCTATTTTGATCACAAGAAGAGGAATAGGAAGGCGGAATAGGACATGTATATGAAAATGAAAAACCTCTTTTAAGAATGTGCTCCACAATTGGTAGTTGCTTGTAATATACCTCTTCATTGTTTGTTTTCCAGGTGCCAAAAGGGAGGGATGTGGAGGATGGTGACGAATTTGTTTTCAATGATGGATTTACTGCACCACTATATCGTATTAAGGTACTTGCATTTATACTGATTCTGTAGTTCCCATTAAATAGCATCGAGCTTATGTCTATCCGAAGTAAAATACATATTTTATTCTTGACAAAGTCTTTGCATGAAAGTAATTGACCTGCATGCTTTTTGTTAATCTTATATTGGAACCTTAAGCTAACACTCACTCGGGAATGCAGGTGAATTCTATCCAGATGAAGGAAACAGTAGAGGAAAACACAAGCACTACTGAGAGGGTATTTCAGGACCGACAGTATCAGGTTCATATTATTAGTATCATCTAGAATCAAATTATCTGAGCTGTTGAGCAACTTGGTAAACTTGGAAATTAACATGTTGACGCTGCATATTTTGCAGGTTGATGCTGCCATTGTTCGGATAATGAAGACAAGGAAAGTGCTAAGTCACACACTATTGATAACTGAACTGTTTCAACAGGTAATATACTTGTTGAAATTTGAGCCATTTGAAATTTGATGAAAAATCGACCTTTTTGAGTTGAAAAATGAAAAAGCATCATAAATGATATGAGTGGGAATGAAATAGGGAGTTAAAGAAGCCTTTGTATTTGGATGAGAATTTCCTTTTTCTCTTGGTGGCAGCTCAAGTTTCCAATAAAGCCTGCAGATTTGAAGAAAAGGATAGAAAGCCTGATCGATAGGGAGTACCTGGAGCGGGACAAGAACAATCCACAGATATACAATTACTTGGCTTAACCCTCTGTAGATGATGAGGGGAATTTATATCCATCCTCTTGTAAAGGCTGAACATTCCCCTTTCAAGATTGCTGTACAGAAAGTTTGTAATTGTTTAATGTTCGTATGGTGACATCTGTAAGTATATATATAAAGAAAAAAGATGTTTCGGCTCTCTTTTGGCTACTTCTATTTTTTGTTATGGACTTTTGAGATAGGAAAATAAAAAGAATATTACATGGGTGAGGATGATGGAACTAGAAGGAAGCCAGAATGGATTTCCATTTCTTTTACGTGTAAATTTGTTGGTATCAACATAAACATGAATTGCTTATAGCATATAGCATAACAGCTGAGATCCTTCCTTTCCTTTTTCTCTCTCTCGCCTAGCACCCCCATGGTTAGTATATTTCGATTGCTATGATTCATGGAGTTAACTTCTCTGTAACATTTAGGTCGTTGATTGTAGGGATGATATTTTTTGGTTCGGCCCGGCTCGTGGCCTATCTCTAATGTGTAAAACGACGTTGTTTTTAACAAAATGACATTATTTTGTTAATTTTTTTTAAGTATATGGGCCAGTTCGGCCTGACTCGTCTTGTGGCCCATTAGGCCATAGGTGGCAGGCCACGTCACCCAACCTACGGGCGACCCGACCCTAGTTAATTGTTAGAATTCAAAGAACAAGAAAAGGGAAATTTACAGGGAGAAGGAAAACTGATAAGTCAATACCTGGGCCCTTGGGTGGTTTATTAGTATGAAAAGCTCCTATGACAATGGACTAGGCGGCCGGCTAGGCCATTTTATTATATTTATTTCATTCTACACTCTAGAACCTTCGCATCACTTATCGCAATCCTCTTCTTCTGGATGCTTCCAATCCGATGATGATATATAATATATCATATAATGTACCAGCACCGAGTCCACGTGTTAGTTATATAATTATGCAGACCAGAACAAAAGTGTACTGTATACAGACTACAGAGGACTCCAGCATTTTCCACAACAACATTTCTTCTCGCCTCTCTTCTTCATTATAATGAAATTTCTGAGTCTCAATCCAAAGCATAACAAGTCTTAGTGCAGTGTCGAGACATGGCAGAGGAATTGGCGCTTGATCTGGAGGAGCTAAGGCAATTACAGAGCTTAGCCAAGAGGCCTCGTGTACTTTCTTTCATTTCCTCCCAGATTCGTAATTTGGAGAAGGTTTTTTTCCTTTTCGTTTTCAAGAATATTACTTAGGTTGTAAATATAAAGATAATATGTTTAATGTCATTTGATTAGACAACTTGGTTGAGTTGAGTAGATGATTCTCAATGGTCTACTTCTTTGAGTAGATAGTTTTTCATTAAACAGGTGTATTGGATTATGTAATTTTGATATAGAATGATCTAACATACCTGCTGCGTTATTCAATTGATATTTGTTTATTGAGTGACAACAATAGAAGTAAATAAATTGCTCACCTCTCATGTGCAGTTGTCAAAAGAGCCTGTTTCCTCTTCAGTTCCAATTTCAAGTGTAGTTAGGGTGTTGACTTCCCCTGCTATCAATTACTCCACCTTGGCATCTTTCAGCTGGGACCAAGATAGTGACAATGTCAAGGTCTCCTTCTAGTTAGTTGTTACTTAATTGAGCACGTAATTGCAAGACGAGATGGTTTTGGTAGTCATGGTGTTTATTTCTTGTAGCTGTATGTGTCTCTTCATAATGTGGACCAGGAGAAAATTCAGGCAGAGTTCAAGTCGATTTCATTTGATGTCAAATTCCATGACGTCCAAGGAAAGAACTTCCGTTGTGCAATACCCAGATTGAACAAGAAGATTATACCAGAGAAATGTTAAGTGCCGGTGATTTTAGGTTTTATTATAAAAAAATGACGTTTTGAGTAAATGATATCGTTTTATACCCTCTCGTCGAGTGTAGGACATTTGTTATCCCTAAGCTCGTATGCAAGGATGTTTTAGTGAGAAAATAGGAATAAATAAATACCTTATTTACAAGAAATAGGAATGAATGAATTAATAAATAAATAAAATTTTAAAAAATAAAATTTAAAAATGAATAAATAAATAAAATTTTAAAAAATAAAATAAAAATAAAGTATTAAAATAGTAATAATAATAGTGGATATTCTTGGGAACACATTTTTTCAGTGAATGAGGTCAAAGATACTTGAAGCATACACTTTGATAAGTAATATCTTGGCTATTTACTAAGTAAAAGGTTAATTTGACCAAGTAATTGTTGTTTTCTGCAAGCTGGCGTAGTTAAATTAGGAAACTTCACATGCCGCTGATGGCATTAATTTTTTCTTTATAAAAGGAGATAATTTTTTATTTATATGCATGCATTATGCAGGATTATATCATTTAAAAAAAGAAAAAGAATGTGAGAAGAGTGCTACATTCTCATAATTGTCTCTCCAAACTGTTAAGGACAATATCTTGAATGAAGAGGCCAGATAAAAGGATCATGTGTTTCTACTTTAGGAGCAGAAGCCTCAGTCATTGAAAAGAGGAAGAGAAGTAAAACCAGGCAACAACAAAACTGAGATGTTGATGATAGAGGAAGTAGAGGAAGATCCTAAGTAAACTCGAAGGAATATTACTTGTTACTACTGTGAAAAGTTTAGACATATAAAGGAGTGCAGGAAATTGAAGTTTGATTAAGCTAAGGAGACGAAAGGCAAACAAAATGAACAAGAGAACACCATTGTTATTGCCTACACAGATGATGCATTCATCACCATTAGGGACGATTATCTCAGTTTTTCCCACGATGATTATACGTATATTAGACATAGGAGTTACTCATCATGTCTCGCCCACCAACGTCTCTACACCATTTATACCCCTCGAAGAATTGACCACTTTAGGACGGGAAACAAAATAGTTTCAATTGTCGGCTTCAGAGATATTGTGCTTAATACCAATATCAGATGCAAAATGGTATTCAAGGATGTGGGAAATATTCTTGAGATTCATATGAATCTTATATCTTAAAAAGTCTACGAGAGAAATACCAAAGAAGGAGAATGGAAGCTTAAGAGAAACTCACCGATATTAGTAGAAGGAGAGAAGGCAGGAGGACTATTGAAGACTAAAGTCAGGTATAATGATGGAACTAATCATAAACTTTCTTTTAAGTTATGACATCGAAGGTTCGGACGCATGAATGGGAAAGGATTGCAAATCCTCAACGAAAGGAAGATGTTGCCAACTTTAAAAGATACCCTGCCCAAATTATGTACCAACTGTCTAGCTAGAAAGCCATGAAGGGTTTCATTTCACTCTTCCCTTCATGAAAATCAGATGTGCTTGATTTGTGATGTGTGCTTTGTGATTGAGATATCTCTTGGTGGAGCACTGTATTTTGTCATCTTCATTAAAGACCATTCAGAAAAGAGTTTGGACGTATCCATTAAAAAAGCAAAGACATGGCTCTTGAAGCTTTCAAGTAATTCCAAGCTAAGGTGGAAAGGCACACTGGTAAGAAGTTGAAAAGCGTCAAAGTAGACAATGGTGACGAGTATCAAGGATCATTTAAGCACTATTGTTAAGCTTAAGGCATCAAGCTTGTGAAAACCACTACAAAAACACCTTAACACAATGTTGTAGCAAAAAAGATGAAGAGGACCATATGTAAGAAAGTTATTTGTATGTTCTCAGATACAAAACTATCAAAGGAATTCTGTGGAGGAGCAATGATGATTGTCGTCTATCTGATCAATCTCTCTCCTTCAATCCTTCTTGATTATGATGTTTGTAGTCAAAATTAATTTTTTAGCTAAAGACATTTGGCTATGAAATTATATTCATAGTGAAAAGAAGAAGAATATATCATAGCCAAAAGAAGATGAATGAAAAAATTTAGCTATGATAATAATTTCATAGCCAAATGTTTTTAATTGAAACTTTATATATGATTTGTAACTAAATTTCACAGCTAAAGGTATTTGGTTACAAAAATATATTCGTAGCCAAAAGAAGAAAAATGATTACATTTGGCTATGAATATATTTTCGTAACTAAATATTTTTAATTGAAATTATATAGTCTGTGACTTTTAGCTATAAAAATTATATTCTGTATTTGCCGTATCTAAAAGAAGAAGTATGAAAACATTTGGCTATGAATATATTTTCATAGCCAAATGTTTTTAACTGGAATTATAGGATATGCGACTTTTAGCTATGAAACTCATTTCGTAACTAAAACCTTTTACCTACAAAAATATATCTGTAGCTAAAAGAAGAAGAACGAAAGAGATTCGTGCATCAACTTTAAATGTAATTTTTAGTTACAATTTTGAAAAACATAGCCAAAACTAGGATTTAAGTCATGTTTAATTTATTATTTAATTTTTTAATGTTATATTTCAATTCCTAGTTTTTCTTTCTCTCTTAAATCATGACTTAAGCCATGTTTAATTTATTATTTAATTTTTTGATGTTATAGTTTTTAGGGCTATAATGTATTTAGATTATGAATACTTAAACTTGCCTAATTTTAATTAAATTGATGTTTTATTCCAATTCTATGTTTACTATTTCATTTTATGACTAATTTTGTGCTTGCCTGATCAAGAATTGCATGACTTATAATTCAACTTGAGACTAAAAGATAATAATTGAAATATCGTATTATTGTCATAAGATAGTGATATTTATGAAATTGTATATACCACTATGAATTTCTTAGCTTAATGAATTTCATAAGTTCATAGTTATGAATTTCATACTCTTTCCATTATTGTATTATTTGTTTGAAATAATGTATACTTACATTAAAAATTTTACAATAAGTATTTGACATTGTTACAGAAGAGAGTTGTACATCAGCGTTAAGTGTGACTTTTAGCTAAGATTTTAAAAAATATAGCCAAAAGTGTGACTTTTAGCTACAATTTTGAAGAACATAACCAAAAGTTGAACTTTGAGCTATGATTTTAAGAATTGTAGCGAAAAGTGTTATCTTTAGCTATCATTTTCAAATTGGTGTCAAAAGAAACATAACTAATAGGTTACTTTGTTGTAGTGTTTAGCTACATTTTGAAAATCATCGTCAAAGGAAAATTGTGACCGAAAGATGAGCCAATTGACCTTTGGCTACGATTTCCATATCGTAGCAAAAGAAAAAATGTGGCAAAAAGGTTACTTTGTTGTAGTGATGTGTGTCTTGAGTTTTAATGACCACTTAAACATTATTGAACTATTGATGCTTCTTTTTGTTTCAAATAAAAAGAGGTTTGTTTTTAAATTTTGGCAATGTGATTTTACATAAAATGAGGTGCTGTCCTTTGAATATTAATGAAATTGACTTTTATTTTTTAATTGTGATATATGGTTTTTATTTCCAAATTTTTAAAATTTTATTTGATTATTGATGTCAACATATTTACACTTTCATTACTGATAATATATAAAACTTAGAGATAAATTAATTTTATGAATTAATTAATTTAATTTAATTTAAATCTTATACAATATTTATTAATAAATAATAAAAAGTTATATTAATTATATTAAATAAAATAATAAAATATATTTATATAACTAATGTTTATTAGTTAATATATATTAATTAATAAAGATAATATTTTTGAAATATATGTATTTTAAGATATTTTAAATCTAAAATATATTCTTAAATAATTACAAAAATTTGAAAATATTATATTTTTAAGAAAATAATTTTAATTTATTTATAAAATTTAAATAGGTAAATCATGTAAATTATATTAGTTTCAATTATTATTAATTAATATTAAATAGTTATGTAGTTATTAGTGAATTAGATTTTGACAAAAGAAAAACGAAAACAAAAAGACAAAAAAATAAGTTTCTATAATTTTCATAAATTATAAAGAATAGGAAAAAATTTAATCTAAATACAAAAGTCAAAACTCAATCAAATAGATTTTTTTCAGAATTTAAAAAATAGATAATAAAAAAGGTCGTAAAACTAAATATTCCCTTAATCTCGAGAGAACACATAAAAGACTACAAGCAGATAGAGTAAATCTTCAGGAACCCTTTCCGTATTACTGATTATAATTATTTGTTTACTTGTTTTGTATTGTAATAGTAAAATCATATCACATTTTTCATTTAGCTTAAGATTATTAAGGAGGTATTGTAATAGTAACTCATATCACTTTACCAACTAGTTTTTGTTTTAGTGATTATTTTTTAAAAAATATCCCTTCATCGAGTACCATAATATACTTTGGTTGATACAAAGTATTCATCTCCAAACGCTTTACTCGTCTGCAAATTAGAAAAAGAGGATTGGGTTGCAGCCAGCAATTCAATGAGTCTCCCCAAGGAGAAAAAGAACAAATACATTAATAACTACGCCGAGTAAAGCGCAGCTGTAAAGCTTAGGGCCTCAATGGTGTACGCATGTTAAGCAAGGAGGACACTTGTACGTGCTCAAATTACATTCAGTATGAACCCAGCATTTGATTCTCTGGAGAACAAATGTGGTCCTTTAAGGACCATAATATTGCTACTATTTCCCTGTTAGCTTGAATACCCATCGGCCAATTTTGGCCGTTCAAATAATTGGTTCTATGCTGGATTATTGCTGGCTTGTCATACAACTTCCATCAAAACAATATCAAATTTTTCCTCATTTTATTTCCATCTTTCCTTGATTTTGGTTCTTTGGTGGACAACATCGCAACCCCTACTAAAAAGACCTTTACTCCACAGAGTATGAACGGGAAATCAAACCAAAAGCAGATAATTCCTTTCTTCTCAACAAAGCTAATGTATTATGTTCTTTTAATTTCAGAAAATCAGATTTCTGTAAGATATACCAACTTTAAAGCGTGCTGCTAGCTTTTAGATGCAATTGAAATGTTAATTTGGTGCTTCTGCCATCTTATGGTTTAGTACATTAGTGTTCAGGTTTGAGAAATTAAATTAAGGGGGTGCTTGGTTAGTTGTTATGGGAAGAAAGGAATAAGTAATAAATGAAAAAAGATAGTTGGTAATATATTATAATTGAATGAACAATATTATTATATCTTCTTTTAGGACAATACTTCATACCTCCAATATAGTGAAAAATGGAAGTCATATCTCATTCCTTTTTAAATAAGCACCCTCTTATAATGAATATAATACTATATTCATTATGTTTAAAAAGGAATGTTAATGAATTAATAGATAAGGAATCAAAAACGTTGGTTGGTTATTTATTATGATTGAATCAACAGTTATTTGATATCTTACTTTTCGGTATTACTCCATACCCGCTACATATCAGAGGAATGACTTTCATTCCTTATTAATAGGGCAAGTGTCATGGGCGTGACACTAGTTATTTTCTTTTTTAAAATTTTTAACTAAATATAATTAATTAATTAAAATATATTTAATTAGTTAATTACAATATAATTAATTAAAATAGAATAAACTAATAAATTTAAATATAATTAATTAACTAATTAAAATATAACTAATTAATTAAAATATATCTAATTAGTTAATTATAATGTAATTAA
>JAOQMM010000002.1:17510022-17528929 GCA_027563515.1 Erythroxylum platyclados
AAAGCAACGGAACATTCTCCCTAATTACTTTAGGGTGATGAATCCTATCTTGATCACACAACTACTTTCATATAGTTCATGCTACATCCAATAACTACCGATTAATTGACCCATGATTAAATAGGTTATAAGTAATATTAAAACATAGCAATTTCTATACAAGATAACTTTGGAGACCTCAAGTCAAAGGATCACTTATACAATCATCGCAATGAGAATTCCATAGATATATAAATAATGTTTTAAATGAATTTTTCATATCGGGTCTATTCAATGAACTTGTTCTCTAAGAAGTACCCACACATTTGTTTAAATATCTCCATACTTTAGTCTATGAGATCGACCACTTCTTTTATAAGGAAAAACATAACGTGTGCTAGTCTTTTTGCATTCTATTAATGTATAATCTTAATAGACCAATGACTATGAACAATTTAGGGATGCATAAATGCAATATAAATCTCATTATAATTTTATTTGCAATGTACAATTATCTCATGGACTTTAAATGTACATCTAAACATGTACAATCTAGAATAATTTTCCAACGTCTCAGTAATAAAAATGATGTAGTACGAGTATATCCTTTTCGAATCATACACATGTGACAATCTTCTTATCATTAGCTTAATTCAATGTTTGAACTTCAATACTTCCTACTTATTTTTTTGGTTACAAAATGCTACGGTGAATTCAGTTATACAGATGATCGAACCAATTGCCACATGCATGGATTGCAACAAGACATTAATTGTCCAGCACAAATTTGGTCCTTAAATAGGCTCTTGTTGACTTTCAAGACAGTTATGATGGTCTTAGCTGCCCCAATACCAAACCAACCATAGAAGGAAGCTGTTGCTTCAAAGGGTGTCCCTTTCTATTTCTAGTTTTACAGAAGTGAGAACTAGAGAGTCGCCAAGTGTATCCATTGAATTAACAACTGATGAAATTCCGAGTCAGAAAAAAGAGTGATAGAGACAGTGAAGTGCACTTGGATGGTCAATACAAACTCTTCGGAGAGCGACCCGACTCTTTTCGGTAAGACATTTCCTTGTCAGAATCTTCTTAGCCCTTGCCATTTTATTATTCGGTCATGGAATGCCTCTTCACCGCTAATTAGAGGGGCCACCTCTGAATAAACCCTTGAAAAGATATGGATGTCTTAATGCAGCAGCATTTTATATATCCTCAAAACTTAGGTTCAGTTAGAGTTACTCCCCCAAATACTGTTTAAATATTACTTTAGTAAGAGGATTAAATCCAGTCCAAGATTTTAACTATAGGATTGCGGCTAATAGGGGATATTCACAGTAACTATGACAAGATCAAACAACCAATCCTTTGATTTCTGACAACCTCAACTCAGCCGCTACTTAAAACTCTGCTCTCTCACTTATTCCTAAACTTGTAATAATAGGATTAAGTCGACATATTTCTCTATTCTGGAAGCACTGGTATATAAAGCTTAAGGTTGACATGCCTGTGAAACAATTGAAGTGGAAGAAAGTTATAATTTAAATTCCAAGCTTTTAATTAGGCAAAATGAAGTAAAAATGGAGATAGAACCAAGGGTTTTTTCTCGACTGCACTGACTTCCCCACTTTCAGGGTAGCTTGACAGAAGTACCGAAGACATCCTTGTTTGCCATATTTATCTGTTTTCCAGAGGATGGCTGCAATACCAACAATTGGCGAATGTTGCCAGGAAGTTAAATAACAGAAAAATTAATTGTAAGCCATGCTTGTCGGAATAGGTGGGGCCAACTTTTGGTTATTATCATCACTGAGTCAAAAATAAATGTTTTCGATTCATGGTATTGATGTGATGGTGATATTTTGTTGAAAATAATGGAGAAAAGTGTTAACAATTGGTTAGAAAGTGGTTGGCGGCCTATAATAGTAACAAGAAAGGAACAGAACCGCAGTCACAAGGGTTGGTCTTTCTCTTAAGTGAAGTTGAAGGTTTGATCCTTATTTATGTACGTAACAGTGTTAAATATTTGATAATAGTATTTTGCCACTTCTTAGGATCCTACCCGACGCCAACAAGAAATAACCTAAATGTGATAATGACTTAAAAGAGCCACTCATAATTTTAGCTCAACTAAAATTCTTCGTAATTTAACCAAAAAATCAAAGAAAAGAACAGATAGAAATTTTGAAGTTTAGAAATAAACTTGCATTAATTGCATAAGGGTACTAGCATTGCAGTTACATGTAAACTAAACAAGAGATGTAGGAAAAGAAAACACAATGAGAAAAAGGAAAACCTTTTTTGTTTCCCTTCTATGGCAGAGTCGAGTTGAGTCAACTTCTTCACACCTATATGGAACTTAGACAGAACCCTAGATTTTGCTAAAACAGGGAATTTGACCGCATCATTTTAACTGCTTGTGTTATTCTCAAATAGCCCAAGCCTATTATCAGCCAATCTTGATTTGTAGGCAGAGATTTTGTATTCACACCATGTGAATTCCTTGTATAGGCTGCCTTCTCCTTCTGCCAGTAGAGAGGGTAAAGGTGCTATCTTTTCACTTAAAGGTGGACCACCGAAGTAAATCATGGAAATTCTTGATTTCATTGTGTCAGCCATAACTCTATGCTTCACACTCCTAAACCTTCCATTAGTTATTACCTGCACAATCACCCATGCCAGTCAATTTTGGGAAAATAAAATAAATGCACAAGGATTACCTTTTCTTTTCTAGCCCAGGTCCCCAGGTATATTTGACAAGAAACTTAGGTGGGTCCAGTAGAAGACCATCAATGGGAATTTAGAAGAAAGCTTCGTTTCCATTAATTGTAAGGTACTAGACTGGACTAGTTCAGAGAGACAGAGAGGAGGTGACAAAAACGAAAAGAAAACCCAATAGTATTACATATAAAATAACTTGGTTACAAAAACAAAAAGACATGTTCTTATTAGACTAACAATAAAGGAAGTTTACCTGTAAAGCATCACCACCATTGATGAAAAAAGAGGTCTGATCAGGTGGGACTGAAACCCAAGTCCCATCTCTGGTACAGATTTGCAGGCCAGTTGTGTTGTTGGATCTTAGGACAGAAATTATCTGAGGGTCAGTGTGCTCCCCAAACCCAACCAAATTTCTACCACTCAATGCCTGCAGCTCTGGGCATGGTGGATAGTAGTTCAGCCTGAAACACGAGTCACTCTTCTCGTCTCTCAACAACTTACTCAACACATTCCTAGGCTCTATCCCCAAACCATCAGCCATCAATTCCAGTACTTGGAAAGCCATTCTCTTTACTGCCAATACGTAATCTTCCACAGCAGAGCTACAAAATTCCAATAAAATAAACTCAATTAAGGCAAAACTTATTGCATTGAAATCTTTTAATTAACGTATCGACTAATAACTCATTGACTCTAGAAGAGAGAGTCATTAATTTTAGTATCCTCATAAATACTAACCGGAATTTTTGTGGACTTCCCTGAAAAACGGCGAGGCTTTTCTGGGAGGTGACTTGGGGGTTGGTGTTGAGTAGGAGATATTCAACCCAACCAATGTCACCATTAGGGCCAATTCTCTTGTCTCCGTAGCCAAAAGGGTCAGCAGGGCCAGCCTTGTCCTTGTCGGACTGAGGGAGGTTAAAAAAATTTAAAGCTTGAGTTTCCAAGTTGATCATGGACTCCAATGAGACTCCATGATTGACCAACTTAAAGAGCCCAATCTCCTCACATGCCTTGACCATGAGGGTCTTTGCGTCGGGGTCTGCGAGGTCTATGACGGGAATCTCGGTGAACAAGTTGTTGGGCTTGTATGTTTTGATCAAAGAAAACTGGTCTAAAGCTGGCTGGGAAAGAACAACCATGATTTTTGGTATTGAGTTGCAGAGGAAGAGAGGAACAGAGGAAGAGAGAAATGAGAATGACAGTGCGTGTGAGTTGATGAGATGGTAGGAGCAGAGGGTGGTGCGAAGGGAGCATATAAATTGGCAAGTCTAAGTGGGAGGGAGAGAGAGCTAAATGCTGCACCAGAGACTGATAAAGAGGAGCAGAGGCGTTAACTGGTAACAACAATAGCAGGGTCCATTTGGGCCTGTATGCCTCAATTTCCTTTTCTTTTTTTCTTGTCTCCAGTAATATGTGAACATTTCCTATTACTTTATTTTTTTAATAATTAAATAAAGGTTCCATGTTAAACTTTGTTAATTGATCAGATAAATTCTCCATCCCTTAACCAAACATATTTTATTTAATTATTACGCCTAACTGCCAAGATTATGCATCCTAGTTAAGATTTTTCATCTTAGTTGGACCTTTTTCCATATTTTATTCCATCATAGAGCCATTAAGAAGGGTACAAATGTTTCACTAAGATACTGTCTAACATTGCTTCCTGTTTTAACCAAAAATAATAGTGTCTAACGTGATAAAGCATTTGTCAAGTGAATGTGATTGGCGAGCCGTTGTTTTATCCCAACATCCAAGAGCTCTTCCTCTTGCCCACTTAATTATTAGAACTAGACGTATGTTTTAGTTATACCTTTCCCATTTGACATGGATGTCGTGAACTAGATTCATATGCACTACTATCCTGATCGGTTGGATGCTGTTTATCTTATAGAACATACTCAAGATAATATAGAATGCTATCCAACGTACAAAGAAATATACTAAGCTAGTAGAAAGGAAAATACAAGGATAAATTTATTTAATGTAAAATTAAAATATAAAATGTATGTTGAATTGAAAAATATAGATTTCATATATTAAAAGTATATAAATATAAGAATAAAATATTTGTAGAAGGTCAAGTAAAAGTTAGTTATCATATCAATTACTATTTAAACCAATTGAATTCTCAGTATTCGAGTATTTTTATAAATTTGTAACCTTTTCTTCAAGACTTTTTAGTAATTCGTTCACAAAATAAATTCCGCTGTTTCTACAAATTCGAATTGGACTCCTTACTCGTGCCATATAAAGTTAATTCCATTTGATATCTTAATTCAATGCTTAATTTAAAGTGTTATACAAATGATGAAAGCCTAAAAGTCTTGCGTGAGTATCTTTTAGACAACTCTTCAGGGGTCTGCTTCACTAGCTTCCTATTATTACAAATAAGTTTATTATATTAAGAATATCCTTGGTTGTTCACAGTAGCTTGATGCATTGATAATCCAAATGATAGAACTTAAGTTTGGATCATATAATTCTCTTTGTGGGGAGAGTTTTATCTTATCCAATCTTAGCACGAAAAATGATAAAACATGATAGACGATTTAAAATAGGCCAAAGCCGTGATGATACTTCCTAATAAAAAATAGGGTTAATTATTAAGGAAAGTCCAAACTTTCATCAATTTTTCAATTATAACCCGTACTTTAAAAAATAACAATAAAATGTCCAAACTTTCAATTTTTTTTCAATTCTAACCCGAACTTCAAAAAGTAACAATAAAATACTTAAACTTTTAATTTCTTTCAATTCTCGACGTTAGTGTTTCTGTTAAGTTTGCTGACATGACTTACCATGTGTTTTAGAAACCTTAACTATTAATTCATGTCAGCCAAAATTAACACATCAAATGAAAATTAATGAAATGACGTCGTTTAATCACATAATTAAAACGATATTGTTGTTTAAAAATGACCTAAATCAGATTACGCAGCTCAGACGACCTTATGCTTCGGTTTCAATTTTTTCTTTTATTTTCAGTTTGTTCTCTCAACTCCTTCACCCTTCGATTTTCAGATTATGCAGCCCCGACGTACTCACACTAAAGGCATCAAGAGAACAAACTAAAAACGAAGAGCTTACTGGTGCAATATGCTGTAATGTGAGAGTAGTTTGGGACGTCAGAAGAACAAACAAAAAGTAAATGACTGAGAGTATTGGGAGAACAACAGATAACATCGGCCTATAATTAAAAAAATTGAAAGTTTGAGCATTTTATTGTCATTTTTTTAATTTTAGGTTAGAATTGACGAAAATTGAAAGTTTGAGCATTTTATTGCTACTTTTTAAAGTTCAGACTATAATTAAAAATTAAAAAAGTTTAATTTTTTTTTATAATTAACCCTAAAAAATAATATATATTGAACTTTAGATACTTATAAGTGAAATCTTCTAAAAGGCGTATATATCTATCTATTGCCGTCCAACGGATTTCATACTCTAACATGTATTCTAGCGAGCAAGCAACTACCAAGTCAAAGTTTTCCATTGACTAACTGGAAAGAGTGGGCAAAGACAAGAAAATTATGCAATTACAAAGCCACACGACTTTCTTAAAAGAATGTGGATCCCATCCCACTTATCTTTTTCACGAAATCTTCCCTTATTTTTGCAAAATGATTTAGACATTCTTTGTAATTTTAGAAACAAACTCTCTATTAATTAAGAGTAAAGTTGTATACTATTAAACATTTCTAAATTTTACGTATCATTATCAGAATTTATACTAAATGTTGTTATTGTTGTTAGACTAATTAATTTACAATTCATTTCTCAGGCACCTCGCCTTACAGTCCTTTCCATTCGTTCCATGATGGAAATGTTCAGAGATACAGTTCTGTTATTATTGTTCATTTCGTTACCAAGCACCATATTGCCTCAACTATTCAATTTGTCAACCTATTTTTTGTATATATTATTATTATTTTCTTCCCTCCTATGCAACTGAGACTTCTCTTTTAGTTAATAAAATATTGTTGTAGTTACTCAAAGTGAATCCTTTCACATCAACTAGTGTCATAGACCCAAGTAAGAAAATGGAAAATGAACATAAATTCAATAAAACTTTGAAGTGAAACCTCTTCTAAATTGTTCATCCCAATTCTTGGGAACTACTGATTGTTTGAATATCGTCGAAAGAAAGCATAATAATGTTCTTGGAATATTCTCCCAATTTTCCTTATGAGATATAGTCTGAGCTCACGAACTTAAAGTCACAAGAGACGAGACTTAGTAATTAAATTAGTTATATCAATTTAAAAAAGCTAACATAACTAAAGATTTGGAAAATCAAAGTATAGAATATGAGCAATCTGACGATATCATAATTAATCCACGTGTACTTTATTAATTGTAAGATGATTTACACCATAAAATAATCTCTCACTGTTTCTCGCAGCTTGGATATCTTTTCAACCTTTCTTGCCTTTCTCCATTGATTTCCTATTCGGATCTCAACTCAATGGAAACTCACATACACTACTCTACACCTTTTCGATCAGTTCCTCCTCTTTTCCTCTGGCTTTATGCCCCTCTCACTTTATTCTAGTTATTTCTCGATAGGGTCATGAGTAGTTTCTCCCCTATTAAAATTCTTCTAGGAGTAGCTACTAAATGGTTGAGTACACTTGTGAACTTCTTTGTTGATAAAAGAGTGGCTTTTTCAATAGTTCAAAGTTGGGCCATGAGAATTTGGTCAAAGTCAAGTTTAGATAATGTTCAAATTTGGAAAAAATTAGAGTACATAAAAAATGTTAGATTCAGGAACTTGACAGATACAAAGAAAGCCCGTACTCTTGGTAAAGTGGAGGCCAAGTTTAAGATTAAATGATATAAAGCTTAAACATATTCCTTTCTAGATTAAATTCTATAGCTTGCCACTGTAATACCCCACTGCTAGATTGAGTCATCTACCTAGTGCTGTAAGAAGACTATTATGTATAGATGAGTTAACATCCATCATGAAAAGAGTCGGTTTTATAAGAATTTGTATAGAGGTTGAGATGAATGTTGAAACATTTGAGACTATTAATGATGAGATGAATGTTGGCTCAAGTATTATGGTTAATAATTTTGATGATAATTGTATAATATTTCAAAATTCAAATTAGATTTATTTTCTTATATAATTAACAGTCTTATTCTTAAAAGAAAATAAAATGATAAGAAATAGCTTTCTTTCTTGCAAGCACCTTTATTATGAACTTACCTTATTAGAAATGGTTTATCCAAAATGATCCTATTGATTATGAAGGTCATATATTAGGCCCATGATTACTGGAAGATTTTTGGCAAAGATGACATCGAAGTGAAATCACTCTATCAAGAAAGTCATATCATTTTTATTGTGCCTTAGAAAGTGAAATCACTCTATCAAGAGAGAAATCATTATTTGAGAACTTATTTTTGATTTTATATTTTTCTGTGAGCTTTTGGAAGCTTGTTATATACTTCGAGTGTGGAAGGTTGGAGAACCTTGAAAAATACGTACTCGTGATTTTGGAGAGACTTGTCAAATTTAATACTCGGATTTTTATAATGAAACACTCAAGCTGGAAACTTGGGGACTGGACATTGGATTGTAAGCAGAACCAGTATAAATCGACTGGGTCCTTCTTCTCTCTATCTCTCTCTCCTTATCTTTTATATTTCTATATTTTATTGAGTGTGTGTTCATTTCAGTAAGAGACTCCTTCACTTTTATAATAGGTCCCTTATGTTTTCAACTTGCCAACGATTCCTTTCAGTTTTAATAAGTACCTTCTATTTTTAAATTGTTTTAACAAGATTCATTGTTCAGTAGGCTCCTTTCATTTAAGTAGGGTCCTATCCCACAAAAGGCTCCTATTGCCTAACAGGCTCCTGTCATTTAAAAAAAAATTTACCATCTGACAAACTCCTACTATTTTTATTCGTTAACTAGGATCTATTTTTTATACAAATTGAAAGTAACTTGTGAATTTTTTTTAAGTCACATATAATTCACCTTCTTCTTGCGTGTGTTTGTTTTGTCAATGAATAAGATGAACTTACAGAAGATTCAATCAATCTCAGCTACCAATGGAAGCCATCAAGCATTAGGAATAACATAGTGTAGAAAGAGTATTATGAGGTATCAAACAAGTTATTCTAATGAACTTCTTATTATTCATACTCAACCTATTCCTGTGATTAACCCAGTGAACCATTGTCAATCTGCTAGAGAGGAAGAGTGCACTCACATACAGTCCTTCATTCCAAAAGGATTATAAGTCACCTAAAGGCTTAGATAATTTTCTTATAAAACCAAAAGTGGATCCTCTACAAACGAGTTCTATCAATGAATTAGAAAGAAATTCCAAATTATTGCAAGTTAATCAAGATTCTACTCCTAAGGAAACTGACACTTATGCCAGTGGTTCACCTGATAAAGCTATTAAGGAAGATTAACCAAAAACTGAAGCTAGCACCTGATAAAGCTATTTTTCATTTAGAATGAGTTTACTAAATGCATTTTAAATTATTATCTAAAATTAATGATTTTGATGATAACAATCAATAATATTTAGTTAAGATTTCAAAATTTAAATTTATTGGATTTTTTTTCTCTGAAAGATAACTATATTCAAGAGATTGTCTGTTCAAATAAAAGAAAAACGTTATCCTATTTTTACATGAATAAGTCTAACAAATTCATTTTGATAGTTAGAAACAATTTTGCAATATCTAGAATGGATAAGCTCTTATCGTACAAAGGATCTTGCTATTCAACCAATTCGATAGTCAACTTCGAAGACATGGTCAAAAGATTATTCGAACAACCAGATACCTGAAGATTTTGTCAAAGATAATGAGAAAGACGTTGTAACAGAATCAAAGCTGGTTAAGTCAATTAGTCGATGATCAATTTGAAGCAACGACTAGTTGAAGGGAGTCTCTATTTAAGGAAGAGCTACTGCATTCAATCACACAACAGACTTTAGAAGCACATCAGCAGCATCAATACTTGTTCTCAAAAAGTTATATCTTATTACTTTTGACCTTTAGAAAGTGAAAACACTTTATCGAGAGAGAGATCGATATTTATTGAAGCTCATATTGAGCAAACTTTACTTTCATTAGTTGAGAGCTTGCAGAGACTTGATAAATACTACTAGTGTGGAAGGTTGAAGAACCTTGAAAAATATGTACTTGTGAGCTTGGAGAGGCTCATCAAATTACTACTTAGAGATGTATTAGTGAAATACTTATGTTGGACACTTGGGGACTGGACATAGGCTTCGTTATAAGCTGAACCAGTATAAATTGATTGTGTCATTCTTTCTCTTTTCTTAACTTTTAAATTTTCGTATTTTAGTCACTGTTGCTTACAATTTGCACGAGGCTCCTTTCGTCTTAAAGTTTGACAGGCTCTTTTGGTTTTAAAGTTTGACAGGTTCCTTTCGCTTTAGAGTTTAATAAGCTCCTTTCGTTAAAAGTTTTTTTAACAGGTTTATTTTTTTAAAATTTTTAATAGGCTCCTATTGTTTACCCGAATTGACAGTAACTTTAAAAATTTTTCAAATCACACACAATTCACTCCCTCTTGTATGTGTTTGTTTTATCATCTCACACTTAAAATGCTACACAGTAGTATTTGAGCACTCAACGGAATAGATATTTTACAATGAAAATAATGCTTTCGGAAAAGTTTGCTCTAAAATACCTGACACCTGTACTGGGATTCTTATAACGTCCTTAAATGTTATTTCCTGGTAAATTAGATGAAATCCCTTAAAATTAAATTAGTGCTGATGTTTCTAGGAGAAACTTGTCATATCATTGACAATCCGGTTTGCTTTTGTAAGACTAAGAATGATAGCGCCTAGCTATAGTTTCTAAGAACATGAAGGTACACAAATCCATCATTATTACTTATGAACATATGTCCAAAGACCTTAGTAATTTTCACCATTTTAAAGGCATCAAATCAGAAGTGCATAATATTAGGAGATAAAGTCCACATGAGATCATCTATTTTCATTTATACTATTTCAATCCTGTGCTATTTAATTTTATCTACGTATTTATATAAATCCTACATAAATATGTGGATAAGATTTAATAGAACATGGTTAAAATATCATAAATAGAACAGAAGATTTGTTAGGATAAAGTCGTCTTTTTGGCTCAAAAAGTTCCAGTTACAAATTATCTTACTTTCATAGCCCAACTACAACAATTGATTAGGCAAGAATTACAATGCAAATTCCTTGGAGCCTTCGAACTTTTGGGCTTTGAGTACTTCAACTTAGATTTCATCTTTGGATGAGTATTTCGAGATTAATGCACCAGTTATCGTCTTCAGAACTGCTTAATTAGATCGGTTTGTAACTATTTGTAAATATAAGAAGAGCCAACATATTTACCTTGCAAGTGATGCACATTTATTATATATTATATAACACCATAGCTGTATATGCCGTTATTATGAATTGGAGCATGTATTATATTATATAACACCATAGCAGTATATGCCGTTATTATGAATTGGAGCATTATAAGCAATATTTAGTGGGATTATCACTAGATATGGTTCGTCAATCACTTTCTATTCCATGAATAATATCTTGGAAGAATGATGGTATTTTGCTCTTTCACTGTCGTGGTGTATCAAAAAATAAAACATCAATCTTTTTGGACTCAGAGACAAAAAGATCCCAAAGGATCAGCGTGCAGTTTACTGGGTTTCTAAAATCCTGCATAGTATACAAGAAAGGAGCACAGCAATTAGAGAAATCCATTTCCACCTAGACAAAGACAACTAATATCTATGTCATGATCATTTTTCTGCTTCTTACTCGTTGGGAAGACACCTGTTGGTTAACCATTTACTTGCCCCTCTGGAAAGACCAATTGGGTGACTTCTACATGGGAACCTTTTACCAGTCACGGACAAGTTCGTTGAAATCACCCAAAAGGCCTGATGTAATTCTGACTAACTTAACAATTATAGGAGTTCAATCTAAAGAATTTTTAGTTGTTCTTATCAGTTAAGCTGGGTCAGTTACCTGCTAGCTTCAACTTTTTCATTAACAGAGATGAGTCATTCCTACGCCATTGAAAGAGAAGAACAGGTACGAGTAAATAACGACTTGCCATTATTTTAGTCCTTTACCATTGCTTGATACAATAAGAATATCTCTCACTTTAGACAAATGTGTACTATGCTTTTTCAATGAAATCGACACTTGAAAAGAAGGGTTTACACTCATTGTGGAAACGAAAAATATTTATTGCAAACTTAATGCTGCCAGGACACAAGTACACAACTCAAATTATAACCCATTTATACCGGATATTGTAACGTAGTAATGATAGTCTAGTAGACGAGTTTAGAAGCCTTCGTTCAACTTTTAGTATATCTTTTAGGGTTAATTAAAACAAAATTCAAACTTTACTTAAGTTTATAATTATAATCCGAACTTAAAAAGTAGTAATTAAATACTCAAACTTACAATTTTTTCAATTCTAACTTGACGTTAGTTTTTCTGTTAATATTGTTAAGGTAGATTGTTACATAAGACAGATATCATGAAAACTTATTCACTGTCATACTTAATTAAACTAACTAATTAAGTTTCATTAAGTTGTTTAACTAAAATACGTCGTTTCAAAATTAAAAAACTTTAATGAAACTTGCTGCCTAAATTACTGGAATTGAAAATCCTAAATCAGTTCGTTCTTGCACAAAAGAGAGCCTAGGGTGACAAATTGAGATTTCATTTAAATTGTTAGAAATTGTGACGTTGTCGTCTTGCACCAACATGAGAGAGTGTCGTTGTCGTCTTGCACTAGCATGACAGAATGTTGTTATGAATTACTTTGCATTACAGATTCTTCTCAAACCAACATAGTAGCTGTGTATATTGCAGTAAGCATTTCACACATTTTCTTCGATTCCAAAACAACAAAGTTTGATTTAGGGTTTTTTAATTCCAAAACGACGTAGTTTAGTTAAACAACTTAATAAAACTTAATTAGTTAGTTTAATTAAGTCTGATGTATAAGTGTTAAGGGTATCTGTCTTATGTGACAAGTCACATTATCAGCATTAACAGAGATACTAACATTGGGTTAGAATTGAAAAAATTGAAAGTTTTAGCATTTAATTGCTACTTTTTTTTAAGTTCAAGCTATAATTACAAAATTGAGCAAAATTTGAGATTTTTTTTGTAATTAACCTTATCTTTTAATACTTCTAATGAAAAGTAATATTTTTAATAAATTTTAAATTCGAATTCTAATCCAATTTTTTACTTAGATAAAATTTAAATATTGAGAAATCTTAACAAGATTCGATCTTGTGCATCGTGGAATAAATATGAAATCTTTTTATTTGATTTTCAGAAAGTCAAGTTCACTTAAAATTTATAACATAATTAACACATAAAACATAATATAACATGAATTGTAATTAGTATCTTATTATGAAATATGATCCTTTTTCTGTCATCTCTTTCAAACCATCTTTGAAACTAATTCATTTTAACTATCATAACAACACATGTATTTAGCTTCTAGGGATATCTACAAAATTGAGGGAACTTTACAACTGGTATAGAGAGAGTTAACTAAAAAGTGTTAACTCTCTTAGAGCTTAAGCTTATTTATAATAGATTTTGGACTTTTTAGTTATTTAGTTAAAATAAATTATAATAATTATAATTATAATTATAAGCAAATATCAATTGGATCTAAATAAGATCAAATATATAATATTGGTCCTTATTTATTAAATATCTTATATTTAATCATAATTTTTTTCAAATTTTACAATCAAATCCAATTTGATTAAATACTTTTTTTCTTTTTTCAACTCATTCTTTGTGTGTGATATATTTAGATTCTTAAATATGTTCACAATGGATATAATTTAAACCCTAAATTATATTAAAGATCTTTAATTTATATTTAATTATCTAATTAGACAATTCATACTCATAGATTAAGATATGCATTTAGTAACACGTCTTGATCACTCAAATATTTATGAATGTCAAAGTAGTTTTAACTAACTTTTCTGCACATGATTTTTTTTTATAGAATTCAATTCTTTCCTCATATAATATTCTTATTAGATATAGAGTATGAAATTAATGTTTATTCTATTTGAATCTAATCATATTATTTCTCTACAATTAGTAATTGAATCAATTAATATCATTTGAAAATTATTCTCAATGTATCATTCCGCTTTGGACAAAGATTTCTCAAATTGATCCTAATCGAGAATAATAAAGCATTCTCTTTAATCACTTTAGGGTTATGAATCTTATGTTAATCTTTCAACTACTTCTATCTACTTCATGCTATATCCAATGACTATTGATTAAGCTATCCTTGACTAAAATAGATCATAAACAATATCAAAATATAGCGATCTTTATATGAAAAACTTTAAAGATCTCAAGTTAAATAATCTTTAATACAATTATTATAATGAGAATTTTCGTAGATATATAAGAAATGTTTCAAATGAAATTCTTATATGAAGTTAGTTTAGTAAACTTATTCTTTAACAAGTATTCATACATTTGTTTAATATCTTTATATTTTAGTTTATAAGATCGATTACTTCTTTCATAAAAAAGAAAAATAAAATGTGCTAATTTTTTTATAGTTATTAATGTCTAGTTTTAATAGAACAATGAATATAAACAATTTAGCGATAATACATAAATATAATATAAATATTATAATTATAATTATAATCTCATTATAATTTTATTTATAATATACTTTTATTTTATTTTATGAACTTTATAATATGCATCCGAATATGTATAAAATAAAAAAAATAACTTTAAAGAATTCTACCTCTAGACTACACTATAAAACATAAATTAACATTTAAAATATTGTACCACCTATAGCACTTTGTCATAAAAGGAATCAAGAGACCTTTTCGAAAGAACAATACCTTCCATCATAAGAGAGGAGCCAGGTACCATCGGACTAGGACCTAATTTGATAGGCATGTTCATCGTCGCCCTCCCAAATCATGTGAACACATCTGAGTTCACAGCTGTGTCAATTCATTGTGTATGTAGGGACGCGAAATTAGCTGCTCATTTAGTCTCTATTATTAACAAGCATCATATAATGGCGACACTGCTGAATTTTGGAAATCATTGCATTCCCCTTCTATGCAGAAATGATGACTAGTATAAGTTGGAAAGACGGGAAGAGGAGACATAGCAGCAAAACACGTTTTCTGTGGTCAATTCAAACTGTTGGTGTAAGAATGACTGGCACTGAAGTAGACATCTCTAGCACATTATTACTACCGAGAATTCAGTATCAGTTTGAAACGTGGCAAAACATGGCTAAATTATCTAATAAAGTAATACTCCTTTCTTTTAATGCAATTTCTACGTCACTAACTCATTTCTAGCTGACCTTGCAATCAACCTTCATTTTTATTGGCAGTAAGGTCGCCTCAGATCTAACTTATACACATCAACCAAAAACCTCAACATGTATCAACTTAATACATGCCAATTCATTCATTCCATATGTGTGCGTGTAGGACAGCGAACACGCGGCATCACCTGCAGTGCTTGCTTTTAGTAATCATTCAACTATCCTCCAGTAGAAGCCTGGATGGATAGGGTGCGTCAGAAGTTAGAACAGAACTGTGATTGGTGGTGACGTGTGAATCTTTTATTGGCAGCTTCTCTTTCTGTTACCAGCACGGCTATTCCATCCAGGTTGGCTTTTCAACGACGTACCTCTTCTCGCTACGCATTTGTCAATTTGGCCCCCGCGATTGAGACTTCTATCTATGATATTGCTGCCTGCTGTACTTCATTTGTTCTTCCTATTTAAGAGAGCTATCATACACTTTAGGATTTTTAACTTGCTCGTCTATGGTTGTAACTTTTGTCTATTGTTTGGTGTCATTTTATTGAAGTAGCTTTACTAGTTCAGCTAAATGCTAGCCACTCCTTTTCTCTTTCTCTTGTTAACATTCCCATTTCAAGTCTTATTAGTTAGAATGTAATCTTAGTTAGTGAGCATTCCTAGATATGTTTTCGAAAAAGATTTAAATATGTGACACTCAATATAAATAGTCACGTCACACACAAAAATGATATGTGTTAATTTATTAATTTGGCCTCTAAACTAGTTAGAAGAAAAGTTGCATACTTCTTAACCTCCCCAGATTTTACGTTTAACAGGATTTTTACTGGGACGTTATTGTTTGGTTTTTTTAATTTATCAATTTGATTAATTTTTTGTATAATTTATAAATAGTTAATAATTAATTTGATTAACTTTTTAATTAATAATTGTACTTCATATTATTGTATAAATTTATCATGTTTATGTCTTTCTACTTATATCAAAAAGTATAAACATATATTTAGTATGTCATAAAATTCTTAATAATATATTAATTAGTTTAACATGATAGAAAATTAAATATTTTATTTTATTCTATTATATTTATTAATAATTAATGAATTTTAATTATTATATTTTATTAATAATTAGTATGTACTTATTACTTTTATGAAATTTATATATAACATTAAATAATAATTTAAATGATAATTTTGTTTTATTATAATTCATATTTTTAAATATATAAAAAATTCCTTGTTTAATTTTTACTATTAATCAATATTTATTTTTTATTTTATCGACCATTATACTCAATGCAAATGCTTCTCAACCCAAATGGTCCATATACATATAAATTAGATGTTATAATGATTATTTTTTTTAACATATTCGAGTAGCCTGTTACATCTTTAGGCTAGTTGGATAACCACCTAATAGCGTATTGGCTATTTGGATCCTTAGCTAGACAAAAACTCTTCTCTCAATAACTTTTTCAACAAATCATTGGCTTGGCAGTCAAACTTTATGGCTGCGGTGAATATTGCAATTGATGAATAGAATTCAGACAATGAATAGTCTATCCTATATATAGTGCCAAATAATACTTATTCACTTACTAAATCATCCAAAAATATTTTTTCAACCTTCAAAAGTTTCTTTCAGAGATTAAAACACACATCTTCGATAGAAACATAATTAAAAACCTTTATAAAAGTTATTAAAAGTTTTTTTTGATGATCAAGATGTTTTCTTTAAATATTAAATAAAAGTTTCTTTTAATTATGAAAGGATTTATACATTATATCCTACATGTAAATAGTCATTGAATGGTTAAGCCCTAATTCATTAAAATAAGGGTTAATTACTAAAAAAAGCCCAAACTTTCGTCAAATTTTTAATTATATTCCGAACTTTAAAAAGTAACAATAAAATGCTTAAACTTTCAAATTTTTTTAATTCTAGCCTGAACTTCAAAAGTATCAATAAAATGCTCAAACTTTCAATTTTTTTTTACCTCTAGCCCGATGTTAGTGTTTCCGTTAAGTTTGTTGACGTGACTTGTCATGTATTTTAGAAACCTTAACTGTTAATACATGTCAACTAAAATTAACACAACAAATGAAGATTAATAAAACGATATCATTTAATCACATAATTAAAATTACATCGTTGTTTAAAAATGACCTAAATCAGATTATACAGCCCCGACAACCTTACGCTTTGATTTCAATTTTTTCTTTCATTTTCAGTTTGTTCTCTCGACCCCCTCACCCTTCAATTTTCAGATTACGCAGTCCCGATGCCCTCACACTAAGGGTATCAAGAGAACGAACTAAAATTGAAGAGCTTACTGGTGCAGTACGCTGTAATACGAGAGTAGTTTGGGGCGTCAGAAGAATAAACAGAAAACAAAAGGTTGAGGGCATTGAGAGAACAACAGATAACGTCAGGCTAGAATTGAAGAAAATTGAAAATTTGAGCATTTTATTGTCACTTTTTGATGTTTGGACTAGAATTGAAAAAGTTTCAAAAGTTTGGACATGTTATTGCTAATTTTTAAACTTTGGGTTATAATTGAAAAAATGATGAAAGTTTGGGCTTTTTTTGGTAATTAACCCTTAAAATAAATCAGGTAAGATTACAAGAAGGATTATAATGATTTGATTAAATGTTGATATGCTTGAGTCTTTCTTGTTCTTTGTTTTTCATTTTCTTTAAATCTCTTTTAAATTGTATATTCATTGCACATTGCTCATTTTCTTTATCCTTTGATTCCTCAAATGATTAATTGACTTCTTTGTTCACTTTATGTTTCCATTGAGCTTTATCTTTCATATGGTAACTTACTGATATCACCAAGGATAAAAATATTAATAGGAACGTTTTTTTATCATCAAAATCATAGGTTAAAATCTTACTTAATCCAACAAACTCTTCATTTTTTATGATGAAAAAATTTGGTGACATTGTGGAAAAGAAAAGACATTGAATAAGCTTTCCCTATGTTAAAGCAATATATAATCTCTCTCTCTCTCTCTCTCTCTCTCTCTCTCACCCATCCCCCTGCTCGCACATTAAATTTGGTATATGATACATAAATCTATAAGCATAAATAAGAAAATTAAATAATTTTAGTATTTCCCTTTTCAAAACTTTATCACATGGGCAAGATTATATATAAAGTGCTTGTCAAGTCACTACAACAGAGATGGTTTTTGCCGATGAACTCAAACATTGGCAAAAGAAATGAAATCGTTGGTAAAAGTAATAAGTGACAAAAAAAATTCGTCGAACCAGTCGTCGCTGAAGCCCGGTAGCAAAACATTATTTGCGACATTCTATGTACATCATCGCGAATCATATTTTGATACGATTAAAAAATCGTAGATAAAAACAATAAGTGACAACATAGACATAATCGCAAATAATGTATTGCGACATTTAAATTTGGTGGGTAAAGATAATTAGCTTCATCAACTTAGTTGTATTTAAAACTTTTTACTGATAATTTTTTTGGTAGTAGAATGTTTTTAGCTACGAAAATTAAAACGTAGCTAAATATTATTAGAGACGTTATGAAAGCATAGGTAAAAATATTTAGTGAAGACTTTGTTTTTATAGCTAAAAAATTTTCGTGTCAAATTATTATTTTATTTTTTCTAATTTTATTATAATTATTAACAACAATTTTAATTCACGTTATTTTTTGTAAGATGTTTTGAATTATTATTTAGTCACATTTTGTAATTATTGTTAGTGAAATATTGTTTAAATAATAATTAATTAAAATAAAAAAGAATTTTGAAAGTAATAAACAATGGAATGCATTATATAAAAA
>JAOQMM010000002.1:17548875-17562422 GCA_027563515.1 Erythroxylum platyclados
TTCATTCATTATAAAATCTTAACTTTTATTAATCAATTGAAATTTGTAACTTCAATTAATTGAATTGATCACTTTAATTATAATCTTTTTCTTTCATTTCCTATAATCACATCCTCTTTTATTAATGAATTTAGTTTTATCTTATTCATTTTATCAAAATATGTGTGTTTTATATATTCATTCATTATAAAATCTTTGTAAGGCCCCAGTATATACCCTAGAAGCATTATAGTATGTCTAAGGTGTATTTAGAAGTGAACATAAGGAATTAGTGCACCTAAGCATAGTAAGGGAGATAATGGTAATTGATTTAAAAGAAAAGGGTAAATTGGTAGTTTCTTCATTTTGGCATGGACATGAATAATTATATGTGAAATATGCACTAGAATGAAATCAATTGATGACTTTATATGACAATGTGGGAATTAAAGGAAGAAGAAGGACCAAATGTGCAATTTTGCCAAAAATCAACATATGGTCCAATGGGATTGAATCATGTGTCTAAGACTAGAAACTTCATGAAAAGGGGAGTAGGAGAGAGGGGAGAGAGATTTGTATGTAGGGTTTTAACTCCAAAATTTTCTCTTCTCATCTCCTCTTCATTCCATCTCCTTAATTCGAAACTGAATTTGAAAGCCATATGAACTCTAGTTTTTTTATTATTTCAAATTTTAGTTACCCTTTCCCAGGAGTCGATGGCTATTCATAGATATTACCTTGTTCTCCCCGATGTGTATGAACGAGAGATCCAGCAACAAGAAGAAGGAAAAGGCTTGTATAGAGGAACTCCCGAACATTTGGCGATCACATCATTTTGCATAAGGAATCAAGCAAATCCTAAGTGAAAATCAAGGTAAAAGTTTGATGTTTTTCTTGTCACCTTCATCTTTCTTGCTTTTCTCATGAAGAGCTGGAATTATAAGGTTGGATATGTGATTAAGATATGTATTTATGGTGTTCTAGTTGGTGAATCAAGCAAAACTAAAGGAGAAGAGAAGGAAGAGCACTACAAGAAGAGCTAATTGACAAATTTCAAGGTTTGGGACTACAGTTAGTTAATTTATGTATATTTGCATATTTGAATGTGTACAAAGATTGATTTGGACATGGAATGGTTTCTAGAATGATTTCTTGGTGTTACTTTGCATGGAATTGGTTAAATATGACAAGAGAGTAATGTTTAGTGGAATTCTACGTAGGACCCATTATTTTGGCCATATCTCAACCTACAAACCTCTTAATTGGGTGATTCTAATTGGCGATGAAACTTAATAAATAGAACTAAAAATCTCTAGAAGAGACTTAGACTTAACTCTAGCTTTATGACATTGGAAATTGACATCAAAACTGGCGACCTGATGCTGCCCCTATATTGGAGCAGGTTGTGATGTTTGGCACATATCTCATGGTTTAGAAGTCCAAATGGTCTTATTTTTGGTGCTATGGAAACTAAAGATGTAGAGAGATAAATGTTTAGAAGATCTCAGAGCCTAACTTGAATTTTTACTCTGTGAAAATTACGAAACAAGTGGATGCCATCGTGTAATTTGTTTCTGGATTGATTTGTTTGCCTATTTTTAGACCCACCATGGGTTTAGCCCAAATTGCACTATTTTAATGTTTTCACTTTCTTTTTTTTATAAACTCATATCGGAACCTTTTTAAATGTTTATGAAATTTTTAATACACCTAGAAATAAATGAAATATGGTTCATCATGTGTGAATTGGGTGATTAAACATTGGAATTTAACATTAAGCATAATGCATGCTAAAGAAAATTTACATATACATAGATTATTTGTATGCATATTTATTGCTTATATGTGTGTAATATGACTGTACAATTTCACATACTAATTTTGTGAAGATAATTAAGCACAATTTAACATGTTTTATATTTAAATGAGGTATAGGAATTTATATACTGGAATTATGTGAATGTACCTTGAGAAACACAACTGAACAAAGCATATACAAAATAAATCATATGAGTACTTATGATTTGAATACTATCCTAATGGTGATAAGTTATGACTTGCATGTATGAATTTAAAAACAGATTTTTATGTTTTCAAATGAATATTATGTGAATTGTCAATATATTAATTATGAAATTGGTAAATGATTAAAGGAAATGTTACAGTGCCTGCTTCATTATCTTGGTGATGGATAAATAGGCATGCTTACAGGGTTATAGTACAGCTGCTACAGTTTGACAGCACTGGTGTCTTCATTTCGAGACCAAAGTATCTCTACAATTCGATACCTTTGAGTATCCACAGTTCGATACCTCCGGGTATCCACAGTTTGATACCTCCGGGTATTTATAATTGGATGCCTTTGGGTATCCACTGTTTGATATCTTCATATATCCACAGCTCCCATTATCCACACCTACAGGAATGTGTAGGCCTAACATAGAAAGGAAATTAAACAATTATAAATAAGAGATACAATATGACAACATGAATAATTTGTATTAATGAGCTTTGGAAATCAATATTAGGTTTATAAATGTGAATTTACAGCATATGGATAATATATTTATGCATATTTTTATTATATACTTTGCTTAATTATGTCATCATTTTTTATATGAGTTTATGATATTCATGAATATGTATGTACTTAGCGAATGATTGCTGTGAGTGGTCATCCAAACTAAGTGTTTCTCCATTAAGCTTTCAAGCTTAACACAGGCGTTAATCTGTGTGGGTCCAAGCAAGAGGAGTAACGCATAGGGGTCATCTGTAAGGACCAAGGCCAACCATTATAAGTAAAAGTACTTTTAGATGTGTCATGATTAAAGAATGGTTGTATATGTAATGAAGGAAATTGTAGTTTCTTAACTGTTTGTAATTAAGAATTTAAGTTGTGTGTAATATCTCTTTTGGATAACCATATAACTGTAATGATGTAATACTAATTTTAAATGATAATGTTAAGGGATATGAAATTTTGTAATATGTATATGTACAGGATTGAGTAGATAAATGAGTGATGACAAGCCATATAAATTAATATAATTGTATGCCATAAATGTAGGTACAGGAATTTAGGTGCCAAGTGTGTAGGTGATTGTAGGTTTTATATAAGGGGTGTTACATTTTGGGGTATCAAAGTCACGGTTTAGGTAGTTATAGCCAATAAGAGTCTAGTGATGTGTTATATGGTTTGGTTTTTGAGTTGGCCTAATGCAGATGTCACTGTTTTCTTATAGACAGTAGAGATGGAGAGACCTCGTGAAGATGTTGAGGAGTCAGCTGATAGTGTGGTAGGGAATAGCGATACCAATAGTGCCTAAGGAGATGTTTCTAAAGCTCTCCTATGATATATTGAGATTGATGGATAGAATGACTGCGCCTAAAGCTCCCATAGAACCTTTGAGAAAGCATAAGGTGGAAGAATTTATAGGCATAACTTTAGAAGAATTTCATAAAATATAATACTAGTTAGAGCGGACACAGAGGGTTTTAAAGGAGATCAAGTGTTTGCCCGAAGAAATGATTTTCTGTGCTATCTCCCTATTGCAAAGGGCAGCCTATGATTGGTGGAAATTAGTCCTACTACATTATTAGCTGCCTAACCCTTTGAATTGGGAGTTCTTTACCCAAGAGTTCAAGAAGAAGTATGTCACAAAAGCTTATAAAGAAGTTAAATGGAAGCAGTTTCTGAATTTAGGACAAAGAAACCTATATGTAGCTGAGTATGAAAAGGAGTTTAGCTACCTTAACAAGTATGCTCCAGAGCCTATTCTGAAAAAGACATTTTGATGCCAACATTTTGAGGATAGATTGAATGATTCCATCAAAGAGTACTTAGTGGCAGTAAATTCTCTACAACAATTGAGCTACTATCAGCTAGTTGAAGTAGCTATCAGAGTAGAGAACTAAGAGACTGTCAAGAGAGAAAGAGCGCAAAGGAGTAATTTTTCTAGAGATGGCTCATCTTCGGGTAAGGGGACTTGAGACTCGCAAGGTGCATCCCTAACAGAGACAGTTTATAGCCCAGTCACCAGAGGTAGACGTTAGGAGCAATCCACAACATTTAATATTGGTTGAGGCTCTTCAGTTAAACAGGGAGATGGACCACCAGAGTGCCCATACTGTACCAAGAGACATTGGGGCATGTGCAAGTGGTTGACTGGGGCCTATTTTAGATGTGGGGGTGCAGATCATCTGGTGGCTAATTGTCCACAAGGCTCAGGACAGAGTAAAAGGGGCACCCAATGCACCCATTGCATCTTAAGGTTGAGGTTGAGGTAGAGGTGGACTAGGCTAGCCCAGGGCCACTACAAGTATAGTATCTGAGTCCATTAACCATCCTACAGCACTAACTGGTCTAACACGGGCATATGCTATGAAGGCTCGTAAGAAAAAGGATGCCCCAAATGTTATAGCTAGTATTTTCTCTCTTTGATCTTGATATGCATACATTAATAGATCGCAGTTCCACTCATTCATATATTTTCACTTGGGGGTGTGTGACAGGATGTTATTAGTAGATAACTAGCCTATGACATACATATGACTAGTCCATTGGGCCATAGCATATATGTGAATAGAGTGTATAGAGATTGCCCTATTATGATACATAGGAAACAGTTTGTTGTTGATTTGATACAATTACCCTTCCATAAATTTGACTTGATCTTGGGTATGGATCAGTTGTCTAAACACCAAGCTATAGTTGATTATGGGTTGAAAACAGTTATGCTCAAAGATTCCGATGGTTTAGAAATAGTGGTGCATGGTATTTGGTGTAGTCCTTTGACTAATGTAATATTAGCCATGTAAGCAAGACGACTTCTTAGAAAAAGTTGTGAGGCTTTGGTACTTTATTTAAAAAGGGAGAAGGTGAATTTACGAGACATACTGATAGTAAATTAGTTTCCTGACGTGTTTCTAAAAGAGATACTGAGTTTGCCACCCAAGAGGGAGATGGAATTGTCTATTGAAATTGTATCCGGTACTACTCCTATTTTAAGGGCAACTTATAGAATGGCTCCTACAGAGTTAAAAGACTTGAAGACTCAGTTACAGAAGCTTTTACACAAGGGTTTTATTTGGCCCAATATGTCACCATGTGTAGCGCCAATCCTTTTTATCAAGAAGAAAGATATTACCCCACGAATGTGTATAAACTATAAACAGTTGAACAAGGTAAATGTAAAGAATAAGTATCCATTGCATATAATAGAATATTTGTTTAATCAATTGAAAGGTGTAGGAGTGTTCTCCAAGATTGATTTGTGGTCTAGCTATTACTAGCTTCAAGCAAAAGATGTAGATGTTCCAAAGACTGCATTCAAGACCTGATATGGCCACCATGAGTTATTGGTAATGCATTTCGGGCTAACTAATGCACCGGTTGCTTTCATGCATTTGATGAATAGGGTGTTTCGGCCCTACTTAGAACAATTTATTGTGGTGTTTATAGATGATATATTGGTTTATTCGAAGAATGAAGAGGAACATACTCAACATTTGAGAATTATGCTACAGAATTTGAGAAAGAAGAAGTTATTTGTCAAATTAAACAAATGTGATTTTTTACTAAAGGATGTTTCTTTCTTCAGGTGTATCATCTCTTCAGAAGGTATCAGGATAGATCCCAGTAAAATTGAGGCGTTGTCAATTAGAGGTCGCCTCGGAATGTGACAGAAGTAAGAAATTTTCTTGGCTTAGTTGATTATTATCATCTTTTTGTCAAAGGATTCTCAGTAATTGCTTCTCCAATCATAAAGTTACTTTGGAAAGGTACAAAGATCGAATGGAATAATAGATGTCAAGGTAGTTTTGAGTAGTTAAAGAATATGCTCACTGAAGCTCCAGTGCTGACATGGCCAACTCCAAGCAAAGAGTATGCAAGTACATTGATGCTTCAAGGAATGGTCTGGGTTGTATACTGATGTAAGATGGGAAAGTGGTGGCTTATGCCTCGAGACAGTCAAAGCCACATAAACAGAACTAACCTACATATGATTTAGAATTGGTAGCAGTGGTGTTTGCCTTAAAAATCTGGTGACTATACTTATATGGGGAAAGATGTAGGGTATACACGAATCATAAGAGTCTCAAGTACCTGCTGACACAGAAGGAGCTAAATTTAAGGCAACAGTGTTGGCTAGAATTGTTTAAATATTATGATTGCATAGTTGGCTATCACTTGGGGAAAGCTAATGTGGGAGCAGATGCTTTGAATAGGAAGTTTATTTCAGCTCTGTAATTACAGTATAGTAGATGGAGATTTGTACCAGATGGAGCTTTGATAGCCCAGTTAAAAGCAAGCCTTGACTTGAGACAGATGATAGTACATGCACAAAAAGATGATGCCAAGTTGCAACAAATTGTATAAGCAATACAAGAAGGGAAATAAATTCATTAATTATGATATTAGCAAATGATTAAAGGAAATGTTACAGTGCCTACTTCATTGTCTTAGTGATGGATAGATAGGCATACTTATAAGGTTATAGCGCAGCAGCTACAGTTTGACAATAGTGGTGTCTTCATTTCTGGACCATAATGTCTTTATAGTTTGATACCTTCGAGTATCCACAGTTCGATACCTCCAGATATCTATAGTTCGATGCCTTTAGTTATCCACCGTTTGATATCTTCAAATATCCACAGCTCCCATTATCCACACTCACAGGCATGTGAAAACCTAACACAGAAAGGAAATTAAACAATTATAAATAAGAGATACAACATGACAACATGAATAACTTGTATTGATGAGCTTTGGAAATCAATATTTGGCTTATAAATGTGAATTTAAAGCATATGGATAATATATTTAAGCATATCTGCATTATGTACTTTGCTGAATTATGTCATCATTGTTTACATGAGTTTATGATATTCATGAATATGTATGTGCTTGGCGGATGATTACTGTGAGTGGTCACCTAAACTAAGTGTTTCCCCACTAAACTTTCAAGCTTAGTTCGGGTGTTAATCTGTGTAGGTCCAAGTAATAGGAGTAAGGCACATGGATCATTTGCAGGGACCAAGGCCAACAATTAGGAGTAAAAGTACCTTTGAATGTCTCATTTGATTAAAGAATGGTTGTATATGTAATGAAGGAAATTGTAGTTTCTTAACAATTTGTAATTAAGAATCTAAATTAAGTGTAATATCTCTTTTGAATTACCATATAAATGTAATGATGTAATAATATTTTTAAATGATAATGTTAAGGGATATAAAATTTTGTAATATGTATATGTACAACATTGAATAGATTAATGAGTGATGAGAATCCATATAAATGAATAGAATTGTATATGTCATGAATGTATATACAGGAATTTGGGTACCATATGTGTAGATGGTTGTAGGTTCTGTATAGGGGTGTTACAATCTCAATTTTTACTAATCAATTGAAATTTGTAACTTCAATTAATTGAATTGATCACTTTAATTATAATATTTTTCTTTTATTTAAGATAATGGTTTCATTTTATTCATTTCATCAATATATGTACATTTTATATATTCATTCATTGTAAAATCTCAATTTTATTAATCCATTGAAATTCGTAACTCTAATTAATTGAATTGATCACTTTAATTATAATCTTTTTATATCATTTCCTATAATTCTATCCTCCTTTTTTTAAAAATTTAGTTTTATCTTTTTCATTTTATCAATATATGTATGTTTTATATATTCATTCAATATAAAATCTCAATAGGTTTTATTTTATTCATTTTATTAATATATATATTTTATATATTTATTCATTATAAAATCTCAATTTTTACTAATCAATTGAAATTCGTAACTTTAATTACTTGAATTGATCACTTTAGTTATAATCTTTTTCTTTCATTTCTTATAATCTTATCCTTTTTTTATTAATAAATTTGGTTTCATCTTATTCATTTTATCAATATATGTATGTTTTATATATTCATTCATTATAAAATCTCAATTTTTATTAATCAATTAAAATTCGTAACTTCAATTAATTGAATTGATCACTTTAATTATAATCTTTTTTTATTTCTTATGATCATATCTTCCTTCGCTAATGAATTTATTTTCATCTCTTTCATTTTATTAATATATTTGTGCTTTATATATTCATTCATTATAAGATTTCACTTTTATTATTCAATTAAAATTCTTATTTTAAATTAATTGAGTTGATTATTTTAAATTTGTAATTAAGTAAAATTTTATTAAAAATATTAAAAAAGTTAGGCTTATTGCCTAATTAGCCTGATCAGGCTCGGGACTTGAAATCGACCCACATGGCCCAATCGAGCTAGGCTTTCAGTCTCACGTTGAACTTCAGGTCCTCATCTTAATTGCCTGGCTCGAGCCGCCATCTCCATCGGAATTGTAGTTTACAAAAAATATTTATGGATTCCTGGCAGTAAAGTACATATATTATATGCGTTGATTCTCACACGGGATCTTCTGTCTCTTTAAGTCTGTATCAACTCTGTCTCCTTTCATGTGAACCATTGATTTAAAAATTGAGTGGTTTAATGAAAGGTGAAGATATCATGGCACAGAATAGGGACAGGTAAAATAGACAGAGAATTTGATTCCGTTGATTCTTGGTCATCTTAAGACGGGGCACTTGTTCTCTTGAAAGTCCCAAGGATTTATCTGCTACAACTGTCACTGTCTGAACAAGTCTGAAATTCCTGACATAAAACAAAACCCTGTCTTGAGCTTAGACAACTATAGCTTTTCGTTTTTTCCATTTTACGCTAAGTAATAGAGTTTCCCTAGGACCTAGGAAAGAAAAACACCCAGGTTTGTACGTTGAAGTTGAACAGAATTGACGAGAGTGATCTTCTGTTGAAGTGTCCCTATAAAATGGAGGGAGGAGGACAGGAGCAGACAGCCGGGGAACCGGGGTTTTCTGGGTTTCTCTCTTTTTGCCCTTTTTTTCTCTCACCGTTGCTCCTTTTGCTTCCTACTTTTTTTCCTACTCCAGGCCTAGCCTTCATACCCGATGACTCCGCTGAGATCACGCTTTGCCTTCTGATGATGATGACCATCACTTTCCCTTGAGAGCCCATTATTCATACTCAGGATCTCAAGCATAGAATCATCAGAAGGGCCAGTATTCTTTAGTTTTCGAATTGTTTCCTTTCCTTTTTTTTTTTCTGTGTTTTGATGGTTACTGTATTTTCACATATTTAATGCATCAGATTACCAGTTCTTAATGCATAGGCAGTTACAAAGTCCAGAGTCTTCTTTGTTATAATGCTTGAAGGTGCTCTCCGTTAATCATAATATCGATTGGTTCAAATCAAAATAGTATGCCACCTTTTTTGGTGAGGATGCTCGCCAGTTATTTGAATGCTTATGTAGAAAGCTGTTTAATGGTGCTGCAGGTCGAATATTACTTCAGCGATGAAAATTTGCCCGGTGATAAATACATGATAAGCTTGATTGAGAAGTACAAGGAAGGCTTTGGCATGAACTCTCTTCTTTGTTTTCTGCTTCTTAACTATTTATCCATTATCATTGGAAAATGGCCTGCTTATAGGGGTCTGAGTTCACTATTTTTGTATCTGTTTGCTGCCCTTTAAGTATCTAGTCAGTGCACCCTTTTGTTATGGTTCTGTTTCATGATAATTTCCTTCGCAGTTGTGGTGCTCCTTGTCAACGATTTACTTAAGAAACCAGCTTCAATGACATTCAAAGAGTTAGGATGGAAATTATACCATAAGAATGGCATTGATCTATAAAGGGACGTTTTCCACCTGGTTGGATAAAACCTGACACAAAGTTGAATTTTAGCCAGGGACATCTCTACATGCTTGTTAACAATTTATCATTGTTGATGGCCGTTAGAGGGAGCAGGAAAGGTATTCCTCTGTCAAATTTGACCAGGGCAGTCATAAGATATGTTACTTATCTTAGCCCCATTTGCTGATATCCATTCAATTATCAAAACAGCTAATTTCTTTTAAAGCCTATTGGAAATGGAAAATTTCAAGGAAATAGATCTGGAAAATGATGAAGTCAAACGGGTACTTCCGAGAGGTGGCTTGTCCCAGTTGTTTCCCTGGTGCAGCCTGTCTTGGTAGTGCCGAACTTCTGGGTTAGCTTCTCTACGATTTAGCTGCTAAATGTCTACTGATACCATCTCTATTAATTCTTCTCATTTGTTTAAGCTTTGTAATGAGTCTTGATTTGCAAAAAAAAAACAAATCGTGCTTCTTAAATCAACTTAACAGTTATGAGATTGATTTAATATTTTCCCTTCTCCTATTTTAGTTAATGCCAGAATGATGAGTTTCTGTTCATGTGTACTTTCTAGTGAGAGAAGTTTTTACAATCAAAAGGAAAGCATCTGTTTATGTGTGATTGATGCTCTTTCCTAGATTTTTCTAAACGATCATTACTTAAAACTAGAACAATTATGAGGTAGCTAAATTTTCCTGAGAAACTCAGCAACCTTATGTAGCAACTTCTTCATTGAACTAAAGATTATCTGCTACACATGCTTCTATATATACCTAGTTATGATCTCTTAAATAAGGATTCTTGTTTCTTAATTGTTGGCAGGGGATTCACGGTTAGTACACTCTATTGCTTGGCCCAGCTTAAAGGACTGCTCTTAATTTTTTTTCACTTTTCTTTGGAACATTGATGAGGAAGAGAGTTGTAATACAATTTGCTCGTTGTACTTGTATGTGACTGGTTTCTGGGATATAGGTGCATGCATTAATTGAGCGTGATTACCATGGAGTGAGATGAGACCTGAAATTTGGTTGCAAGTGACGTGTGATGACTGAATTGTTAAATTGAAGCATTAGTACAGACAGAGAAAACAAGCATGGAGGGAAGCAAATTCAGAAAAGATTTGCGGTGGCAGGTAGGAGATGAAAAAGTGAGGAATGAACTTTCGGTTCATGCATCTTGAATTCTAGTTGGACCTGCTGTAGCATTTTGACCTGGTTT
Source organism: Erythroxylum platyclados (assembly GCA_027563515.1). NCBI lineage: Eukaryota > Viridiplantae > Streptophyta > Magnoliopsida > Malpighiales > Erythroxylaceae > Erythroxylum > Erythroxylum platyclados. The sequence continues at coordinate 17,559,818 of JAOQMM010000002.1, forward strand.
TGTTTATATATTTGGCAGGAGAATGCACATACTATCACTGAGCCATCAAAAGGAAAGGGCCCAAAAATGCATGTGGAACCAGACCAGAGGAGGATTCACAATTTGCCTAATCATATTATGTAGTTTCAAGGGATGAATCAAGGTTGGTAGGTTGCATTAATAAATAATTAAGCAAAGCCCAGTCCAATCTGAAGAAGAAAACATATATTCCAATGCCTGCCGGAAATTCCAAAGCAAACAGAAACTGTGCTTGGAGTTGACAGTGATTACATAAAATTATCATATTGAGGAAGAAGCCAACCAGAAGTAGAACAACCAACCAGCCAGCCAGCCAGCCTTCTTCTTCTTCTTCTCTTAATCCCATAAGCCTTCTATTTTTTATTATTCATCATGCGATCTCTGAATCCCTACGCTCTTCGGCTCTTCTCGTCTCGCAACCGTTTCTATCTCTCTTCCTTCCCCATTCACTACTCCAGTCGGCCGCCGTTTCTCTGTCATGAGGTTTGGTGAATGAATGAAGATCGGCTTCTGGTTGGTGGGATTGTATCTGTTTGCCTTCTCAGGAAATTTGTTTGTTTGTTTGTTTGTAGGCAAGGAGATCATATGTTGGAGAATTTAGGTGTCGATGGCGGTACCCAAAAGTCCGCATCAAGGCCTTTGGTGATGTAGTTCTCATAAAATCTCAGCTTCTCTTTTCTTCTCTAAATCATAACTTTTTAGTTTACAAGCCTTAATTGTTAAATTTTTGTTTCTTGGATTTTAGGACTCCGGCGCATCGTTTCTTGATGACTGGGGTGATGATGAGGCAGCCACTGGGTACGTGCTATCATCAAGTGACGGGGAAGACAGTGATGCAGAATATGTGCTAAATCCGCTAAGTGATGTTGATTTGCCCGCTGGTTCTACATCAAGCAATGATGCTATTACAATTACAGCTCACAGGCTTGCTATGATTGGCAAGGGCCACAAAAAGTATAGGCAAGTGCACTCCCATACCTTTTTATTCTTCTCTTTTTCCTTGTGATATTGACTTCTAAAATGTGTCCTTATGTTGAAGTAGGAAGAAACTGGAAAATCCTTAGAAATAGTTGTTCGAATCTTTTGAATGTATGTTGGTATAAATTTGTATCAACTTAAGAAGATTTGAGGCTTAAAGCAATAGGGGCTGATTTCATGAAGTCAACTGTAGTTATGATTTTCATTCTTGAAAACAATATATATTTCATTCTGTAAGTTGTATACTATGATCGACATGAAAGGCTTTATTTTGGTGATTCCTTGTCGTTTCTATTTGATTTGCCTAGTAATATTACACTATGATTGCAGGAACAAACTTGGGATGCTAAATACTTTGGCACTTATAGCATTCCTAACTCTACTGCTTATATTTGTTGATTGGTGTGCATGGCGTATTGTCAGACTACCTTTGACACCATTTTACTTATCCCGACCTTTCCTTATATCAGTAGCTTTAGTCTCCTTTGCTGGTTATTTTTGTGTCCCAATACTCAATGATTTGAAGATTCATCAAGAAATTACGAAAGAGGATTCCATCAGATACTCCAAAAAAAGAGCAACTCCCACAATGGGTGGTTTAATTTTTGTACCAGTCGGTGTTGGTGTTGCGAAATACATAGCTGGATTCTCTTCCGTTGAAGTTTCTGGAGTAGCATTTGCTACACTAGCCTTTGCTCTAATTGGTCTACTTGGTGACATTTTAACCCTTACCAAAATTTGCAAAAGTGGATTATCAACTTGGATAAAAAATATTTTGGAGGTAAATTTCGTCAATTGCTTGCTTTAACAGTATTCTTATTCCCTTTTCTTTTAATTACTGACCAGCTTGTTGATTATGAATCTTATGCTTTCCAGGTAGCTGTTGGGACTTGTTTTTCTTTTTGGTTGGAAACCACATACATTTCATCACCCTACAGCATGTATACATTCTTGTAACTAATCTGAACAACATTTATCTGATGGTAACTCACATATCTATTCTTGCAATAAAAAGTTCACCGGACATTGCCATCGATTAATTTTTTCTGCACAGATAATTTAGGTTTCTCCTACATAGATGCTATCTTCATATACTATTTTCCAATGTACTTTAAAGTTTTGAAATGTCTTGGTCATTTCTTACTGGTTTACACGCCCTGCACTTTTTAACCTTATCTTCAACAGTTGAACCTAGAAAAGGGCTAAGACACCTTTTTGCTGCAGCAAGATTAGATTAATAGTATCCTTTCCTCAGCCAGTTCGTGTTCATAATGCAGGAGAACACTGGTTCCTCTTCCTGCTCCTGTGGGCCTTGTGTGCTTGGGGAACTGTTGCTATTCATGGTTGTCATCAATTTGCTTTGTTTCAATGGGAGATGCCATTAGATTAACAGATGGTCTTGACGGCCTAGTCAGTGGAACAGGTGCTTTGGCCTTTATAGGAATGTCAATCGCAGTGCTGCCAATATGTTCTGGTTAGTATGAAAGATTAAAACATAATTAGAAGGGGAATCTTTATTGTGACTTGGGATTATGCAAGTAGATTTTATTATAAATTGGGAAATTGCGATAATAGAATATAGTTCTTGTTCGATTCATGTGTGGGGGGG
>JAOQMM010000002.1:17612551-17629752 GCA_027563515.1 Erythroxylum platyclados
GCCTCCGTCTTTATCTCACCTATGCTTACTATCTCTCTTGGGATTTGGGAAACTGAAATATGGCAGACCAGAGCTCGCCCAACCAGGGACAAACGCGGGCTGGGCCAACTTTGCCATGTCTAGCTATGTTCCTTTTTACTTCGGGTGAGTTCCTTCATCTATTTTATATTTATTTATTTTAATTAAATATAGTTTATATTTTCATTTTTTATCTTGCATAGTGGCAAAGTCAGATATAAGTTAGAGGATAATTTAGGGAAATAATGCATATTCATTCACTAATTTACACACTTAGGGTAGTCAAAATTTAGGTTGCATAGTAAAAAGGAACCATTAAAGTTTGAAAATATTAAGAACTCTAAAAGGATATATACATCAAAACTATTTTTACTAGAATTTAACATGTGACTCATCCTAGCGATCAAACCTACTCTATATTTATTAAACATAATTATTAAAATTAAGGTGCAGTTTAAATTTTTTAAATAAATGCATTTTAAAAATTATCACATAAATTTATTTATATCTTTTCACCTTTTTGTTTAATAATTTCTAAATAATTAATAGTTTAAGATGGAAGATAAATTATATTCTTTTTAATATACAATAATTATGCATAACTTAGTTCTACATTTTTAATAAATGTATTTCAAATTAAGACATAATATTAATTATTATATTTATATTTATGAAATCACATATTTTTAATATTTTTCATAGTTTAAAATAAATAGACATATAAATTTAAGCTACAAAGAAAATTATGTTCATTTTTTAACACAATAACTATGTCTACAGATACATATATAGAGTTATTTTCATCATGTTTTGACATATATCACACATTGATAAGAATAACTCATATATTATATTTATTTAGAAGTTTTTTTTATATATAAAATCAAGCCTACGTATGAATTATTCTTAAGAAAAGTATTCATAAAATCAAGATATAATATCAATTCATCATTTTAAAGAAACGAATTAATAAAATCAAAGATATAACATAAATATTTTTAAATGAATACATTTGTATAATCAAAGTATACTTAAAATATACATTGATTTTAAAATTTGACTAAATATTATTGAAGAATTCTATTATATAACACTAGAAAGTACATAATAATAAATACAAGATATATTTAGTAAAATAAGATTCATAATACAATAAACATAAGGTAATGTCATATCATATATATGTATGTGAATGCATTCAAGTTAAATGTACATATTTTTGTTTTTATAGTGACTTTTATTCTTTCATAATTCTGCGCTATATAACACATTACAAACATATCAAAATCAAAATAATTAATCCTAATAATTAGGGAGAAAAAACTCTTCATAAAAGAATTTTCTAACTATAACTACGTTCAACTAGTGCAACAAAAGCAAAATGTAACAATAATGTAATATTAATAAAACTAATAACCAAAAAGAAAGAGAAAAATGAGTACTGGTATCAATAGGCAAATTCATGTTTCTATGTGCCTATATTTATAATGATATATTTTAGGATATTATTAAAATTTTTTATGCAATACAATAGACAAGTAGAGGTATGGAGATTTTTTTCATTTATATTTATTGAATATTGGAGTTGTCTTCAAATAAATTTAATTGTTATCTCTATTAGACACAATATAAAAGGAAAATAAGATACTAGATATTCAAATATTAGCCAATTGCTTCAAGCTTTATGGTTTTGGCATTTATCAAATGGGTACTTATGTTTTAAAAAATGTTACATATTGATAATGCAAATTTATAAAACTCTACTGTTCTAATGTAAGACTAAAGAAAGTGAACTAATTGGTCTCTACTACTAAAGCGGCAATAGGAGTCAATCTTATGTAGAATGGATATAAGTACTGAGTCTAATCTTCTTATGCAGGAAACTTCTACAAAATTAGGTTAGACACTAAACTGGACAAAGCTAATCTGGGACTCGACAATTCCATCATCAATCTCATTCCTACTATGGCTAGTAGTACTCCAAAAACTGAACACCAGAGACAGGATAAAGTTGGATGTAGAATCCAGAATGTGTGAGTTGTGTAGAGAAGCATAGTCATAACTATCTATTCTTTGATTGCTATTACTAGAGTATGGCCACTAAATCAGTGGCCATATTCTAGTAACCATCTATACTTCATATTTCTGGGGATTTTAGGTGATATTCCTCTTGCTAATAAGTTAAGACTGCATTGGAGAACAATGGTTTGGTACATATGTTCCTTGCTTCTTGCCTCCCTCTTGAAAAGTATATAATTCCTTTCTTTCCATAGATTGTACACCATTCAGTCAAACTGATTTTTAAGACTTTGTATTCTGTTTATTTGCCATCCTAGTAGATGATGCCCATTCTATCAATTCATTCCATGTATACACTGCCTTTCTTGGGTTGAGTATTTCCTGTAATCTTCTCCAAATACTCTGAGTGTATCTGTAATTGACCATAATATGGTCCATTGTTTCAAGATGCTAATAACATAGTTCACAGTGTTTTAAGGACTTAATTATGTTCTTTGTTGTTAACCTCCTAGCTATCCCTAGCCATAGGATGAATGCATGTGAGGGATTGACATCATCATCCCAAACTAGGTTTCTTCACTTTACACTACTTGTTAGTCCTTATTGTAGAAAAGTTTTGCATGCTTTAAAGGTAAAATCTTTTTCTTCATTTGCATTCCAGTAAATTTGATCATGGTTTGAATCTTGGCAAGGTGGTAGGTTATTTGATTATATCCCCTTTTCTATTGCAATGATAGGGCCATCTCCATTGTTTGTTGTGTATGAGCTTAATCACCTTTGTACTAGGATTGATGATAAGTTTTAAATGTTGGATTTCATCTACTCTCTATAAAGGACCTTTATTACGCCTTAAAGTCCATGGTATGTTATGTTTTGGCTTTACACTCCATATTGATTGACTTATTTCGTGAGTCAGTCAATTATGTAATAACCACAATTACACGGCATAGTTGTAGCTAGTACCGACAAGTACGGGTCGATCCCATAAAGACAATGATTACTAGTAATGACCTTTTTTCTATTATTTAGCCTACAGATTAAAAGAAAATAAAACTAAATTAAGTAAAATAAAATAGGTAGCAATTAAGAACAGGGAAATAAGGAAGCATTTAGAAATTTATCATTATCGGAAATGAATATCTAGGTTTCAAATCCTCTTAAAACGTTAACAGATTGATCTCTTATTATGCAATTGTTTTATTCATTTATTGGATTGTGAAGATTCCTATGGAATGCTAATAGTTGACCTTGAGTCTACTAACAACTAATCCTAAGGTTTTCAATCGAATTACTCAGGTTAAAGTAGGGTTGCTTTACCAATTTGTGAATCTCTCTATTATGTTTGATCATAATCTGGATATATGTCATCCTATTTCTAAGGTTGCAATTAACTCCTTCTAATTACTGTAGATCTATTCATTAATAAATTTCTCAATCTCTATGTATGAAATCAGATTATGATCTAGTATTCTCAGGTCCATTAGAACATATATTAAACATGTAATTGAATTGTAATATATTAATAAATCTAATTGCATTAATAAAAAGAATCAAAACATATTAAAGTATTAACATAGGGTTCATCTAACTTAAACACTAACAAGATGTTTAGTTACACATTATCAAATATGAAATAAAACATGAATAGAAAGAACAATTAATTGAAAACAACGAGGTTATGAATCCACTAATCACCCTATAAAAAGACCAATTTGCCCTAATCACTATGTAAAAAGACCAAATTGTCCTTTAATGAATTTATTTCATCAACTTACTGAATTAAATTCCGAAAATATTCCACGACTGTCTTATCGTCAAATTGACTATGAAATACTCTAATTATGGACAATTAATTCCCGTTATTTTCCAAAAATTTTTGAATGGGTTTAAAATCATCAATTCCCGTTATTTTCCAAAAAGGTATTTTAGTCCTTAACTTTTGGAATTCCTGAAATCCATCTGTTTGGACTTGTTTTCGACCCGGTTCATTATCACTAAACCTTAATACCTATTCCAGAAAATTCACTATTCAAGTAGAAATACTATTCACCAAATATAAAAATTTATATTCAATGAAAGGAAAAGTTCGGAGTTTTACATTAACTCCACGCTTGATGACTGTCTACAGAAGATTTAAACAATTAAAATAACATAAGTCACTATTAACCATAAATTGGTTATTGTCTTATGAAATTGAAAATAGAATCTACTAATCTCTAAACCTAAGCATTAGTTAACCTTATATAGCATTTATAATTGCACCAACTATTACAAATAAATGTCTACCTAATATTACATATCCTTTATTTTCCTCTTCCATTTCAAGGTTGTAAAAATATATGAGAATGTAAACCTATCAATTTTAATTAAAAAAAAATTCTCTTTAATAATAAATACCGTTATGATGTAAACCTATAATATAATACCATTATAATAAAAAACATAAAAATCATATGAGAATGTAGACCTATCAATTTTAAACTCCATTCGATGATTTGCCTTATTTTTTATTGATTTATTCCTTTATATTTTTGTTCTTATCCAGTTATTTATTTGTCTATTATTTTTTATTATTTATATATCATCATTATACCTATCTATTTTAATTCTTTGACTAGTTAATAGTATAACAGTGTTATGAAGAATTTAGCTTCCTTATGGGATCAACATATTATTCACTTTTATATTACTTATTAAAATTATGTGCACTTGCCTTATGTTATATGTAAATACATTATGATAGAGAAAACTTTAAGAATATGAATCACACAATTTTTTGGCGTTATTACTAGGAAAGCAATTGGTGTTTATGAAACTTAAAGGATATTAGTCTAGTCTTTTATTTCTTTGTTTATGTTTATATTCTTTATTTATATTTAGTTATGTTAGTTTACGTGCTTGTTTCATTTTGATTTTAGGTGTGAACTTAATATATAGCAAGATGTAAACACTCCATTTTTTTTAGAAGATAACCTAGAGCTTAAGAAAATAATATTTCAAACTAAAAGAGAATGCACTAAGTAATAAGTCTAAGATATGCATCCCAATACAATGGAGGAGGAGCACAAAACTATGCTAGAACACATGGAACCATCTCTAATAGGGATGCAGTCCAATATAACAAGACCAAAAATCAATGTAAACTACTTTAAGATAAAGTCTAATGTGATTTAAATGCTACAATGATATGTTTAGTTTAATGGATTACCAGATAAATATTCCAATGTATATATTGCCAACTTTTTAAAGATTTGTGACATCCTTAAAATTAATAGAGGTATCAAAGACCCAATAAGGTTGAGATTATGTGTATTTTTATGAGGGAAATCAATCTAAATAGTGGTTGAAGGTATTACTTGTAGCCTCCATTGTGCCATAGGAAAATCTAGTAGAGAAATTCTTAGCATTATGTCACTAAAGAATGCTAAATTGAGGAATTACATCTCTACCTACCTACAATTTGATAATAGAACATCATATGAAACATGGGAGAGATTTAAAGATTTGCTAAAGAAGTTCCCACATTACGGCTTACCAATTTCGACACAAGTTTAGGCATTCTAAAATGGTCTGATCCATTCCATAAAATAGAAGCTTGATGTAGTAGAACACCTAATAGTAAGACTTTGTGGCCTCCTTTAAACTTATTAAAGAGATGGCTATGAATAATTATTAGTGGTAATCAAGAAGGATCAAATCAAATAAACCAATAGTATGTATAGGGTGGATATAATGGCCATACTAATAGCTCAGGTAAAGGCCTTAATGAGAAAACATGATAAATTCCTACTCAAGTTATAAGTTATGAGCTATGTATGGGAGGGCATCATAGCAGTGATTGTCAAAATGGACATCCTATGGTTGATCTTGTGGAGGAAGTCAACTATATAGGGAGTTTGTAGAGACAAAATAATGGCTACAATAGGACAAATTATATACAGAGGAGGAATCACCCACTTTCTCCTAGAGCAATCAAATAGCCTAGAGGTAATCTCCGCCTAGATATCAATAACATCAGTAGTAAGAAATGAAATCAATAAAAGATTTGATGATGAATTTTATATCAATATTAGAAGCTCAGTTTTAGAATTAGGATGCTTTAATTTAAAATTTTGAAACTCAATTTAGGTCAACTAACGAAGTTTATAGCTAAAAGACCTCCATGGATACTACTTAGTGACGTAATGTCTAATATTAGAGAACATATGATGGAAATCAACATAATAAATGAAGAAGAGCCAACTGATGGCATGTATAAGGAAGAGACATGAAAAAACTATTAAGGAGGAAGTCCTAAAGATCACCTTAGATGAAGATGCCACTAACACCCTCTAAGACATATTACATATTTCTTGTAATATTGGTGGTACTTTTATAAATAAGGCATTAACAAACTTCTGAGATAGTACTAATCTAATGTCTTATATTATGATTAAGAAATTGAGGTTGGGAGAATCAAAACCTACTAAAATGAGAAAGCAGCTAGTGGATAAATCAATTAGATATTTTAGAAGTATTAGAGAATAACTTGAATAAAATTGACAAGTTTACTTTCCTAATTAATTTTTGTATTCTTGACTTGGAAGAGTAAAATGAAGAATCTCTAATCATAGATAGGCCTTTCTTTGATGTAGTTGGAGCAGTTATAAATGCTAGGGAAAGTAAATTAATACTTAGGGTTAGAGATAAAGAGGTTCTCTTCTCATTCTCGGGTGAAAATAACTAGTTTATGGTTAATGATACCTCATCCCAGGCTAATCATTCTAGCCTAAAAAGGATATTAGAAGATTATCTGGGTTGGAAAATTCAAAAAATAGTTTAAAGAAAGATTTTCAAATCACATTAGGGCACTAATCTTCAATCTTTTATAGGTTTCGTGGTTTTTCTAGTTCTTAACACTAAATTTCCTTCCAAATCCATAAAATAAATAAGAATGTGAATTCTAAGGCATCTTTAAGAAAAAGAAATGTTTAAGCAATACATAGAGGATCAAGTTTCCAACAACCCCAAACTACCACCAAAGAGCACCCATTATTATTATTCTCTAACCAAGTACAAACTCAAAGGTATGTATATCTAAAATTCAAACACTTTGAATTAAATAAAAGTGTAAATTAGTTGGTCATAGATGCAAATGACATAGTGGAAGAGGTTAGGGGTTGCATTATTAATATGGATTGGACCATGTTTTTCCAAATAGTAGAGCAAGACCATAGAAAATTAATATTAGAAATGTTAACTATTTTTAAGGTGACTAAGAACACTAAATTGAATAAGGAGGATGGAATTCAATTAGATTCAAAGGAAGAAAAATGTAAATGTAATTTAATGAATTTGGAGTTTAATGCAAGTTTTATACACTAGAGTAAGTAAAGATGGAAGATTATAAAAAAATGTTAAAATAGAATTCATGATTAAGCTAATTGCCTATATTCTTAGAATATTTTGGAATTTTTGTTAGTCCAAATTATAAGAACCTTCTAAGTTTATTGGAGCATAACTACAAAGATCATGTTAGGGGAAATATTTTCTAAAGATTACTTAATATAAATTCTCTATTTGAATATTTGCTTTGTTTTTGTTCTTATTGAGTTATTCCTTTATCTAAATTTTATTTTGTTTTATGAATTATCTATCATCAATAGATCAATTTACTTTAATTTTTTGACTAGTTAGTAGTAGGAAAGTGTTATGAACCATTTAACTTTCTCATAGGGTCAACACTCTATTCATTTATATATTACTTATCATAAAAGGTATACTTATCTTAAGTTGTAAGTAATTAAATTGTGATAAAGAAAATATATATCTCCTTTTAAGTTTTATTTTAACTAATGAATAAGAAAAAATGAAGATAAATGAGATCATGCTTGAAACCTTACAAAAGATATATCAATTAAGGAATTTGAGGATAAGGCTATTAAGAAAGGGTATTACATAAAGAAAGAATATGAAGTAGAAAATCTAAATGTTAGTACATTGTGGAAACCTTTTGAACATATGATTATTATTTGAAATATTATGTAGATGAAAAGGTTGGCATCATAGATGAGTTTTGACAAGTGTCAACAAAAGAAGAAAAGAAAAGTTGACAAATATGAATAGACCGTTTTATCTTGATAGATCATGTGTAAAAGAATTGTACCTACTACATAGTATATTGTATAGTACTAATAGATCGTAAGCTTATAACATTTCTAAATAAGACATATGATTCCTACAAGAAGTAAGGCATCTAAAAATCCAACATTACTCTTCTTAAAGCTTTAAATGTGGAAATGATTATTATGTACTCAACATAATGAGTTTTTATATAACTTTTAAGAATATCTAGTTTAATATTCCAAGTATTACATATTTGATATGTAATTTAACTATCAATATGAATAATTATATTTATGTTTGTATAAAATATGCTTCTAATTAATATGATATGATTTTGATACTATCAATTTAATTATGTAATATGAATTTTCATAATACTATTACCATTTTATCTTTAAGACTTCAATTGAGAGTCCAAACTATAAAATACAAATAATTATAAAGAATTTTGAAGGAAAAAAATCAATTTATAAGTTTCTTAAAAGTAATTTCATAAATCTAGAATTACATATTAGATACAAGGAAAGAATACATAGTTTAGAGAAACCCATAAAAGATGATTTAGTTTTTAAGGTTTAGAGTTGAAATATGATCTCCTAATTATATATGATATTAATTAGAAGTGGAGTAATTGCTTCACAAACACCCTTAAAACCCTTCATTGAAGTTAAGGGTTTAAAAATATTTTCCCTTATTTGTTGAAGTTTCGTTGTTAAGTTTTAGGTTTCTATGAGAGAAGCTCCAGTTCCTCCAACCTTTTTTAAATTATGCTTACTCCCCCTAGATCCTTTCCTTTAGTTTCTTCTTCCAATTGTAATTGTCCCCCATTTTTCAATCCCTTCTTCTGGCTTCGTTATTCAGTAAACTCCTTCCTTTATATGGTGGTATTTCTTTCAATCAACTCAAGCTTTTGTTCTCTACTCCCTGCTCCTTTAATTGTTCATCAGATCTTTTTATGTTATTATTCCTTCCTTTTTCTTTGGACCTTTAGTCTTATGTTGGGATTTTTTAGAGAAATTACTTAGGCTGACTTCCTTTTTCCTACAATTTTTTCTTGCCTTTTTTGGATCGATCTTTTAAATTCTTTCCTATTATCATGTTAACCTTTTCCATTTCTAGTAGTATATTGAGTTTTGTACCTTAATCCAATATGTCATCTGCCTAGAATCCCGAAGCTTTTCCCCCTGTAATTTATGTCCCTTTACTATTAGCTAGCATTATCATAATAGGATCTATCCCTAACACCCTCACCATTATCTTCTTCTCCTTTACCTATAAAACATAATAAGGCTACTCCTCTTGACTCTATAACCACCAAGCTCTCTTGGCACTAGCTTATAAGTTATTCTTCTGCTACTATTAAGTTCCATTTTTGTTCTCCCAAACTCTTAGATGGAAGCTCCATGGTGGATCCTCTAATAGAAGTTTTGAGAGGATGGAGCTTCTAGATGGGAATTGACATTAGTTGGCTTTTTCTTAAGTAAGAGACCATCTTTCCCTTTAGTAAATTCTTAGACTCAATTTCATTGGAAGAATCTAAGTTTAAATAAATTCTTGATAAATGAGGAGAACCTTTTTCTCTTCAATTTCTAATGTATAAAGGATACTTGAAGCTAGACTTTGGAATTTCAATAATAAGCCTTTATTCCTTCAGAAATGGAAGCCATGTATACAACCTCAAGAGCTAAAACAAAACCAAGGGCTGAGTTAATTGTTAAGTTATATGGGCAAGCCTATATGCATGGATGAGGCCATTACAGCGATGTAACATGTCAGTTATATATGAATATATGATATAGTTTATATACAGTAAGATTTATAAGAGACTATCCCACTAATGAGGCTAGGAGAAGATGAAAAAATCTTTAAGGATTTTGTCACAGTTACATATCAATGACAATCAAACCTTATTCACTAAAGGGAAAAATGGATAACTACGAGTAAGAAGTTTTTGAGATGGGATTACTATAAACTAATGGAAATTAAGTTACTAAAAGGAAAAGAAACTACCATTAATAATGAACAAAGTTTTGAGTAGAATAATTCGATAATAAATATGGAAAATATGATTATAACAAAGGGGAGGAAAATAGTAACTTAGCCAAAGCATGTAAAGGTTGTTTCCAATCTAGAGCTCAATGAGAATAAGACTAGAGCACTAAATTTGCTCTACAACCCCAAAGATAAGCAAAATATATAATGAAATCTAGTAATCTTATCAACTCCCTAAATGAACAAGCAAATGATCAATAAGAAACAAGTATCATAGGTAACGATTTTAAACTTACTACCATAAGGAAGTCAAATAGGAAACATATGGGAAACAACTCTAAAACCACTTCCTCTTTATGTTAATACTCTTATGGAATGTTAGAAGGCTCAAAAGTCCCAATAACCAGCAAGTAATACATGATTGCTTACAAGATATCAAACCTTTCCTTATTAGTCTTTTAGAAATAAGCTAAAAGAAGAAAATTTCAAGAACTTAAGCTTCTTAAAGAAGCACTAGTCCATTATTTCTAATCATTATTCTCATTATAATGGCATATTAGCTTTTATTTTTGACCTTAATAAAATTAAGGTTCTTCACTCAATTATCTTTGATTAGTTTATCCACTCATCTATAAGAATTTTGCAAGAAAATATTACTCTCTAGGTTATGGTTGTTTATTCTTTTAATCCTGCATTTCAAAGGATGTCCTTATACAATAAGCTAAAGCAAATTCATTTCACTACAACACCCCTTAGATCATTTTTTGAGATTTTAAACAACATAATTCATCCTTTATAGGTAGGGAGAAAATACCTTAAAAACTACTATTAAGATATATGTAATTATGTGACACATATTAAGATTACTAATTTAAATATGAATAGGAACTTTTATACCTAGGAAAATAAGTAAAATGGGAGATGATTTTTAAGAAAGAAACTTGATAGAGCTCTGGTCAATTCATAATGGCTAACATATTTCCCAGAAAGTAAGGCTTCTTTTAATAACCCTATGTTCTTATATCACACCCTTATTATAGTTTATAACTTGATCTCAAATCACCAAAGGGAAAATCCATTTAGGTTTAATAATTTCTTAGTTAAAGCTAAGGGCTTTGAAAAAGTAATAACTAGGGGATCAAGTTATGATTTCCAAAGGCATAAATAAAAGTCAAGGAAGAACTCAAGCTAATCAATCTCAAAGTTATGGCAATACTCATCATGATGTTATTAATGCTAAGGTAAAGCTAATTAGAGCTCAAGATAACCTTTAATAATCTTCAATAGATGTAAACAAACACAATAAAGAAAATGTATCCTTTTATAACAACATCCAAGCAGTAGAACTAAACTTTTCTTTTTAAAAGAAAAGATCAAGAATGTAGTGGCCTCAATAAGGGGAAATCATAACAAAATTTCTTATCATAAAAAGGAAAATGGACAATATACTTAATCTTAGGCTGAAATATTATTAGAGATATTCACTTACTTCACAAACATAGTTAAAACTCCATCTAACAGTTATTCCTCTGTGTAAGTTTTAAAATATTTTACTAAAGAACATATTACTGACTAGGAAGGGGAATCCTAGGTTAGGCCCTTCAATACTGCAAATATGGAGAAAGCCTTATTTAACCTCAAACTTAACAAAGCTCTTTACCTAATGGCCTTAATCCTTTTTCTTGAGAGTCCTGGTATCATACTAAGAACTATATCACTGAAGCTATATTAGAGTTCTTAAAAAATGGCAAGATGTTGAGGGAATTCAATAAGAATTTTATCAGTCTCATCCCCAATATTCCTAATCCAACTTTCCTGAGGGAGTTCAAATCCATTTCATATTGCAACATAATCTATAAAATCATTGTAATTTCATTGCTGTTGGATTCAAAGCTATTTTAGAACCTTATATCAATCCACCACAAGGTGCTTTTGTTAAAGGAAGACAAATTGGGGATAACATCCTACTAGCTTAAGACTTTTTCAAAGTTTGTAATATATGATACTTTAACAAAAGTTATGCAATTAAGATTAAATTTCACAATGTATTTGACACCATTGATTGGAGCTTCATACTGAATAAATGGTGAGCTTTTAGCTTTTTAGCAAAATTTATATCTTAGATTGAGTAATGTGTCACAACTATCTCCTATAGCATATTAGTGAAAGAAAAGCCAACTAAACTCATCAAAGGTCTAAAAGGATTGAGATAAGGAGATTCCATCTCCCCATATATGTTTACACTATGTATAGAAGTAACTATGTATAGAAGTCCTTAATAGATTAATTATTCATATAAATGGTCAGGAAAGGAGCTTCAAGTATCATAATGAATAAAAAAAATTCACAAATTATCTTTTGTTAATGAATTACTACTCCTTTTTAAGGCTAATGTAAGCTTAGTAAGTGCTGTAATATATGTTATTCATACCTTTAAAGAACTATTTATTCTCTCCATACACAAATATAAGAGCTTATTATTTGTTAAATAATCATTCTAATTAACTTTCTAATTTGATAGGACCTAAGACCATAAAGCCACCATTTATATATCCAGGTATTCTAATATCTTCCAAAAGACAAATTTACAGTGATTTTCAACCCTTGATTAAAAAAAATACATAGATGAATCAGCAAGTGGTGTAACATAAGCCTTTCATATATAAGTAGAATATAACTTATTAACTTAGTGCTCAATATCATTAATATATATTGGTCTCCTCACTTGGTGTTTGCAAAGAGTTTGATCGAAAAAATTGAGCAGATAATAAG
Source organism: Erythroxylum platyclados (assembly GCA_027563515.1). NCBI lineage: Eukaryota > Viridiplantae > Streptophyta > Magnoliopsida > Malpighiales > Erythroxylaceae > Erythroxylum > Erythroxylum platyclados. The sequence continues at coordinate 17,625,458 of JAOQMM010000002.1, forward strand.
GAAATTCTTGTGGTCATGAGATACATCAAGTTGAGCAATGGCTAAAGTGAAATGGCGTGATGTATGCTTGCCAAAGGAAGAAGGGGGTTGGGAATTAATTCCATTATTACCTCAAACAAAATTCTAACGATTAAGAAGATATGAAGAATCCTCATTGATAAACAAGCTCTCTACGGTACTTAAAGAAGGGCACTTTTTGGAATATTCATTTAAAACCAACTCTTTTTGGATAATGCTACACATTCTTAAGTTAAAGGAGCAAGATAGATTGGAATTCAAACATAAGATTAGAAATGGTTCTTCTATTTGATTTTCATATTATAATTAGAGTAACAACGACCCTCTATGTAAAATTAGTGAGCTCTTATTGATCGCGTAATTCTAATCACGATGATAAGTGCAAGTGCAAACGGTCACAAGTAATAATTCAAAAGTATCCAAGTATCGTATCCACACAGAATTAATTAAATTCACTGATTATTAAACTACTATGCTACGACTCTATTTAGGTAACCGAAAGTAGGAATTTAGGAAATTAATTAAGCTAAACGTAAACTAACTACTGAATGTGAAATTGATAATAAAGATATGAAATTAACCAAATAGAAAAGCCTAGGATTCTAATGGTTCCACCTAATCAATTATGCAATGCAATTTATAGCAATTGAAATTAATCTCTATTAGGCCTAGTGCATTATCGGTTTAGCATTAAAGAACTTTAATGATTGTCAACCAAATGCTCTAACATATGTGATATTTGCTGTCGTAACCTATTACTTATATCCCAATCGAATAAAACACTATATTTCTATATGAATTACTAAATTGAGACTCATTAAAAACATGCATCCACTCACAATTGCATACACATTAAGGTATATTTCTATCCTCAACATGTATGTTATTTCATCCAATTGAACCTAGGACTAAACTATCTCCGTCGAAAATCACCTAATCCTAACAAATCAATTAACTATTGGCCAGACAATTAAAAGCATTAAACACAAAATGAAATAAACAACCAAGCTAGCAAGTAAATCAATTCAAACCACCATAAATCACATACACATAATCAATTAGGCTTCTGCATAGAATCCTAGTAAATAAAATTAGTTCATAATATTAATAATAAATTCAAACGTGTTCAACAAACTCAGAGAATTCATTCAATAAAATTTAGAATCCAAACTAAAATAAAAACAACAAACTAAACCCTAAAATTACTCTCTTGCGAAGAACGAATGCGCAGCCTTCAATCTCCAACGTAAAAGCCTTCTATTATGTTGACTGGAACTCTCCTCCCTCTTCTGTCTTTCCTTTTCGTTTTTTCCAATTATAAAACCCTAAGAAACCTTCTTAACATAGGTCTTTTTACTTGCAACCACCTTTTTTAATCCTAATGACTCTCCACAATTTAAGAATTCCAAAACAATTAGGAAAATAATTCGCATTAGAGCTTCGGTGTCCTTTTTGGGTATAATGTCAACCTCTTTTTGACCTTGTCTCTTCATAAAAATCGTAGGCTTGGATGTCCTCTTTCTACGGGCTCTTGAATCACCTCAATTGGACATGTACAACTCAAGATATAGCCCAATCACTGTGACTTGGTCAGCAAATATCGGAGTCAGCAGTCGGTTACAACTTCTTTGCTGATTTTGACTTATCAAACGATAGAACTGGGCTTTGATTTCTCATATGAGTTGTAGTCCATCCTCCTAACTTTGTTTAAGATTTTGAACCTCCTCGGAACTGAAACGAAGAAGACATTAAAAAAACTGAAATATGCATGTTTCTAAGCAAAAAACGCCATATCTATAAAAGTGAACATATTAACTCAAATTTAGGCAATTTACTAAGGTAAAATCTGTCAAAGAGTAATCAAAACGTAAGCAAATCCAAGCGTACAATATAGTTTAAAATTAACTTATCAACACAGCAATAGAAGTTTTAAAAAGGCCATCCTCATTAGGTGCACAAAGTTGATGTGTCGTAAATGGTACTAAATTGTTTTCTGTTTTATGCGGTGAAAGCAACTCAAGATACATTCGTGGTTGAAGCTTGAAACTTTAAGAACTAGGAATTGTCGGCGCAAACGCAAACCTAAAAAGATCTGCTTAGCCAATAATGCTTCCGAAAAAGTAACAGTACACGTAGTTTGTAATATGATTATAACATCTGATAACCTAAAAACGTCCCTTTTATCAACTCAATTACTTCTACAACTTTATCACACTTGCGTAACCAATTGCATGCAAGTTGCAACCTTTTTTTCTGATTGCATGCAAGTTGCTACTCGTTTAGGCGTTTTCAAGAGAGAAAAGTTATCCAACTTCCTCATCACAGTTACGATGGCTGTCGGGACGACCCTAAAGATGGATGTCTGGACAGACACCACTAGGCACATCTCATTCAACCGTGCAACCGTACAAAGCTTGAATGTGCATGCCAACTTGACTACTAGTTGCAAGTGGCAAACTATATATTCCTTTTTGTGTGTAGGATAATAGTACAATAACAAGCAAGTCTATGATTATCCCACTAATTGAATGCTTTTTGCAGGAAGGGTAAAACGTTTTAAGTGATTGCTCTTGATTTTGTCAAAGTTCTTGATTGGATATCAGCAATTTTTGTCTCCAATTAACTGGATTACATGAAACTAAGCCAAGGGAGTTAAAGAGAGCATTATACAGCATATGGAAGTTTAGTGGATATTCCAAATTCTGGGGCCAATTTCTGAAGTGGGACCTGAGCAACTTAGTTCAACCAAACACAGAAAGCAGTTAAATAGAGCTTCTTCAAACTTCAACAAGTTAAATACCAGCGAATTGGACACCCTTTGTTTTTCATGTGATAGCCGTCAAAGAGGACCAATCACAGTGTATAGTGTATACACAACCTTCTGGACACACAATCTATCAAAATATCGACCCACTTACATCAGATCTCCACCGTCCATTTCACCACATCTTATCCTACACACTCGCACACAACGTTTAACACATTATATGAAAACAACACCTTGATAGCATTAAAATAATGCTGGTCATTGACCATTTACAATGTAAGACCTTATATAAATGCTCGGTTTCTGGAGTCTTTCCTCGTTCTTGTGTACCTTACAAGATTTTCTTGTGAAGAGCTTTTCCGTTCTTGTTAAACAATGATAGCTATGCCATTTGTATAATTATATACGTGTGTTTGTTTATATGTAATTTTTGGGTTCTGGAGAGGCGTGGGTTCAGTGGGTTTGGTTCTGCTTTGTGTTTTAGTTTTTTTTTTTTTGGGTGGTGCTCTGGTTCTTGTTGGGTTGTGGAATTGTTTTAGAGCAGTTAAGAATGGCGAACGGGGAAGAGAAGAACAAAGGCAAGGACTTTTATGAAGTGCTGGGGCTGGATATGGAATGCAGTGAGACAGAGTTGAGGAATGCTTATAAGAAACTTGCAATGGTTAGAATTAGTTTGGTTACTGGTTGATAGAGTCAGTTGTTGGATTGCGTGTGGTTGAGAAAATTATCAGGGATAACTGAACATTGTGATTTGATAAAGCTGTGCCTTTTTGGTATAGAGATGGCATCCAGATCGTTGTTCAGCTTCCGGAAATTCCAAGTTCGTTGAAGAAGCAAAAAAGAAGTTTCAGGCAATACAGCAAGCCTATTCAGGTAACTTTGTCCAAATCACATTTCACTGTTCCATCCATATTATCTATCTTTTTATACGTCAAGTTGCTACCTTGCAAAGTTGGAGGAGAATTAAATACCTCTGCCTTCTGGGGATAGAATACGAGATGATCTTCTCTGATATTTTTTGTGTTCTGTTCTGTTCTGCTCTGCTCTGGGGGTCTGTGCAGTACTTTCTGACTCCAACAAGAGGCTTCTGTACGATGTTGGTGCTTATGATAGTGATGACGACGACAATGTATGTCTTCTCTTTCTCCTGTTCATTTTTATCCTGAAACTTGCCATCTTTTTCATGGTCTCAATTATTTCTGGGTTTCTTGCACAAAGAATGATATTTTCTTTTTTTTGTTCTCGTCCTTGCGACCTTGTGTTTAATGGCATTGCTCTCCATCCAGTTTGTAATATTGTACTAAGGTAGGATATTTTCAAGTTTTCTCTTTATTAAATTTCTTGTTGAATTTGAGTTTCTTTTTTTTGTTCTCCAATTTCCCACTTTGAGAACGGTCTGTAGCCTCTTTGCAATGACATGCATAATCTTCATGGATTTGTTGGAGAGAAACTGATATGTCGGTTTTCTTTAGCTACCGCATCAATATTCTTATCGGCTACAATTTGCTTT
>JAOQMM010000002.1:17647117-17667240 GCA_027563515.1 Erythroxylum platyclados
TATGTTGGAAATTTTTTCAATGATTCTAAGAAAGGATGAAGCTGATGAGTTAGTACTATGTCAATTTCAACGTTTTTGGTTAAAAATTGGCAGATCACATATGAAACTTGCAGCTTATGAAAGACAGTTAATTAGCCTTACTAAGGCCATTACACATTAGTGACCATATCTTTGGGGTTATGCCTTTGCCATTTGCACAAATCATCATAGCCTCAAGTACCTCCTTAAGCAAAGGTTAACTACTTCCCCTTAACATTATTGGATAAGTAAGCTATTAGGCTTCAACTTCAAGGTCGATAGTTCTTTTCGTGGTCGTAGATTGCTTTTCAGAATTTGCACACTTTATACCACTGTCACATCCATATTCTACTATTACAGTGGCACATACTTTCTTTATTGAAGTTTTTCATTTGCATGGGTTGCCTGAGTCTATTGTTTCGGACATAGATACTATTTTTACTAGTTTGTTTTGGAACGAATTATTTCGGCTTTGTGGGAGCAAGTTAGCTTTGTCTTCTGCTTACCGTCCTCAAACAGATGGTCAAAAGGAAGTGGTTAATCGAACTATTGACATGTATTAGAGATGTTTTATGGGAGATAGACCTAAGTAAGGGCTTGAATGACTTCTTTGAGTAGAGTATTATTATAATACATCAAAGTAGTTTATGGTAGGGATCCCTCACGTTTACTATCCTATGAAGTTGGTTCCACAAGGGTGTATGCCATGGATCAAGTTTTACAAACACAAGATGAGGTGTTGGAGGAAGTTTGGGAGCGATTGCTCCAAACACAGGCCCGAATGAAGTAATTTCTTCACTTTAAGCGCCAGAAGCTTACGTTTGAATCAGGTGATTGGGTGTGGTTATGCCTACAACCATATTGGCAACACTCAGTAGCCAAAAGGAAGTTTCACAATCTAATGCCCAAGTTCTATGGTCCCTTCAAAGTAATAGCTAAAGTGGGCACAGTGGCGTACTGCGTGGAGTTACCTGCTGATAGTCACATCCATAATGTGTTCCATGTATCAGTTTTGAAGGAGCTCAAAGGTGCATCCCCTCACTCCATTCCCACATTGCCGCCACTAAAAGAGGATAAGCCTTATCCTATACTATAGCAGTTTTTGTCAACTAGACTCAACCGTGGCGTATGGGAGCTATTAATTCAATGGAAGGGATTTTCTCCAACTAATGCTACTTGGGAGAATCGAGATGATTTCAAGGTAGCATATCTTGAGTTCGAGCTTGAGGGCAAGCTTGATGTCAAGGAGGAGGGTAATGATGTGAATGCTTTTATTGAAAGAAGTGACTATTGTAGAAGCAACAAAACAAAAGTGGTGGCAGCTGAAAATTCCTAATTAGGAAATCTTTTATTAAATTGCTTGCTTAGGAAATAACTATTTTAGATATTATTCTGGCTTGAGTTTGTTAGTATTACTACCTAATTAAGAGTCCTAATTTAGGTAGGAATTTGTTTTCCTTACGAGATTTTAGACATTGTCTTTCTTTTGCCTTTATATATGCAGGTATTATGCAATAAGAAGCAAGCAATATTCATCGTAATTAATTTAGTTCATAATAACAATAGTTTTAGAATAGTTCTGATCCCTTTTCTCTACTAAGATAGGTTCTTCAAAGAAAGGAAAAAACACTAACAAGGGAAAAGAGGTGAACTGAATTGTTAATCGTCCTGTGACGAGTTCCTTTTCTCGGCCCGAGTGGGCCTTGGGATCCCTATTTGGGTGTAAGTTTTTGTAGTAAAATAAAAACAAGTGGTTGTTGGGTCACTAATTTCCACTATTATCCAAGTTAGTCCAGTAAATTGACATCATTCGCTTGCGAAGTGCAAGACGTAAGCATGGAAGAGACAATTTATATATGTTTCAGGACTTCCTCCTTGTTAAGTTTGTGAATTTTGTCAAATCTACGAAATAATCTTCACATAATAATCTTCTTGTAAGCTCGTGAATTTAGGGAATTCAACATTATCCTACAATTTAGAGGAGGTGGATTGGGGGCATTTTCTTGTACTATAAGTTTGTGAAATTGTGTGGCGAGCATGGCTCATACGTAATTTCAGGTAAACCCGAAGAGCATCTGTCAATTTTCAGCTTCAAAAACCTTAATTATTATGCCTTGAATTATTTCAATTTTTCCCTTTCGACCATGGCCACTTGCTTCATCCCCAGAAGGTTTTTTCTTATTTCTCTTCCCTCTTTCCACCAGCATCTGCACAACTCCTCCAACCCCTTTTCCTATGTTTCCTTTTCATCCACAGCCAAGCCCAATTTCAGTTCCATTAAGGTAGTAATTAAAAGCATCCACACCCACTAACACACACTTCCAGTGCTCAGAGTTTGTGTCTTCTTTTTGGTTGTTAGATGGAAGGTAGCGAAATTACAGAGGAAACAGAAGCAAGAGTCGATATGAGACAGAAGAAGAAGAAGATATTTGTGGCCGGAGCAACTGGAAATACCGGTAAGAGGATTGTGGAGCAGCTGCTAGCAAAGGGTTTTCAGGTGAAGGCTGGAGTTAGGGATTTAGAGAAGGCTAAATCTACATTCACAAAGGACAACCCATCTCTTGAATTTGTTAGTACTGAAAACGATTGGTACTTTATTGGGCTTCTGTTGTTTCTCAATTTCTCGGAATTGTTTGGAGCAGTTTCTTTGTTCTGTCTGGTAAGGTTAAAATTTTTTTACGAGAATTTCGATTTTTCAGGTTAGAACGGATGTAACAGAGGCTTCTGTGAAGCTAGCAGAGGCTATAGGTTCTGATTCGGAGGCTGTAATATGTGCTACCGGATTTCGGCCTGGGTGGGATTTGTTTGCTCCTTGGAAGGTCAATTTCCTTCGTATTACCTTAATTTTAATGGCTGCTTCACTCCACTTCTGATATGTTAATACTTGATTGTTCCAAATTGTGAAATAATGTTGCATCTTTATCTTACTTCCCATTTGTCTCCTCTCATAAAGACAATACATTACTTCCGATTTGCGAGTCCTTTTCATCACAATCTTAACTCGATATTGAACTAACATTGTTGGCGCAATTGAAACATCTGTTTTTATCCCCTTTGTCAATTCCTCGTATACCCAGAGGAGTATTCATTATGGGCCTAACACTATAAACAGAGGGAAGTGTAACTGTCGTAGGATCTCAATGGTGATCTTATGTTTTTGGTATCATCATGATCATCACGCTTATCGAGTGTAGTTATTATTGTAGAAATATGTAGCTCGACCTGATACTCCCTTCAGAGTGATTTTCTTATAAACTAGAGAAGTTTGTCTTAATGAGAGCTAACTGTTTCTTGGATTGCGATCATGTCTTATAAAGAAGACAAGCGAAATAATGTGCTCCTTAGGGGTCTAAGTGGTGTGTGGGGACTCCCCAAGTACAGAATTTAATTATTGGATTGATTCGTTGATTTGGTACTTCAGACCCAGAAAATTTTCATGTGATTTCTAGTAGTCTCAAGCAGGACTGCGTGTTGCAGGTTGACTATTACGGCACTATAAACCTGGTTGATGCTTGCCGCAAACTTGGTGTGAACAGGTTTATTCTTATTAGCTCCATTTTAGTTAATGGAGCAGCTATGGGGCAGATACTTAATCCAGCTTACATCTTTCTTAATGTTTTTGGACTGACCTTAATAGCAAAGCTTCAGGCTGAGCAATATATTAGGAAATCTGGTATAAACTACACCATAGTTAGACCTGGTGGGTTGAGAAATGATCCCCCAACAGGAAACTTGGTCATGGAAGCAGAGGTAAATGTGGTTCATCTAAATACCTGTTCTGATGCTTTTACTTGGATAAGCTAGTACTTACTTTAACTCTTGCCCCAGGATACTCTTTATGAAGGTAGTATATCTAGGGATCTGGTGGCAGAAGTTGCTGTTGAGGCATTACTCCTTCCAGAATCATCCTACAAGGTGGTGGAAATAATCTCTCGCAGTGACGCTCCCAAGCGTACATACGAGGATCTCTTTGGTTCCATCAAGCATCCTTACCCTAGTGAGTAGAACTTTGTGTCTTAAATGGATTGGACTTTTAAGACTCTTTATTGTTTACACTTTTGACAAGATTTCTATAAAATGCACAGCATGTTTTTATTAATTATGCTTTATGATTTATTAAATTTTGCTGCCCAAGTCTATGTTTTGACTTTTTTTTAAGTTGTAATTAAATCAACAAACATCTTATATTTATTTATAGATTATAATTTGTCTTCCTTAGAATGAGGTTCAGATCACCTGTTCTCATTATTCTGTTCCTATCCTATTCTATGAGCATTCATCTATTTATTTTCTGGATGGATGGATGTTCATGGAATATGATATGAACAGGGTAATGGGAACAGGTGATCTGTTCCCCTTAGAATGCAACATGCCAAGCACCTCAAACTTGATTAGTGGATTGTTGATATCAAGAACTCTTGCTGCTTCAATAAGGATTTTGAATCTGCATTAGACAAAAAGGATTTAAACCTAAACCTTCTAAAACGTTTAAAAAGAACTTTAAGGTTCCATAAATGTTTAATTTTTATACGTCTCTTGCCAAATGTGTATTTTATGAAGTGGAATTTAAAAAACAAAAAAAATTAAAGACTTTCTCTCCACTGTCCTCTCTCTCTCTCTCTCTCTTTCTCTTCAATTTTTTTTAATTATCATTTCTTATCTCATGGTATTTGGAACTCTGTCCAAAATAATGACAACTCTTCTAAACTCCATTGCTTGTGGAATGATGCAATGATTGTTCATATTGATTTGTGTCAACAATTGAGCAAAGAAGAGATGTAATGTTTGGTGGTGGATTAATGGACTTACAAGAATTGCAAATGAAGCTCAGAGTAATAGAGAACACTGTATAGAAAGGGAGAGACATTTATGGCAGAGAACATAAATGCTAACTCTAAACTAGAGGCTGCAATGAGGTAGATTGAAAAGTTGAAATCAAGAAGCAAGGTAGTTCAGAAGGCAAGCATGCTAATCCAAGACCAGAGGTTGCGGCATCAGAAGCTGTAGGTGGCGATCACCTCAGAACACGAATAACACAATCATGAAATCGCTGAATAGGAATTGATGACTAAAGATATAATCCTTGATCGAATACCCGATTGATCTTCCTATGGAATCAACAGAAGGGAAGCCAATAATCAAACATTTAAAATATGGGAAGCTACTGATAAGAATGGCATCATCGGCTTGACTGTCGGAAAGTCACAAAATGGGACCACTTTATCGAATGGGAAGAATCAGAATGGGTTAATTACTAAAAAAAAAAATAATAAATTCTATTCAATTTTACAATTATAATCTGAACTTAAAAAATTGACCCACGTTAGTATTTTCATTAACGTTATTGATGTGGTTTACTATATAAGACAGAAACTCTAAACACTTTTAAACGTCAGATTTAATTAAACTAACTAATTAAGTTTTATTAAATTGTTTAATTAAACTATGGTGTTTTTAGATAAGAAAGCTCTAGGGTGACATTTCGATGTCCTCTAAATTCATTGACTCATAGAACTTGTCATCATCGTTATTCCTCTCATTCAAATTCGACACCGGAGAGAAAACAAAAAACCCTCCAAGCTCTTCAATTTCTCCTTAGGAACATCATACAACGACTCTCTCTTAACGCACTTCACATATTCTCCCTCCATATACACTTTTAAAATAACCCCATCATGATTCACAAACTCTTGCAATACAATTGGTGGTTCTAGCTTGTTTAACCGACGTGGTTGAAGATCAGTGCTATTTTGTGTGACTTCACGTTGTCGTTAGTGATTAGCGGCTACGTAATCACCGGATACTTGAGAAACTCCCAAGCTTAGGGATTAAACAACATTTTCTTGTTATAAATCACAATTTGGGAATTCCAAAGGAATCTTCCACAGACTCGATCTTTAGCTCTGAAACCACCTAAAGCATCGATATTCGATTGTAAAGGCGCTCAATGGCGAATGGCGAGTCAATAACGACGATTCTAGGGTTCCAACATTGGAACTCATCCAACTGCCTCTTCCAATCCTCGCAGCTTGTGAATAATGCAATTGGACGGTCACTGCTAACTAATAAAGTTTTATTAAGTTTCTATTAATCTGAATGAAATCCCAATTTACTACACTAGGCACCTCTTTATAGGCATTGAGTTTGGTGAAAGAACTAAGTTTGATTTAGAGTTTTTTTAATCTAAAAACAATGTACTTCAATTAAACAATTTAATAAAATTTAATTAATTAGTTTAATTAAATCTTATGTGTGTATAAGTATTTAAAATTTCTGTCTTAGCTGCAAATCATGTTAGCAATGCTATCAAGGTAGCAACTAAAGTTGAAGTGTTGGTTGTGGTTCACATTTTTCTGATGTAAGGAAAAAGAAAAGGGCTATATAACCACAGTTAGTGAACTCGAATAATTAAAAGCACGATAATAAGATTCGAGCGGAATGATTGATTAGAGCATCTTATACAGGCTGGAGAAAATAAATGCTTGTTAAAGATATTAGTTAATTCAATTTAAGATAAAATACAGATGAACAGAAAAATAAAGTGCAGAAGAAATTAGAAAAACACAGAGAAACTATACATATGACTGGTTTATTTAAATTTATATTAAATAATTTAAATAGTTTGAATAATTAAAATTAAGAATATAATAAACATAAGAGGCTAATTTGATTAATTATAAAAATTAATAAAAGGCCTCTGGGGCTTTGATTCAATTCTAGATCCAATGGCTAACAAATTTTCAACAATTATCGTCTTTCTTTCCAGTTAAATCCAATTCATTTCTATTTTTAAATTTTAAAATCCTAATATTCTTTTTTTCTCCCTCTAAGTAAGAAAATCCTAGAAGATTTCATAAACATTTAAAAATACCTAATTATCCTTTAACCAATTTCTTCAACCTTTACATAAAATATCCTTATAAACTTAATTGATCAAAATCAAATAAAGACACATTTAAAAATAATTAAAATAAAGTTGAAATTATTAAAAATTTTAATTAGCATAAATATTTGTAACTAAAATTTAATTAAGATTCAAAAGAATAAAAATGGAAAATGATACAAATAGAATTAAACTTAAAATAGTGAAAGACAAAGCAAAATGGATTTTATAAAAGGAATTAGATAAAAATTAATATTAATTTTATGCAACTAATCATGAGAACATTTAAATTGAATTGGACAGAAAAATTACATAAAATAAAAAATAAATTTGAAAAGGTTATACAAAATTAAGTATTAAAAACCAAAATTTGACACTCTTCTTCCTAACCTACCAGATGGCCCATTTACTTTGTCTTCATCCTTCCTAAAACTTTTGTTATTCTTTCACTTCTTATTTTAATCCATATAATTCCCTTTAGGTTTGAAGATTGAACCATGCAATTAATAATTTCACCTTTCTTATATTTTATTTTATTTTATTTTTATCTTCTTGAACACAATAGAGATTAACTCATTCACCGTACACTCCTCCTTGAAATTATAAACAATCTTTAAGGAATAAAAGTCAAAAGGCAAAGAAATTAACACCTAGGGAATCAGAAAGAATCTGAAATTAAGACTTTAAGGCCACTTAATCGATTAGTCAGATGCTCCATCATATCTTTAAGAAGTCAAGTGCATAAGTTGATTATTTTCAGGTTTTCACATTAAGTGAAGTGAACCTTTCTTTCAAAGAAGCCATAAATCTCTTGGCATTATTCTCAGTAAGTAGTTCACCATTAAAGAATGGTGAAATGGACTTTTGAAAGTAAACCTTCTACTCTATCTAGCTCTCTTAAGCTAAAGACATAAGCTCATTGTCAATAAGAGTGATATTCACCTTTGCTAACCCTAAAACCAACTCTTATCACTCTTATAGCCTTAAAAGTTATCGCCAATTAAAGTCTCGATTGAACAAATTTGATTGTTCACAACTACCTGGTTCACTAGATTAACAATCAAGGTAAATTTCATAAAAAACTAAGCCAAAATTCAAAATTCACATCATAAATTCTTGTTGGATGGAATAAATAGTACAAGCAATAGTTTTAATGGATAAAGTAAGAAATAATATTACAACCTATTATCCTCTTTAGGTTGTAATTTTATTAAATAGAAGCATCTAGGATCATTCAATAACATTCTATACACCTTAATGGAATGGATACATGAATAATAAAAGTGTATTTGGGATACCTAGATTATAAAACATAATTGTTGCTGTTAAAATTTGTAGAATCACCAATTATTGGATACCTGATATTGAAAGATGATGACCCAATTCTTATCTTGTCTTTCCTACTATTTTAAGTCAAATATCTGTGATACAAACCTAACCTCTAAGAAAATTACTTAAAAGGGTTATATGATGATAAGAGAGACTTAGACTAATTAATTAAATTAAACTATATTACCAAAGTATCAAAATAACCTTATACAATAACTAGACCACGCCCAATGAACATACTCAGAAAACTAAGCCTAAAATAGGATGACAATTATAATTATAGTCCAATGGTCTCTATTTAATTCAATTTCAAAATAAAAGATTAATTAATGATAGTTAACATTGATTTTCTAACACTTGCTTTTAAACACACGCTGCTACGATTGAGAAGTAGGCTCTCCTTAGTCATAAAAGAGGGGATTAGATCTATATTCCTTTTAATTTTCCTATCCCATGCCATGAATTTTTATACACAAATGTTATCACGTTTCATTTATTTATTATAAAACTTGTGATTGAAATTTGTGACAAAAGCTTGAAATAGATTAACAGGCACAAACGGGCTCGGGCCTAATGAGTCACTCACATGACACAAATTTCAAATTCCATCTTTTTTCTAGAAGAAATTTAGCAAAAATATAAGACTATCCCACTGGAAGTGGGCCTCGTTAATTTATCATTAGTTCATTTAGTTCCTAATTATGAAAAAATAGTAAGTATGAGCACAAAAGCATGGGCTTAAGCAATATTAGTATAATGACATTGGCAACATTTTATTGGCAAATTGACCTTACAACTCTTAATAATCTATACTAATATAGATTCACCAACTTATAGCTACGCCTTCAGCCTCCAAAAGCTCAAAAATTATTCATCTACCTTCTCACTTTTCTTCTCTATTTCATCATTATACCGTCCGCCAATGAACCATCCCATGTGTCACCACCACCAATGACTTGGAGAAATAAAAGTTCTTATAATCTCAATGGGGTTGTTGCCTATATCTAGAAAGACCACGTGGACGAGAAAAGAGGGACAAACGCATGTGGAATGACCTCTTAAAGGTTGAAGTTCTGGAAGAACACGTCGATAGCCAATGTCATGGTGAAGTCCATATATAAGCTTAGTGTCAGCTGATGGAGAAAACGGTAGGGAGTCGAAATAATTTGTTGTGTGACATTTTGAAAGATGGAAAACCATATGAGCCAGTGATAATCCAATATAGCACGATAGTGGGGGTGTGGAGGTCATCAAGGAGACGAAGGTTATATTAGGTTAAACGTAAGATTTTTAATAGAATTGAATAGAATAGAATGGAAGGGTTTATAATGGAATAGAATGTAAATAGATGTAATATTAAAAAATTGTTTTTTGTAAGCGATGAAAAGGTTCATAATATAATATAGTAAAATTTTGTTTGAAAAAGGATTTATATGTTTATCAATTTACATTCCATTTTAAATCCTCCAAATCAGAGGTTTTTTATTTTTAATGTTTAAATAGAATAAGATGTAATATGAAATCCTCCTCTTCCATCGCATTCTATTCCATTCTATTATAAACCCTTATCTCAAATAATAAAATAATATTACATTTTATTTCATTCTATTTATAAACCTCTAATCAAACATAGCGTGAAAGGGTGACTCAACTTATGGGTTCTTCCTCTTCCTCCAATTAAGTTAATTCTTATTACGGACGAAATCTTTGTTATTCAGTGTCCAGGATGTTGTAGTCAAGTTGACAGTCGGGAAGGGAGAGAGGACGGTGGCTGATAGAACTTGTAATTAGAAAAGAGTTATTAAAACAGAGGATTTTTCCAGGTTGGTAGCCGTAGAAGTGGCAATGTCTCAATGTGTTAGGCTGAAAATAGAACAAATGTGCATGCATTATCATCTAGTGTATCTTATTACAACAATTGGCATATACCTGGCTAAGATTTAAATAGCACTATAATATGTTTTTAAAATATTCAATTAAATTTTTACTATTATTTATGATATTAAGATATATTTTTAAAGTAAAACTAACAACACCAAATAATTAAGTTCCTGTTAATTATGTTTACGCAATTAATTTAACACATATAATATCACAACTACACAATTCGAACCATCCAATACTTATATAATCTTTGAAGTAATTTTTTTAACCATAGTGATCTTAAAGTTGATTCTTTTAAATATTAGTTAAGAGTACAAATTCTATCTTAATGTTTTACAAAAAAAGTTTAAAGGAAATTCTTGTCATTATTTATGTTATCAACTTTACACCTATTCAAAGTGTAATAACTAACATTTTCATAATGCTAAGATGCAAAATTGTAAAAGAGATAATGGTAGATACTTGTTGAGACTACTAACAAATATTTAACTTAAACTTTTTAATTTATGCTTTGTTTCAATAGGGTAAATTAGGATTGAGATGCTTATAGAGAACAATAATGTAGCCGTAAGCATAAAAACATAAAATATCAAAAGAGTATACAATTTGATATAAATAAATATGTTAATTAGAGTAACAATGACTCCATGGCCCAATGGATAAGGCGCTGGTCTACGGAACCAGAGATTCTGGGTTCGATCCCCAGTGGAGTCGACAGTGTTTATCATTTTTCTCTTTTTTTTTTTTTCTTTATGGATTCATTTTGCTTTGAAAAAATGGCCTTAAGGACTAAAGAAAGAGAAATAAAGGGGAAGGCTATAGTCTTAAAAATAAGGTACTTTCTTGTAGAAATATGGCTCCATGGTAAAAACAATTGAATAGTATTAGATAAACTATTAAGATGCCTCAAAATTCTTGGCCAACCTGTTTCTTTACAATGTGCAGCATTAAGTATATACCTCCTGACTTTCAGGTGTATTGTATTCACTTGTCTGTATAGCCAAGGTGTATTATGATTTTGAAACTTCCATTTATCTCTAATTACCTATTCAAATATAATATTCATTTTGTTTTTATTATATAAATTATTATTTTAATTGTTCTAGTATATTATTACCCTAACTTTCTTAGTACTCTCACCAGTAATGGTTTAAGCGAAGGGCAAATCAATCTGGTTGATACACATGAATTGTACATCCGAGGACTCCAGTTAGTTTCTTTAGAGCTTATTTATAATAGATTTGGAATTTTTAGTAATTTAATTAAAATAAAATTTTATTTTTTATGAAATTTTAATTAGAATTATAATTAATTTTAATTAAATATCAATCAGGTTCAAATAAAATCTAATATCTTATATTGATCTTTATTTATTAAATATTACATATTTAATTATAAAATTTCTTAAACTTTAAAATCAAATTTAACTTAATTAAAACATCTTTTTTTTATCTTTAACCCGTTCTTTATGTATGCCCATTTGGTTTCTAAATATATTGAGAATGAATTAATCATAACCTTAAATAATGTTAGGATTAGATCAATTGAACTCATTTAATTTATATTTAATTATCTAATTAAATAGTTCATATTCATAAATCAATATCAGCGTCCAGTAACATATTATGATCACCAAAATATTTAAGAATGTTAAAGTAATTTTGACTAATCTTTCTGTGCAATTTTTTTTAGGATAAGTAATTTTGACTAATCTTTATGTGCAATTTTTTTAGTATAATTTAATCCTTTCACCATACAATATTTTGATTAGCCATAGAATATAAAATTAATATCTCCTATATTTGAGTTCAATCATGTTAGTTCTCTACCATTAGCAATTAATTCCACTAATGACCTTTAAAAATCATTTTCAAAATGTCATTCCAGCTTGTCCAAGAATTTTATGAATCAATATTAATCTAGAATAACGGAATATTCTCTCTAAGACTTTAGGATGATGAATTCTATATTGATCACTCAATTACTTTCATATAGTCTATGCTATATCTAGTGACTACGAAATAAGCTACTATTGACTAGAATAGGTCATACTAATATTAAAACATAGCAATTCCTATATAAGATACTTTAGAGATCTTAAGTCAAAGAATCACTAAATAAAATTTTTATATGGGGTCAATTCATTGAACTTGTTATCTAATAAAAACTAACATATTTTGCTACGTCTTTCATAAGAAAGAAATATAATATGTGTTATTTTTTTATATTATATTAACGTTCAATCTCAATAGAACAATGATTAGTAATAATATATAAATGCAATATGAATTTCATAATTATGATTTCTTCATAATTTTATTTGCAATGTATATTTATCTCATGGACTTTATTATATATATATATATATCTGAATATGTATAAGATAAAAAATGCAATTAAATAATTATGTAAGTAAATTATAACCAACTAATTGATTGTGGAGATAAATCAATATAAATAACCCCATAAAGAGCAATTCAGATTTCAACTTAGAACTCAACTGCAAAGATATAGACAGTACATATAAACACACTCGAATAGAAAAACTCAAAACTTTCTAACACATCCTAAATAATTGGAAGGGAAGTATACTTATGTAGTAGTTACCTTGTTTTCTCTAGATCTTGATGTGGTAAGCAAGAACAATATCGGAAAAGAGAAACAAAGTGCACAAGGATAGAAAAGATGTGCGCACTGCTTAGACAACCTAAAGCCAGGATTAAACAATGATAATAAATGATACCCTCTTTTCATAAAAAAAACTTTCATATAAATTAGGTGCTTACTTAAGAGAAGAGAAAGCGAAGATGTAAAAAGGGGGGAAGTAGTTAGTTTCAAGAATAAATAGTTATATATAGATGTATGTGTTGGTTTATTTCTTACAACCAATCAATTGGTTGTAGTTTAGTAACACAGTTATTTAAAGACATTCTTCAAAAAAGTCAACGTACTTAGTGTACAAGGCTTTCCATTTTGCGGAAGTCTGAAGAGGGTCATAATATACGCAGTCTTCTCTTTGTATTTTTACAAAGAGACTGTTTCCATGACTTAAACCTATGACTTTATGGTCACAAAGAAGTAACTTTGCCAGTTGCTCCAAGGCTCACCCTTATACATATTTAGAAGTAGATAGTAAAATCCATAGGATAAATATACATTGCAAATGAAATTATAATGAGACCATAATTATGAAATTCATATTGCATTTATGTATTATCCTTAAATTGTTCATAGTCATTGTTCTATTAAGACTGGACATTAATAGAACGTAAAAGTCTAGCATACATTATGTTTTTTCTTATGAAGAAAATAGTCGATCTTGTATGCTAAAGTATAGAGATACTTAAACAAACGTGAGAGTACTTGTTAGAGAACCAAGTTTATTGAGCTGACCCCATATTACAAATCCATTTGGAATATTACTTATATGTGTATTGAAATTTTCATTTTGATGATTGTATAAGTGATCATTTAATTTGAAATTTTCAAAGTATCTCGTATAGGGATTGTTATGTTTTAATACTACTTATGACCTACTCTAGTTAAGGATAGCTCAATCGGTGGTCATTGGATATGGCAGAAACTATATGGAGGTAATTAAGTGATCAATATAGGATTCATCACCTTAAAGTTAGGGAGAATTTTTTGTTGCTTTCGATTAGTATTGATTCGAGAAATCCTTGGCTAAGGTGGAATGATACTCTGAAACTAATTTTTAAATATCATTATATAATCAATTACTAATGATGGAGAACTAACATGATTATACTCAAATAAAGTAGACATTAATTCTATATTCTATGTCTAAACAGAATATTGTATAATGAAAGAATTGAATTATATAAAAAAATCATACACAAAAAGATTAGTTAAAACCAATGTTTAAAAAACAGACCGGACCGGCCGGTTCGACCAGAAATAATCTGAACTGGCCAGTTATCCTGTTCGGTTTTATTTAATAACTTTTATCTATAAAAACCGGTCGATTAATCCCTGAACCGGCCAATTTTTCTAAGAACCGGTCAAAACCGGTTTTGTTGTAGATAATTTCAGAAGCCAAGAAAAACTACTCTAAAGTTCTTCACTTCGCTTGATTTTCTGGGCATCTTAACTGTCTGCTTCTCCTCCTTCATTTTCTCCTCAATTTCTCTCCTGTCTTAGGTTACGAACATTAGCTGTTTGTTTTGTCTCGAGAAACTTTCATTAATGGCTACACGGCTACACCCATTTCTGTTCTTCTCCAAGAACATACTAAAACCCAATCCTTTCGTCAACCTAAATCCGTAACTAATAGTACCCGAAGAAGAAAACCCAGCAAATGCCCACCTCGCAAGAAACATCCTCTCCAAAGAGGCATGGGTGTGGCTTAACTGGAGCGTTTAAGGCTACAAGAATGGAGAAATACTTGTGGTAATGTTCAGTATTCAAGCTTGAAATATGTGAAGAGATAAAGATCAGACGAGACAGCTTTATCTACATGACCAATTCTTGATTAGGGAAAAACTAGAAGAAAAGAAAACAAGTGAAGTAGGAGGACAGAAGTGGGAGCTTGGGGCTTGCGAGTGTGGTGGTAGCAGTGAAGAAAGAACATTGGGGAACGAAGAAGAGTAAAGAAGAAGAGTGTAGAATAAGTGATAAGTGAAGTTATCTTTTAAATTTGTCCATACACTTGTATTTTTAACAAATTGTATAAACTTTTTTAATCTTCACAACATAAATTTTTATTCCACTAAAATTAATTAAATTAAATTATTAAAAATTAAATTTTGAAATAAATTTAAATATTTTATTTTTAAAAATAAATAATAAGTATTTTTTAGTTTGTTGCAATATAACTGTTTTATTTTATTAATAGAAAAATTATATTATTTTAATTAATTAAATTAAATCATTAAAAATTAAAATTTAGATCGAGTTTAATATTTTATTTTTTTAAAACAATAATAAGCATATTTTATTTTTAGTATATGCCAAGATGAATATTTTATTTCATTAATTAAACAAAATTATATTATTTTAATCAATTAAATTAAATCATTAAAAATTAGAAATTAGAATTTAGGATCAAGTTTAATATTTTATTAAATAAATAAAATAATATTACTTTAATCAATCATATTAAAGTCTCTTCATAAAAGTATTGCTAATTTCTAATTATTCTTGATTATCTTTAATTAGCATTTTAAGGAACACAATATTAAATTACACTTTTTTCTTTAATAATAATACTATTATTTTTACTTACTTTTATACTTTTTACTTCTTATTTATTATTTACTAGGTTTATAACGGTTTGCTAGCGGTTGAACCTTTAAACCTTAAACCTTTCTTTTGACCGGTCGATCTCCGGTCCGGTTTTTAAAACATTGGTTAAAACCACTTTGATTTACCTGAATATTTAGGTGATCATGATTCGTTACCAAATGCCAATTTTAATTTATCGATATAAATTGTTTAATTAGAAAATTAAAGTTAATTTAAAAGGAGTTTAATTTATCTAATTCTAAATAAGATTTGGGGTTTTAATTTATATACATTGTCAACATATTTAAAAAAAACTAAAAGGTCACATACAAAGAATAGGTTAAAGAGAGAAAATATGTTTTAATTAAGTTGGACTTGATTGTAAAGTTTGAAAACTTTATGATTAAATATGAGTTATTTAATAAACAAGAATCAATATCAATATTGAATCTTATCTAGGCCTAATTAGTATTTAACTAGAATTAATTGTAATTCTAATTAAAGTTTAATTGACATTAGAATTTAATTCCAAGTAAATTACTAAAATATCTAAAACATATTATAGATAGACTTAGGTTGTAATGGATTTCTAATATAAATAGGCTTAGGTTCCTATACATGAAAGTCTATATAAATCCTAAGGATTTCCGGTGGATGTATCATAAATATATAAATAGTTGAATGCTTTGGTTTTTAATTCCTCAGGTGGGATATGCTGTGATGAACTTTAGTGAAATATATACAGTAACAGGAGTAACAGGCACAAACATCAATCTCCCACACCACATCACCTGAGTTGTTCCTCATCAAAGCCAAAAGCATTAACATATTTTCCTTAATCAACTATTACAAATACGTCAAACAATTTCTTTTTTTTTCTTTTCCTACGTCGGTCTCCCAGACGTAACCATTTTCTGAACCTTTACTGCACACGCACGTACCAAAGGAATGAAAAGGTTCTTAGTTGGGACCTAGGAGATTAATCCCACCAAGAAGTCTAAGACCTTCCACCAATTGTAGTGAGATTAAACTCCACTAATTCGAAGCATTGCTTGCACATTAAAGCTTCCCTGAAATCAAAGTCTACAATCGCGTCCACAGCTTCAAACATAAATCATATTCTTTCAAGAACTGAGATGAGAATCATGAGAGTCAAGCATCAGACTTCACTCCATAGCAAACTTTGAACTGGAAAATTCCAAACAGCACTTTCCCAAATGTCACAATTGCAGGGAATAGAACCCGTCAATCAAATATGATTTTGTCTGATATAATTGGTTCTGGGAAAAGAAAAATATCTAATAAACAATAACGACTTCAACGACTCTTCTACAAAGTCCAAAAATAGACTCAATTTCAAGACTTACTGTGACTCATCATCAGACGAAACGAGTTACATGAATATGTTAGGCCTTGATGCCTTGTATGTCGTCTTCAGCTTCCTAGTTGGTGGTCTAACCTTCCTGAACACCAATGGGAACTTAATCTTGGAGTTGTGAAATTGTTTGGTGCTTTCCCTCTTGCATAACTTAGCAGGGACTGTTGCAGTCTTGATTATCTGAATGCAAGGAGACCTAACTCTGTGTCGAGAAGCCATCTCATTGTACATTTGCTCAACAGCACCATTGAGAGTGGTGTCTCGGTACTCCTTGTACATATTGTGGTAACCAGTTCGGCTTTGGTAACGCAGCCAGATACCATAGTTCTTGATCTTCGTTGGGTTCTTCTCAAAAATCTGCAAATGTTAAAATGTAAATGTGTCAAAAGATCAAAGAACACAACTACAAAATCTTTAGGAAACAAGAATATGTAGGCAACAGAGATGAAATCATCAAACACCCCAAAACATATGCAATACAGTAATTACTTAATGCATTCATAAACCACCACATTTTTCAGACAAGATAGACAATGCAGAACCAGAAAAATCATCAGAAATCTGCTAACTGTATAATCAATTTATAATGTCTCATATAGAAGTTCTACACACCCCATCAGAGTAAGTACATTACTTTTTCAAATACACTTCACATAAGTAGTGATTGGAGGTCATACAAAGTGCACGAAATAATTGTAACAAGCAAAACGTCAATATACACATTTCACATAAGCACAACTCTCGGTTAACTAATAACAAGTTCAGATTGATGAAAAGATCCCCTATTCAATATATTTATTCTTCAAAACGACAATTGTACAAAGACAAAAGTAGTTGCTCCAGTGTTCCCCCAGAGCAACATTAACGGTAAGTAACAGGGAGATAGACAAAAAGCAACGCAAATAATTTAGCTTCAAGGGAACGAGTAATGTGGGCACTGAAGAGTGCACCAACCAGATAATGAAGCATTTAAAAACATGAATAGTTAAACAGAAACTAATAACAAAGACACGTAGAAACATTAAGACATAAATCAGAAAGTGCAGTCGGTGGTCAAGAGAGTGCAGTGTACTGATGTTTTACTCGAGACGTGAAGGAGAAAGTGCACCATCAATTCGCATAAGAAACAGAGGAGTAGCAAAGAATCTTAAAATATAACCGATGGAATTTACAAAATCAATGGACAAAAGACCAGATCAAATATGTTTCGCAGGAAAAAACCAACTTTAATAGACTAAACTCAAAAGGCATTTATACCTCATTGATAGCAAGGACTTGCCCGTTGCTCTTCTTAACTTTCTTCAGCTTCCTCAGAAAGTACCTGAAACAGAACAACAAAAGTGACATTAACAAAAAAATCACAAACAAAAACTATGAAATACAATATCTACCATTAAAGTAAGGATGCAGTTGATTCCATAATTACTGACCAAAACTTGGACTTGGCCCGAACTTCGTTAGTGGCCCAAAGCTTCATGCGATAGATCTTAGGATGCTCATCGCTCTCAGTCGGCACCGCCCTTCCGACAACCTGGTATTGGTGAAACTGCACCAACCCAAATGAAAAGAACAAACCATTGGAAACCAAGCAGCATTAACAACACATCTCCAAACCAAAATCCACAAGAGTTGCGAAACTTCAAAATTAACAGGCCATACTTACCCTGAAGGAAACCATGTTCTCAGGGGAGACGCGAGAAAAAACCGACGAGTACAAACCTAGTTTCGGACGAGATGAAATGGTTTCCTTCCTTTATATATGTCGAACAAACCCTAGAGTAGACTTGACCACCCTTGATTTCGGGCCGGGATTATGATTATCTTGGGTTTCGTCGAACTCTTCCATTACTTCTTCATAGTTTGTGTTCCGTCCCAGCTCAGCCCAGTATATGATACCAACTATTTAAAGACGCTCTCTTCTCTCAGCAGTATAAAACTCACATAAAATTATAGGATATTACGAGTGAAATGTCAAGTAGCTATTTATAACAAGAACAAGTAGCTTTTTCATCATCAATATATACATATATAAATTGACTATATATTACATAAAATTGTACTCTAATTAGAAAGATAACTTTTTTTTGAGAAAATGGAATTAGTGAGTAAATCATAATTTTATTTCATTAAAATAAATTTAGTCATAGCAAAAAGATTAATAAGAGTTGTATGAAAAATTAAAATATAAATAAATAAATAATAATTTTTTACGGTTAATTGTCCCACATTAGTAATAAGAGGGGCTTATGTGAAGTTTATAAAGTTATGGGCTCTTCTACTCTTTAAGCTAGTTTTTAAGGTTGGGCTATCCTATAAGACTTGTAACAATTAGTATCAGAGCTAACATCACTCTTTTGAATCTTAGGGTCACGAGTGGTGATTCTGACATTGTAGTGTTCGCCCGAAGTTAGAAAAGGTCTCATATACAGTCGACTTGTAGTGCCTAGGCTGCGGAACATGATGAAATGTTACGTTCTAGTTGTCTCACATTGGCAATAAGAGGGGCTGATGTGAGATTTATAGGCTTATAAACTCTCCCACTCTTTAAACTAATTTTTGGTATTAGACTTTCCCATAAGACCTGTAACATAGTTTAACGAAACCAATATAACAAAATTGTGTAAATTCTTTATTATATAAATTCAATGTCCTTCTCAAGCAAACCAACCATGCATATATGTCGAAACCATAGAATTGTAAAGTGAATTACCAACATCACGAAATCAAGAGCCAAAAATAAAAGGATCTAATCCCATGTACGAATTTGCGGCTGTACACGTACTCATGGTCCTTTCTTGAAGCAAGAAAACCCCTTTATCATACAAAGACATGTCCTTTGACCATACGTCAAACAATGTTGTCCAGAGTCTGGTTAAACATGGACATAATATCCTTGCCATTGACTCTATAAAAGTACATGATCCGGATCATAAAGTTGGCGTCCTAAAACACGGAGACCTTGAAGTAGAATTTAGAGGAAATATTTGGATGGTGGTGATGTATTGCGAAAGAAGCTACGACTAATAGATAAAATAATGTCGCTATAATCGTTATATAATATTATTGTCAACACGCATCGTTTCAAATTTTTGTAACAGAAATAACCGCAGCGGTGAGGGCACTGTTAAGTAGTCGTTGTAACAAACTTCTAAGATATGGGAAGAAACTAGAGGCAAGAAGTTGAACTCCGAAGGATTGAAGAAATCATCAAAAGCAGTTTGGAGGTTGAAGAAAGGAATGAAAGGTTGCTGATAGAAAATCATAACATGAGAGAACTAAAGACAATATTTAATCAGTTTATGCAAAAATGTGAAGGAATAATGAACATTTAGTAGCAGAGAAGGGAAATGCGGGGCCCGTGACAAAACCATTGATTGAAGGAGAGAA
>JAOQMM010000002.1:17693340-17707335 GCA_027563515.1 Erythroxylum platyclados
GTATACAAGAAGTACTAACTCCTTTAGAACCTAAGCATATTCATAAAAGAGTTTGAATCTTTTAGTAATTTAATTGAAATAAAATTCAAATTCAAATTTTAATTAGAATTATAATTAATTTTATTTAAATATTAATTGCATCAACTAAGATCTAATATCTTATATATTTATCATTATTTATTAAATATCTCATATTTAATCATAAAGTTTCTCAAACTTTACAATTAAGTTCAACTTGATTAAATCACTTTTTTCTTTCCTCAACCATTCTTTGTGTATGACTTAGTTTCTTAAATTTGTTGACAATAGATATAAATTATAACTCTAAATCATATTAAGATTAAATAAATTAAATATTTTTAAATTATCTTTAATCCCCTAATTAAATAATTTATATTCATATAACAAGATTGACGTCTGGTAACACATCATGATCATCCAAATATTTAATAATGTCAAAGTGATTTTGACTAATTTTTCTATGCATGATTTTTTTTGTATAATTCAATCATTTCAACACACGATATTTCGATTAGATACAGAACATGGAATCAATGTCTACTTTAAAATTCCAATCATGTTAGTTCTTTATCATTAATATTTAATTCTATTAATGTCATTTGAAAACTACGTTCATAGTGTCATTCCACCTTAGCTAATGATTTCTCAATCTAATACTAATCAAGAATAACAAAACATTCTTCCTAATCACTTTAGGGTGAGAAATCCTAAATTAATCTATCAGCTATCTCTATATAGTTTATACTATAGCTAATGACTATCGATTGAGCTGTCCTTGACCATAATAGATTATAAGTAGTATTAAAATATAGCAATCCCTATATGAGAAAATTTTTAAATCTTAATTCAAAGGATCACTTATACAATTTTCACAATGAGAAATTTTATAGACATATAAGTAATGTTCCAAATAGAATTCTCATATGGGGTCAATTAAGAAAATTTGTTCTATAACAAGCACCTATACATTTGTTTAAATATCTCTAGACAATATTTAATGAGATCAAATACTTCATTCATAAGGAAAAAAATATATATATACTAGTCTTTTTTACGCTTTATTAATGTCTATTTAAGCATTAGTCTCCCTTACTACTTATATTAAGCATAAGTCTCCGTTAATACAACAAGTATAAACATTTTTTATAAGTTGTGATCAAATACTTTTACTCAGCAACATATTTCTTATCATACTTTGAATATTATAGTAATTTTGAATCCAAATTCAGTATCAAATACTCAAAAGCATAAATTAGAAATATATATGATCTCTATTATATCATATATTGACAAGAAAAATCATGCAATCAATAAATCTTTCAGTGACAGCTAGTATCATATTCAAGCCAATGCCTTTAATTATATTCCATGTTTGTGCTTTTAATAAGTTAAATTTGATGGAATAATTCCATCAAAGTTATAGCTTTTAGCTCTATTTCATGTAACTATTTTTATTATGCTATCATGATGTTGATGTCTATCTTATATGTTGCCACTAAAGTTTATCGGACATAAATCAGTTCAAAATTTCTTTACATTTTTTCATCTATATAATGTTAACCTATCTCTAAAAATTTGATACAATATCCTCAACAAGGATCATAACAAAATCAAATAATGGATACACAACTCAAACCTAAAATATGTTGAATTAATTTGGTTCATTAAATCTTAGTATCAACTATACCAAACAAAGGTAATTTTTTCTCAAAATAAAATAAATATAAGAAAAACAAGTAATAGGAACTCATTAAAATTTATTTGATCTCGAATTTGCTCAATACACTATTTAAACTTAAATTAGCTATATAATAACTTTGTCAATCACATCTTATGTGACTCCTAGATTCGTCAAGTGGCAACTCATATCAAAACATATCTTACACACTATTCTTAATCATGTCTCCAAATTTATGTTATCATGAGATTGCTCATCCAAATCACATATATTTAGTTAAGTAGGACTTGTTATAAGGTTAAATATGTTCGAGTTAAGGTGACCTTGAGTTTGCTCAATATGCCTAAGAATAAATAAAATTCTAATTTATTCTCATAACAATGGAAGAACTCCATTTTATTCTTATAAACAAAATTCTAGTTTACAACTTCATAAGATCAAAATGAAGTAAGCGCCTTTATAGGTGAACATCTATAATATTTTACTGGAATATTAGACAACCATGGGGATCAATCACTTAGTTAGTTTCTTAGGCGGGCCCCTTTATCTTGATGAAGTTAGAGTTAGTCTAAAAAGGCTTAGTTATGTGCGTCTTTCTATTTTAATAGATACATAAAAACCTTTCCCTAAACAAATCCCTCTTATAAGCTCAGATGAGAATAGAGCGTTATTTAAAGATCCAGTTTTTGTCTCTTATTCCTCAAGGCCAGATTAACCCAAACCAAATAATGCTTAGCAACTAATCGGGAGGAAAAATTCCAACAACTTAATAATTTGGATCATGGTGACAATAAGAATGGAGATCTAGATAAACCTATGGGACTTGCTAAATAAAAAGATGGCATAACTACAAAAATATCTAATAAAGAAGATAAAGATGAAGACTCTCCTAAAAAAGAAGATAGCTTGAAGCTAACTCATAAAACAAAATTGAATGATAAATAAAAGGTTCTTAGGCTAAAAGTGACTTTCTTAGGAGGAAAGGAGGTCACTAAAGCCCTAAAGCGGATTGCAACAAATTATAATTCCTTAATGAAAGAAGCAAGGCACCAAACAGTAGTAGAAGAGCTTGAGGAGTCAGCCTCAAGAAATTATTTCAAGGATATAGTTAAAAGGAGATTCAACACAAAGAAAAAGATTTCCAAATTTCCCTCCCATGTATAACTATTTTAGCATAGAACATTATAGGGGTAAATTACCCCAAAAAATAATTGGCTCTATAAGATTTCTTAAGCATTGTTAAATATTTTATGTATGAAATTTTGGAAATCAAAATAAAGGAAGATAAATGTAAGAATTTAAACTTATTCATGAAGCACTAGAAAGTGATAAGCAACCATCAAAACTGCTCCTATGGTATAATAGTGATTGCATCAAACTAGGACAAGGGTTGAAGTTTTAAAATCAATAATTAATGAGCAGTTTATTCACCTTGAAGAAAAATTAATTATGGAGAAAGTGATTTTCCATATGACCTATGTTTATGCCTATTGATGTGTGTCAAATGCACCAGAAAATAAACCTAATTCTACATACTAAGATTTATAGCAACGATGAGTAGGGATCGTATCCACATGGAGTGTTTGTGTAACTTTTGCAATGAAAGAAATCAGTGTTTAGGATATGGGGGGTGTTTGGTTGGATGCAAATAACAAAATAAAGTAAAATTGAACTAAGAAAAAAAATCAAATTAAAAAGCATTAAAATATGAAAATTGATAATGAGTTTGGAATCCAGTTCTTGGTTCAATCTCAGCCTACATAGAAATAAACATACTTCATTGTCTTATTATTCTCACACCTATCTTATAAACTATTAATTGTAGGTTAACAACAAGTTCTGTTAACCACAGTTTTCCCTTAGGTTATGTTTAATTGAAACAAACTCTTTAACTAAACCTAGTTATCAAACAACCTAGAACAAACTTTCTAGATTTAGTAGAACAACCGCATTACAAACTAGGAAAACAGATTAATTTAAGCAACAATCACTACAGCTCGAATCATTTAACGTATATTACATTATCCCAAATGATTCAACACCATTAGTTGCCACAAATGAATCTAAAACACAACTATTACATATTGTATTTCATATTCTAGCATTGGGGTCATACATAAACAATTAAACGAGAATAAGAATACTAATTATCCATATATGAATACCCAAATCAATAAGCCAAGAACAAAATAAACAATCCCTAGAGAGAGAAAGAACAACAATACACAATGAAGATGCCCAAATGTGTTTTTCAATTTCGATTTCACCTCCAAATCGGAAGAAGGAAGAATAGCCCTCCTTAGATCTCAAAGAATCAAGAGTTCTGCCCCTCCTGTTCACCCAAAAATGATTCATGCCTCTTTAGCTACTCTAAATGTCAATTTATAAGAAAAACTAGGGTTCTGGGAAGATGAACAGTTGGGTACACAGCCATGCATCTAACCGTGCAAACCAAGATTTTGAAATTATGCATGACCATGCATGTGTATGCACGACCGTGCATCTTGCATTGTATAGTGAATGCTTCATTTCTTGCAATTTCTTGTGCAATCCTCACCCTAATCTGTCTCCTTCTTGTTCCACAAAGATAAATAAGTTTGAACATCAAGAGAATGGCTCAAAGAATGTGCTTTTAACTCACTTTAGCTCTTGAACTTCCAAATTGTACCAAAAACCACATATGAACCGAAATGAGTTTCTTAAGCATTTCATAGTATTAATCACTAACTGTTATGGAATAAATGTGTAATCGATTAAGCACATATCAAGTTCCCTCACACTTAGCTTTTGACCATCTTTGGGCAAAAAAACAAAATCAAAGTTTCAACCCAAAACACTTACTCATTTTCCATATTTCTCAATAATAGATAGTCATAAGAAAAAAAGAAATAACTTTTAAAACCATGCAAGAACTCAACATTCAATGCCTCTACTCATGACCAATCAACAATCTTTCTTTTAAAAAACTGAGCAATCTAGTGGTAGACTTGGGCAAAGTGTGTGTAAATAGAATTGATCCATATGTACACTCAAACACCATTCATGATCATGATATTTCACGACTTTGTATATCATTTCATGTCTCCACCACTAGGATTCACATGCATAATAATGAATCAAAGGACTTTTGTAAGGTTGTAATGTGGGCAAAGGTTAAGGTGAGATGTATTTGGGTAATGTAGCATAAAATCCATCAAAGCTAGTGAAGCAAGTAAAACATTTAATGTAACATCAAGCGCAAAAACTAACATTCATTCAAAACTGGGTTCCATCAGCTATGATGAATGCAAAAACTATGTTTTACAGCTCATATTCAAGCTCTCATACCACAACCCTTATGAAGCATAAGGAATTAGAAGGAATCACTCATACAATTGATGACAAACAATACATTATAACTATAAGCGGTGATCCTTTAAAACAATATCTACCTCATATGCAACATACTCAAATCAATCATTCCATACAACTTTAGGAGGAGAAACTAATCATGAATAACTTTTCAAAACAATTGCATTTCCTCCTTGATACTTTTATTTAAATACATTTTTCTTTCTTTTCTTTTCTTTTCTTTTTTTCTTTTAAACAAAAATTGAAAGAAGCTACATTAACATTGGAATCCATTGAGAAGGCTTAAAATGGCATTTCGATAATTATAACCAACCCATATATATGCATAATCCCACACTTATACTCTTGTGCATTCACAATCATCAATAATCAACAAATGTTCCATTAACTTTAAGGTTTAGGTAGGACATTTGGTTAGGTTTAAGGCGTGTAATGTGGTTAGCATAAAAAGAAAAGGCAAATAAAGCTTAAGGGGGCTTAACGAAAGGAAAAATCATATCAATAGGTAGGCTATTTGGCTAATGTAGCTCATAAAACAAAGAGTGCCTATATCATTTTCATGTTAATGCAAGCGATAGAAATGTATACGTGAATATAAATTCAAAGCAAAGTTAGGATGTACATGTCATGAAAGTTACACATAAACAAAAGACAATAAGACAGATATGGATGTATCACTCTATAAAGGCTCAAAATCTTACTGACTTGTGTCTACCACTAGTTATTACTCGTCTAAAGATAATATATATTGACTAATCACAAGATTGAAAGTACATGCTTAAATTTTCATGAATTTTTCTAGTCAATTCTCTCTTTAATTATAACTATATATTCTTAAAAGCAATAGAAAACCAAAATTGTTTGTTTCTTTGTTTGATTTTTAAAAAACCTAAGAAACACACATAAGCAACAAACAAGCTTAAAAACATGCATGAAAACTAAGATCCCCACCCCCACACTTAAAACTTACATTGTTGCCAATGTAAAATCAAAAGTAAGAAATGGAGCGTTTAATATAAACAACAAATGCGAGAATGTAAATGAAAAGGAATAAGCTTCCCTTGGGTTGCCTCCTAAGCAGTGCCTTTGTTTCATGTCATTGACTCGACTCTATCTTGCCCTCATCAAGTTACAAAATTTTGATCTCCAAGGATCATAACTTTGGCATTTACCATTTGACCACTTACATGCAATGTCTTCCCTGTTTTTAAACTTTTAATCTCTACTGTAACATAGGGAAAAACATTAGTAATCACAAAAGGATCGACCCAATAAGGTTGGAATTTATACGGAAACAATTTATATTTAGCGCAATGAAGAAGCAATTTTTGACCAATGATCAAGCTTTTCGATGAGACATTAAAAGCTTTGGTCTTCTCTTTTGTTGAAACCACTATTTGTTTATTTGTATGCTTCCTCTTACAATCTTTCTATACTTAAAAAACATAATGGTCATTATGGGAGTGCTTATTAACATAAAAAATGTTAAAATGAGTAACTTCCCCATCAAATTCCATCGTGAGGGTATCCTTACAAACATATATCTTAGTTTGGGTTGTGTTAAGAAACAATCTCCCTATTAAGATAGGTATTGGGTTATAGGAAGATTCATGATTCATGTCAATTACATAAAAATCAATAGGAAATATTAATTCATTTACGCACAACCATATGCTCAATCACCCCATCTAGGTAAGCATTAGTACGATAAGCCAATTGTAGGTTAATACTAGTTTCTTTTAATGGCCCTAATTTAAAGAAGTATACATGGAACGATGCATAATATTAATCGATGATCCTAAATCTAAAATGGCCTCTTTAATCTTAGTGTTGCCAATTTTGCAAGGAATAGTAAACATGCCTGGGTTTTTACACTTAGGAGGTATTTTCTTTTTAAAGACTTCACTCATCCTAATCATTTTATTACCTCCTAGCTTCCATTTGTTCGTACACAATTCCTTAAGGAATTTTGTATACCTCAGCATTTGCTTGATCGCATCTAATAGTGAGATATTCACCTCAACCTTCTGAAAGGTCTCCCAGATCTCCTTATCCTTATCCTCCTTATTAGAATTAGATAAATTAAAACTCCTTTTAATTTGTTTTTAATTCTCCAATTAAAGAATTTATAATCATATATCAAGATTGATGTCTAGCAACACATCATGACCACCCAAATATTTAGGAATTTCAAAGGGATTTTGACTAACTTTTCTATGCATATTTTTTCGTATAATTCAACGCTTTTATCATACAATGTTCCAATTTGACATAAAATATGAAATTATTATCTACTCTATTTTGATTCCAATCATATTAGTTCTCCGCCATTAATTATTGATTCAATTAATGATATTTGTAAACTATTTACAAAGCATCATTCCACCTTGGCCAACGATTTCCCGAATCAATAGTAATCAAGAACAACATAACATTTTACCTAATTACCTTAGGATGATGAATCATATCTTGCTCACACAATTACCTTGATATAATTCATGCTACATCTAATGACTACTGACTGAACGACCTATGATTAAATTGGTTATAAATAGGATCAAAATATAGCAATCCTTATAAAAGATAACTTTAGAGACCTCGAATCAAAGGATCACTTATATAATCATTATATTAATAATTTCATAGACATAGAAGTAATGTTTAAAATGGATTTCTCATATTAGGTCTGTTCAGTGAATTTGTTCTCTAACAAGCACCAAAAATTTATTTAAATATCTCCATACTTTAATTTATGAAATCGAATACTTCCTTCACAAGGAAAAACATAATGTGTGCTAGTCTTTTTACGTTCTGTTAATGTCCAATCTTAATAGAACAATGAAGAAGAACAATTTAGGGATAATACATAAATGCAATATGAATCTCATTATAATTTTATTTGCAATATATAATTATGCAATGGACTTTACCATATAAATCTAAAAATGTACATAATAAAGAATACTTTTAAATTATTTTGTGATTAAACTACAACCAATTGATTGGTTGTAGGGCATAAACTAGCACTTAATGAGTGAGTTGTCGATGTTGGTGCTTTAGATCATATGATAGGGTCTCATACTATGTTCTTAAATTATAAAAATGTGTTAATAATTTAAGTTTCTCTATAATGGATGGTAGTACATCTCTGGTGGCTAGGATTGGAGATGTTTTTCATCGAATTCATTTGAAAGTTATGCTTCATGTTCCTAATTTAAACATAATCTTCTTTTTTAGTAAATTAACTAAGGATTATTAGTAATACCAATGAACAAAATGGTCTATACTAAAAGTACCTAGAGTCCTTTCTTTATCTACTTTGTTCAACTGTAATGTGATTTTATAGCATAAACTTTAAGTCATCTTAGTTTTCCTTACACGAAATACTTATATCCAAAATCATTTATCAATAAGAATTTCTCTTCTTTTCATGGTAAATCATTCAATTCTTGTAAATCAACCAAGAAACGTTGTCCAATTCATCCTTACAATTCTTCAAAACCCTTTTATCATGCTCATAGTGATATATGGGAAGCATCCCTTGTTATGGACATAACATGTAAGATGGCACATCACCTTTATAGATGACCATACTCGTGTTTGTTAGGTTTGAGGGACAAATTTAATTTGACATTTGTGTTTCAACAATTTCTCTAAACGATAAAAGAACTTCTCCCACTCTAGTATTTATATAATTCGTACTGATAAGGGGGAAGGATATTTTTTTAGAGATTATAGGAAATTTCCTCGTAAAAAATGGGATCTTCCATCAAAGCTCATGTAATTATACCCTCTAACAAAATAAAGTAAAAAGGAAAAAGTGTCATCTTTTAGAAGTTACTCGATATCTTATGTTTACAAACCATATTCCTAACTGATACTGGGGTAAAGGTATGTTAATAGCTTCTACCTAGTAAACCAACTTCTATAAAAACCTTTAAATTTCTAAACCCCTATTAGTTATCTTCAAAATTGATTTCCTCACATTCGACTTCTTAAGTCACTAGAAGCAAGCATTTTTAGGTGCTTCGTCTTTGTTCATAACACCAATCAATGGGGAAACTAGATCCTAAGGCCATCAAATGTATCTTCCTAGGTCTCTCTCCAACTCGGAAAAACAAAATTGTGTTCTCCAATTTCACCTTTCTAGAAGAATAATCTATCAATTCATATGATTCTAGTTAGGGGGAGAAATTAAGTGAAGAAAACCATTGGGATCCTTCCATTTCTCCTCCTATTTCCTTACCAAATCTATCATCATAACCATTATCTCTAGGTGACATAAGCCAAAGGTGAGAACTATACGAACAACAGGGTGAATTATTAATTTAATCTTAAAGACCATAAGTTGTTCAACAAAGCCAAACATCATAACTCAAGGAGGGTTTTTTAGTTCCCAATCCACATGAAGGTACTATTATAATCAATGATCATGATGTCCTTATTACTATTAGAAAAGGGGGTAAGATCGTGTACTCAACACCTGATTTCAAATCATTTGTTATACTGTCACTTATCTGACACCTATAGGGCCTTTGTATCTCAACTTGATGACATTAAAATTCCCATTAACATCCATGAAACAAGGGAAGATCAAAGATGGAAAGAAGCAATAATAAAAGAAAAGAAGGCTCCATGTAGCAATGACACTTAGGTAATTGTTAATATGCCTAAAGGAAAGAAACTAGTGAACTGCAAATGGGTATTCACTATCAAGGTTTATTTAGAAGGTAAAATAAAAAGTTACAAGACAAGGTTAGTTGCTCAAGATTATAAACAAACCTATGGCCTTGACAATAAAGAAACCTTTACACCATTCATGAACATTAAACCCTAAACGGGTTTTATTATCCTTAGCAATTAAAATGAACTGGGAATTACACCAAGTGGACGTATTGAATGCTTTTGCTAATGAGAATTTAGAAGAATAAGTCTACATGAATTACCTCCTAGATTTAAAAATAGTAAGCAAGCAGGATATGTGTGTAAACTCAAGACTGAGATTGAGAAACGGAAGATTTATTTATCCTATATGTCGACTAGTTTATAAGATGTTGATGTCCTCACAGAAGCAGTTGTTTCAAGGTTTCTAATACAATGGTGGAGCTATCCATAGTTCTTTCAGTCTTTTTTTAGAAAAGATGAATATGGCTTCCTATTATTTTCTTATTACTCATTACACAAGATAAAATATCTATTTGCTAGTTTTAACTTTTTCCCACTAGAATGAATCAAGCGGAAAATAAAGTGAAAACTTAAACATCCTAGCTGAACATGACTTACTACATTGTCAACTTCCGATACAAAATCCTAAAAGAACATAATGTATTAGATTACAACTTCAAAGTCTTTTTGTCATAGGTAGTGTGTTTCTTGGCTGCAACGTTCATGGAGTCTGCAATACTTCTAACCTCAGCGATCATTGCCACCATATTGTCAAGCTTGTTAATCGCAGAGCCAACACCCTGTGGTGAATGTGACGTTAATGTTACTGGTTTAATTCACTCAACTAACAGAATTTGCGTAATGTTCAATGGATGTGGAGCTTATTTGTGTTTAATTTTGGGAATATCGTGAACACATTGTAGAACTTCAGAGAAACTTTTATCATACCACACCAGCAGCGCCTGCTGTGAGAGCCAATGGAGCTGTAACTGCGCTAAGTCCAGATGAGCACAAAACTGGAATCTTCACAGCTCTTGATATAGAATATGCTGCAGCTAAAGTTGGCGTTGCCTATAAATAACAAATGGTAAACGTCAACTCAAGCAACAAGAGAATCATCAAAAATTTCAAAATAATCATATAGTCTGAACAATCTATCCTCAATGGTTCTTTGCAACCATGAAGGTTATTGAAGCTGGTGAATGCACACAAATTCTTTCTGTATACCTTCTCAAGTAAACCAAGAACACCAGATTTTGAAGGATTAGCGCATTTCCCTCCTTCAGTTTGTATAATGTCAACACCTTCTTGCTCCAGCAGCTCTGCCAGCTTGACCTATTTGTTACACACGGGATAGTTTATGTAAAATATACAAAAAACTACAAACTTTATCTCATATTTTCCATTGAAATTACTGTTTGTTACCTGGTCATGAAGACTTAGTGTGTGAGGAACAGTAACTGATAATGTCACAAAAGGAATTATTCTCTTAGTCTCCTTTGTTAAATTTATTATCTGCAACAGCATGCTCAAATATAAGAAAGGAGTATTAACAAAAAGCTTATAAGAATGGTTGAGATCCATAGACACAGCTTAAACTCATTTTCAGGAAACAATAGATGCTGCAAATGGGATGAACTATAGACTCCTCAGTATTGACAAAAGCAGGCAGGATTGTTCTAGCAACTGTGGTCAGGCCACTGGAGACAGTTAACGAATTGCCCTCATGACAGTGGTCTTGTGGAAAATCCTGGAGCAAGGCCTTTATAAATCCTTAATTACCAATTGTGTATGTAGATCAATGCAGAATCAATTTTAATTCAAGTCTGTTTTACTTTCCTCCTACACGTGTTCCACACTTCACAGTGAATCACAGAGCTATCCCATGTTGAATCACACCAAGGCGAAGATAAAAGTGAGGGTGGGTATATTGATGAACCAAATTAGATTCAACTCGAGGACTCATTTATTTGCATTAACAAAAGATTTATAAGTAAGGTTTAGTTGAAAATCATGAAATAATTGTTCGGAAGCTGATTGTATTGCTTATACCTGCTCCATAGAGAAAACAATTCCAGCGTCATAAAATGAGTCATAGTTTCCAATTTCAACCTGCATAGATCATAAGGCCTGTCAAGGCTTTTGCATTCTAATTATCTACCTCAACTAAACATAGTATTTCGTTCAGACAGAATCCATGTCAGAGGTTAGATTCTAAATTTGACTGATAAAGATGTAGGAACTGAGTTTGTTATCAGACCATCATTGCTCCTGCTTCAACAGCTGCTGGAAATGCTGCTGGATCCACGGAAGATACACATACCTGAAAATAGAAAAGAAGTTTTCCAGTAGTAAACCAAGAAGACAAACACACTATGACTAAATTTTTTTCTAGAGAGAGAAGTTACAGGAAGAGATGTTAAGCTAATGGCAAGCTTCACTAGTTCTGGATCACAAGCTATATCTACATGTGTTGCTCCTCCCTGTACATTTCCAGAATTAACATTAAACAACATGAGTCACAAAAGGCAAGTCTTTTAAGAGAGTCAACAGAATCTGTTGCATTTCTTCAAATAACCAGCATATTCATTAATAAAAACAATTTCTTTCAATATTTCAAATCGTAATTGACATGACTGACTCAAAGTCTTGTGTTGAACAGAAGATGTAATAATTGATAGTGCTCTTTAAAGCAGTAAAATGCTTTCTCACAATGATCAACAATTACCCTTACTGATATATCTATTAGCTCCACCAACAAAAACCTTCAAGTTCTAACAGAAGCAATAGCCTTTAAAATTTATTCATTCCATACATGTATTGTAGCAAACTTCGGGTTGTAAAGGAAAACCTCAAGCTAGGGTATGAATAATGATATTAATCAATTGCAAGTTCCTAGGCATATCTAGGTCTTTTATCAGAATGGAGCTTTATGCAATGCAATTCCATTCCATAAAATGCAACAGATTCTTAGTCATCATCCTTGTCAGGAACTTGGTGCTATTAGTGGGACATCTACGAAGGTAGACGATAAGATTAGATAATGTCAGTTTAACCTTATCCGCAGCAGTGACAACAGAAGCAACACTGTCTCTATTGAAATTCTGCAAACCTGAAATAATCTGCAACGAACACAAGGGGAAAACCATTAAAGAGACCACTAAGAGATAACCCAAAATAAAAGATTAAATCAGATGGATGCCATAGAAAATCTTCCTTTGATGGAAAGAAATTAAGCTCACAGAATTATTAATTGTTACTGATAGGCTGACAATCCAACGAAACCGAAAATATAACAACGATTACATCATGAGCACTTCCAGAATTGGTTAAATTCATGCATCTCCTGTGTTTGTCTATGGTCAGTCCATTATTTTACTACAATTTTTGCTTTGATGCTGTCACTTTGAAGCAATTTTTAGACAGCATTTGTTAGCCAGTTTTCCAAATGCTCTATAAATACAAATTTACATCCTCTGCTTGTGCTCGTGTTTCTTTTCACATTTGGATTTTACATGGACCCATCTAATCATAATGAAAAGTGAGAGTAGAAACCGTAATACAAGGAAAGAGAAGCATACATTCTTGAGCTATAAGAAGCAAGACTCGGACTTTGACATAAATATTGAGTTAGACTTGTTTACCAAGGACCAGAAGTGATAAAACATCAAAGTAGCTACAAAAGTGAAAAGCTTTTACCTGGGGAGAGAAAATGAAAATCTAGATTTGTTAAATACCTTGAGAGCTCTGCTTTCATGGTAGTCCTTCAAGACAGTTTCTTTAGAGGTGGACAGAAGAGCTCTAGTTGTCAAAGGAGCCCTTTTCTTGAGAGGCGAACAAGAAGGCTTTGTTGCAAGAAAGTGACCGAGAAAAGGTTTGTGGCTGGGCTCCAAAAGAGTATAAAAAGAAGATGATGAGATAGTAGAATGCATTGCGCTCTGTCGATGTGCTTCTGATGATGACGATAGCTGTGAGGGGAAATGGATGAACGGATAAGAGAGATGGAAGGATGATCTATAAGAAAAACTGTAGGCAGATTGCCTCAAATCAGGAAATAGTAATAGGACCTTGTCATTCAATGGCACAAGATGGTGTTACAATCCTTCTCAATCATGAGTCGAATTGAAATAAAAATGTCTTATTTTTCATGTTAATTCACAACTAAAAGCCGTCCCCATGTTTTTTTGTATAAATAGGGAATTTTTTTTAAAAAATTAAATAATTCATTACTAAAAATTGGTATTAATTGTACAGCATAACCATGTAACTTGCTTAGAGAA
>JAOQMM010000002.1:17743633-17755484 GCA_027563515.1 Erythroxylum platyclados
TAAGAGGCTAGAGGAAGGAAAAAGAAAGATGGTGTCTCTGAAGCTTCAGAAGCGGCTCGCAGCAAGCGTACTCAAGTGCGGGAAGGGAAAAGTCTGGCTTGATCCCAATGAGGTCAATGAAATCTCCATGGCCAACTCAAGTTGCGTTCTGAAATTTTTGCTTTACTTTTTGGGATCAGTGTTATATTCATTAAATGTTTCTTTGAAACGGATTATTGGATATTTGAAATAGTAATGGGTTTTGTTGTGATTCTGTTGTAGTCTGTTAAGCTGAAAAGTATGTTAAGAATGGGAGTTTATTTCGTGATTCTGTTCTTTAAAGTATGTGGTTTTTTATTTGCTGTCTTTTGTTTATTTGGCATTTTTGAATATCAAAGTTTTAACTTGTTCGATTACCTTTGGATGGTTAATCTGCTTAGTTCTTTTGAACCGGGTGCAGGGCAGAACATTAGGAAGTTGGTAAAAGATGGTTTCATCATCAGAAAACCAACAAAGATCCATTCACGTTCCCGTGCTCGCAGAATGAAGGAGGCCAAGAGAAAGGGTCGCCACTCTGGATATGGTATGGATTGTACTACCTATTACTTTTATGGTGATTGGTAACAAGCATTAAGCTAGTTGACAAACTGGGGATCCAGGAACTTAACTTCCCTTCTTATTATTGCCTCAATGTTTAGGTAAGCGCAAGGGTACCAGGGAAGCTAGGCTGCCCACTAAGATCCTCTGGATGAGGAGATTGCGTGTTTTGAGGCGATTGCTGCGCAAGTATAGGGAAGCAAAAAAGATTGATAAGCACATGTATCATGACATGTACATGAAGGTGAAGGGTAATGTCTTCAAGAACAAGCGTGTACTGATGGAAAGTATCCATAAATCAAAGGCTGAAAAGGCTAGAGAAAAGAATTTGTCTGACCAGTTTGAGGCTAAGCGTGCAAAGAGTAAGGCAAGCAGGGAGAGAAAACTTGCCAGAAGGGAGGAACGCTTGGCACAGGTAACTTAAAAGCTCTGACAAAATCTTCAATGCCATTCAATTGTTAAAATGGTACCATTGTTTTGCTATTATATTTAAATTGCTGACATCTCTCCTAAGCAAGTTATAAATGCTAGAAGTGCTGATGTCTGCCTCCTGCCACCAAATAGAATAAGTGGACAGGGTGCTGTTAGCTTGAGCATATGTCAATTATAATGTGATGCATGATAATTAAGGTATTTTGACATCTCAGGTACCTGGAGAGAAGGCGCAACCAGTACCTGCAGCTGCCCCCGTTTCTCAAAAGGCTGAGTAAGATTGTAGTGAAGTTGACTTTTATACTATTTTTTTTTTAACTACGCTGTAGCTAACAGTTTCGTTTTTTTTATGTAGGGGAACAAAAAAGGCAAAAAAGTGATTGCAGATTCCTGATGAACGTTGAATCACAACTGTTGAGGTTTTGCTGATGCTTTTTACATTTTTCTCAAAACCAGTATGTTTCAGTGCCTTTGGAAATTTTGACATATATGAACTTTGAAACTTCATTATCTGTTACTTCTCCTTAAATTTGAATGCTCTTTCTTTCCTGATCGTAATGATGGTTAACAATTATGAAGCTGTAAAGGGACTTATGGTTGGAGCTTAAGATGAGTCAAAAACTCCAATTTCACTTTTCATTTTGTGAATGCCTTCTGCTCATGTTGGAGTGAGTTGTTACTTGACATGAGCCAGTATGCAATCTACAGCTTATCAAGTTTGAATTTTTGTAGACACTAAAACTTGTTGCATCTACTCCAAGATTTTCTTTTGTTACTGTTACGAGGTAGGTTGTGCCTGGGCATGTTTTTGGCAACTTACATGACCTATAAATCGTATACCAACCATTAGTTGTGTCAAGGCCAACTTGATTTTATTTGACTCTATGGTGATGGATTCCTCTGCACGGAGTTGAATCTCTCAAGTTTAACATTTTCCTATTTCAGAATTTTCATAACGTGAACTAGGCTTGAATTGTAGAATGTGGAGTTTTGGTTAGATGGTAGTGTCCTTCGAAATAACTGACATGGTTAGTTCTACTGGCATTTGAGCAGGCTAATCTGTACATGTTGTACAATTGAATGTCGGGTGCTGGTTGCTTAATGTCATCAAGCTAAACGTTACTAGACTCCTAGTACACTCGGAGGGATAACGTCCAGTTATTTGGCCTAGTGTTCGAGTAGACATGTTTCATATATCAATTCTTATAAGTTCTTGAGAAGGGGGAGAGGAATTTATTCCTATTAATTCTCTAGATTTGGCATTGACAGCATTTATGGAAGCATATCTTTTGGCATTCCACTTGAGGCGCTAACTTATGGTGTGTTGAGACATGGGTTCCTCGTGCTAATTATTTTGATGGTGCACCTTCGACAATTCTTTGGCCATTGCCATGATGATCAAGATTGCGAAATTTATATTATGCACATTCAATCATGTAATCAAGAGTAGGCTTTTAACATGTTTAGATCAGACGTGGTCAAAACTACGCCTGCAGATTTATGAGGACCTTTTCATCATCTCATTCTGCGTATGCGTATCTTTTTCATTTGGAGGAAAAATCTGTGGCATCTCTGAGCTTTATGCTTTAATTTATTAATTAATAGATTTAGTTTAGTTCACAGTTCATATGGCTCAATCAATTAATAGTGTTATTTTATTTCAAAGTTAATAGGATCTCTTAGTTTCTGCATTGATCATGAGAAAGGTGGAAAGTAATGTAGAAGTTGGTAGCAATAGGCTAGGTTCTACCGCAAAACAAGTTATTGATTGGAACCAATTTTATCTTTTGTTTTTGTTTTTAAGTTTAATAAAAAATTATCTATTTAAATTTTGTATATGCTATTTATAGTTATAGTTTTTTTTTGTTTTTACAAATTATGAAAACTATGAAAATGTGATTTTTGGTTTTTTAATTTTTATTAGAATTTGATTTTATTATTAATTATATAAATTCCATTAATACTAATTACTAGGAAGAATGATGTTTTTACATATAATTTAAGTATTTATATTGTGAAATTTTGAGGTTTTGTAGAATAATTAATTTGAATCTTTTAATAATTATTTAATCATATAATTGAAATTTAGATTATCTTAAAATCATAAATTTTGAAACTTTAAATAAAATGTTCTAAAAATAAATTATATTAATTTAAACAAAATTTTGACATAAAAACCAATGTATTATGATAAATAAAATAGTCAAATTGTTTATTTAAAATATGAATCACGATGAGCTTATTATTATAGTTATTAATAAATGTTATATATAGAGATTAAAATAAAATTAATTTAATTAATTAATCTATAAATCAACTTTAATTTTAAGTGTAGTAATTAATGACTAAATACGTTTTTAATTTAATAAAAAATAGAAATTAAAGTTTAAGAAATGTTAATGTTCCTTTGGTGTTACTTTTATATATCCTGAAAAATATTGTAATATTGACACAAATGTCGAACACAGATCCGGTTGATTATTTTCTATGCATGGTCCTCTATGCATTAAACAAAAATGTGTGATTGCTTAAAGCTAAGTTTTGAATAGATAATTTAAAATGAATTTAAGTTATAAATATGAAGAATACATTAATTAAAAGTGATGAATTTTAGACTTCCCCAAGACTATTTGAAGATATGCTGGTTCATTATATTGTCATCAGCATTATTAATTTTGTATTGTAATGGTTGTATGGATCGGAAAATAGTATAAAATTATTTTGTATGTATAAGTTGAATCAAAGAATTTTAGGTTAGTACGATGGGTGAATTGAAATATTGAGTCAAATATATCAATTAAAAAATAGAAGGTTTAATTTGAGATAATATTTTTATATTTAGGTATAATACATAAATGTAATTTAAATTTTATAATTATGATCTCATCATAATTTTATTTTCAATATATTTTTATCTCATAGACTTTATGATATGAAAGTTGGTGAAAGAACGCCTAAGACTTGAAACAATAAGGAAACGAAACCCTATAATCCTTCTTGAATCAAGCAAAGAACCTATCTTTAACCAAACTTGTCGATTGGAAACAAAGTCATAAGTTGATCACTGAATAACTAAGAGAAAGCTCTCACAATAGAGAAACACTCAAAGTTTATTGATGATAAGATGATTTTTATAATACACTAGATTGTCTCTTTAAATAGGTACCAAATAATGAAAATCTTATAAGGAAATGTGTTTTTGACTATTCTTAAACATAACTAAATACAAAAGACTTGACTAAGAAGGATTCCCTTAACTAATGGATACAAATTAGCCTTAATATGAAATCCTTCCAAAAATAACTTGAAAACTAATAACACGTAATGAAAGAAAGCCAAAAACATGAAATGGCCCTCTAATATCACGTCTTTAACGTTTTCAAAAGGTAAATATGCAGATTGGGCTTCATTAAAAACAAGCATGTGTGTCATCCTTGCATATTATGCTCCAAGCATTATTTTGTATGTGTTAGGTTTTTTCCATCTTCTTGGGCCTGAAGATAAGTAATTAAACTTTGTAATGCTTTAGAATCTTTGACAATAATCATATTTTCTTAAATGTCCATGATTAACCCTTACAAAGCCTCATTCACATGTTTAGTTCTTGCTCTTGCCATAAGACCTACAATGCCTTGGAATGGATTAGTGAGTGTTGATGCAAGCTAATCTCCATCATTTTCTCCCTACTTGAAAGGATTCATTCTCAAATCACCTACATCAAATAAAGATAAGTCAGAAACATTACAAGTAGCACTAACACTGCCTTGTTTAATCAAGCTTGTAGGCATTATCATTGATTCACTCCAACACTTGGAAAGGTCTATTCCCTCTAGGTTGCAATTTTGATTTCCTTTAGGAAGCAAATCTTTCTTTACGCATATGAACTTAAACCCAATCTTCAGGTTTAAAGATAATTTTCGTGCGCCCCTTGTTGGCTTGCCTTGTAGATTAATCATTCTTTTTCTCTATATTAACTCAAATCTTAGCATGCAAATCCCTAATAAAGTCCTTTTAAAAAAAATACCTAACGAAGTCTACCTTTCTCTTTCCATCAAAATTAGCAGATTAAGGCAAAACATCTAAAGGAGTTAAAAGATTAAAACCATACATAATTTTAAAGGTGAATAAGACGTAGTAGAATGTATATCTCAGTTTGTCCATCCGTTTGAGATTGTGCAACATAGAAAATAACAATCTAGTGCCTAAATTTTTTCACAAAGTCCAGTCAAGAAATTAACATCTCTGTCACTCACAACTATTTCCTTAAAGAACAAATCAATAATGCGTGTGGCATCATTGTTTTAAAATACACAATAAAATGTGCAATCTTATTGTACCTATCAACAACAACAAATATGTTGTTCTTACTACTGTGAAATCTGAGTAAAACCAACAAAGGTTGATTAGGCACGAGTAAAAGAGTGTACCAACCATTAGGCATTACTTTTGACTTAGTAGCTTGTTTACAGGTTGTGCATTTATTACATATAGACTACACATCATGTTTCATGTTGGGCCAATAAAAAGGCTCATGTAATATATCTAAGGTCTTTTTAATACCAAAATGCTGCCATTAACTAGCCTCCATGGGTCTCCCTAATAAGCAATTCACATTTAGAACATTTAGGCACACAAAATTTATCATTATTGAACAAAATCCATCATGCCTATAAAAATAACCATATGCACATTTATAACATGCAAGCCACACTTGTCCAAAATTAACATCACTATCATAAAATTCTTAATGAACTTAAAAACAAGAAATTTAGTTTATAAAAAGTTCAATAGTGCATACCTCCAAGACAATGCATCAACCATAACATTTTTCTTTCTTTGCTTGTATTTGGTTGTATAAAGAAATGTTTCAATGAACTCTAATCATTTGACAAGTCTTTTGTTT
This sequence comes from Erythroxylum platyclados, assembly GCA_027563515.1. Taxonomy (NCBI): domain Eukaryota; kingdom Viridiplantae; phylum Streptophyta; class Magnoliopsida; order Malpighiales; family Erythroxylaceae; genus Erythroxylum; species Erythroxylum platyclados. The sequence goes on from JAOQMM010000002.1 coordinate 17,749,545, forward strand.
ATTTTACCTTGATTCCTCAAAAACCTCAAGCTCTTATGATCTGAATGAATATTGAACTCTTTTGGCTATAAACAGTGTTTCTATGTTTTTAGAGTCCTTACCAATGCATATAATTTCATAAACAGTGTTACCATGTTTGTAGAGTCCTCCCTAATGCATATAATTCCTTCTCATAAGTTAGGTAATTCAAGGCTACTCTAGTAAATTTATCACTAAAGTAAGCAATTGGATTAGAATACTGCATCAAAACAATTTCTATACCAAATCTCAATCACATTTAATCTAAAAAACTTTATCAAAGTTAGTTAAAAAAAAGTAAAGGTGCATTGGTCAACTTATCTTTCAAAGTATTAAAGGCCTTTTTATACACATTAGTCCATCTAAACACAACATTCTTTTTAACAAGTTTATTTAGAAGAGTTGTTATAAAACTGAAATCCTTTACACACCTCTCGTAAAAATTTGGTAAACCATTAAAGCTTTGTACCTCATTTGCATTCTTAGGTATATGACACTCCTTAATTGCCTTGATCTTTTCCTTATCTACACTAATTCCATGTGCACTCACAACAAAACCAAGAAACATAATAGATTCTATACAAAATATGCACTTCTTCAAATTAGCATACAACTTATATTCTTTTGAAGCACAAAGCATAGAATGTAAATGTTTGACATGGTCATCCAAATTTTTTCTATACACTAAAATATCATCAAAGTAGAGAACAATAAATTTTTTGATAAAATATCACAAAACATAGTTCATTAATCTCATGAATGTACCTGGTGCATTAGTTAAACCTAAAAGTAATACCAACCACTTATATAAACCATATTTTGGTTTAAAAGTAGCTTTCCATGAATCTCCCTCTTTCATATGAATTTGGTAATACCCACTTTTTAAATCATTCTTTGAAAACAAGCAAGACCTATACAACTCATCAAGCATATCATCTAATCTAGGTTTGTGATGTCTACACTTTATCATGATTTTGTTGACACTCAACAATCCACGTATATGCTCCATGTGTCCATCTTTTTTTAGTACTAGAATGATACGAATAAAACATGGATTGAGACTCTCTCATGAACCCTTTACTAACTCATCCACTTACTTTTTAATCTCCTTTCTTTCCCCTAGATTAGCTCTATAAGTTGTTCTATTAAGGATTGTTTAATCTAGGATGAAATCAATTTGATGTTCAGTCCCTCTTAAGGTTGTTAATCCTTGTGGCAATTCCTTCGGGAATAAGATTGTTTAACCTAGAATAAGGAAAGTAAAGCTAAGGTTGAAAATGATTGCAGAAGGAAAGAAAATAAAGCACGAATAAATAAAGAAGAATTAAGCCAAAAATGATTATTGAAGGAAAGAGGATAAAAGGAAATAATGCGCAAATAAGGAAAGAAGAATTAAGTTAGAAAATGGTTATGAAAAGAAAGAACACAAAAGGAAATAATCTAAGGATGATAATAGAAAATTTGATCCAAATGGAAGGATTAACACCAAAAACATGTGCAACAATTAAAGATAAGCAAAATCTTGCAATTTTTTATTGAAACATATTTGTGCAACAATTAAAGACAAACAATTATTTTTATATATCTAATACGACTCAAACTAAAGGAAAATAAACGCATAGAACTGGCTAAAGAGTAAAGAAGAGCATAAGGAACATTATATTGAAAAATCAAAGACTCAAGATAACAAACAAAAGCAAGCAAGATTGAATGAGAAAATGAACACAACGACAGATGTAACTTGCTTCAAAAAGTTTAGCATTGATATCAAATAATATGAACCTTAGTGAAGGAACACCTAACGCCTCAAATTAGCAAGGAAAAGAAACTCTAGAATCCTTTTTGAATCAAGAAAAGAAACCGACCCCATCCAAACTTATTGATTAGAACCAAAGTTATAAGTTCAAGACTACAAATTACCTTAAAGAGACATGATTTAGTTATTGACTAAAGAAACAAGAGAAAGTTCTCACAATACATAGACCCTCAAATTCTATTGATGATAAGTTGATTTTTATAATACACTAGATTGCCTCTTTAAATAGGTACCAAATTATGAAAATCTTATAAAGAAATGTCTTCTTAACTATTTCTAAACATAACTAAATAGGAAAGACTTGACTAGGAAGGATTTCCTTTAACTAATGGATACAAATTAGCCTTAATCAGCCTTAAATTTGAAATCCTTCCATAAATAACTCGATAACTAATAATAACATACTAGAAAAGTACTGGTAGCCAAAAGATTATACAACATAATTAGCACCACTATTTCAACAATTTGTTGCGCAATAATTTATAACTTATCTTGTCTTGACTCTCTCTGTATAGCTCGCTTCATTCGGTACGTATCGTTTCAGAAGTGAGCTTGGACTTGACCTTTTAAACTTCTTTTTCTTTCAAAAACTTGTACAAAAGATGCAAGTCTAGTTCAGAGGTTTAGTTAACAAAATGTTCCAACTTTGATGGTTGCTAGTTTTTATTTTGTATAAGGTGATGATTAGTAATCGATTTTTATCAAAATCGAAAAATATAAAGAAGATAATTTGAACACATAATCATTTGTCACAAGCCTAGGAATTGAGGAAATATGGTTCTAGTAAATATTCCTAAAAAACAGTCATTAACAATTACAAAACTCAAATTTGCTACTTAATTGCAAATGATATTATTCCTTTAAATCTTCCATTTCTAACAGTTGTTTGGAGCTGAAGTTAATACTATAGATCTTATAAGCTAGCTCCTTTAATATGATTTTGGATAAAATATAGTATAGGCATCTTTAGGGATTATGAAAACTGTGCAGGGGTCACTGTCAATTAAAAATCCTCTGTCCTGGAGATAGAATCATTTTTGGATCGAACTCAGCTTTCCTTGCCTGAAAGGTTGCCCATTTTGAGCCAAAATTTTTCATCCATCCCTCTTTGTTGGTATAATGGGCAAGATACTGCTTGGCTTTAATGCAGAAATTGTCAAGAAACTCCAATATTGCTTCATTTTGATCATCAAGTATCTGCCAACCATCTACTGTACCTGAAACCAGAAGCGCTAGAGTGTAGAATATATCTTCATCAGGTGTAGGTGCAGACATTCTATCGTCCCATCTGCAATTTAGTTGAGACAATAGATATTAAGAATCTTTATATAACGGTTATAATGTCTTTGAAGAAAATGTATTGTATATACGATCACTTACTTGTTACGGTTCATTGGGTAGAAAAGAATAGGTCCTGTGGTGATATTTCTTTTAAGAAGAATGTCCCTGATGACACCTGAATCAAACTCTGATACCCTTGATCTCGGTATCATGAGGTTAAGCCATGGATGTGTTTCGTTGTTCACTGGTCCGATGTCTACCCGTGTCAAGAATTCCACATAGGAGACGTCTTTTTCGAACATGAAGCCCTGAATAAAGTTAAGGTCCTTGATGATGTGTTCCAATTCCTGTGAGAAATGCTCGAAACTTTTCAATTCATATTAAGTTGTTTAACTAACAAAATATCTTCTACCATTTTGTATGACTTGACAGTAATAATTAGCTTAACACAGTAATATTTAGGTTAACTTGCAGTATCACGATCTAAGTGTTCAAAAGTAAACGACAAACTGTATATTATGGAGTATAAAATCTTACATGCACCACATTATGCTTGATTTAGTACCTTTTTCGCTGCGATTTCTGTGAGATCGCTATAGTGCTTTGCCATCTCTATATAGTAGACAATGCCATTCTCTTTCACCAGAGATAGTATTTTGGGAACATCTGAAGGTGGGAAGAAGAAAGTGCTCCAAGTATTAGGGGTTCCGTTGTCTAATAGAATACCACCTTCTAAATAGTCCACTCCATTTCTGTCTTTTCTTCCACTAATTGCAATTAAACTCTCTTGATCTTTGGTAAAAGTAGCGAATTCCGTATACAACACTCTAGTCCACTTGACCTGTGATTGGAATCATCTCAAAACATATTTTTAATAGCATGTCCTTTCAATGTTATCAAAATAAATAGGTACTTTAACACTTTTCTCCACGTACCCTTTTTGGTGCTGGTGCTACAGCAATCCTTGCCCTCGTGATGACTCCAAACTGCCCTAAACCTCCCAATACACCGAAAAACAGCTCAGAATTTTTGTTTGCTGAGCAGGTGATCAGCTCTCCTTTACCTGAAACATATAGAAGAAACTTTCATAAACAATACAATTTTATGAAAGAGACAAATGTTTATTTCTTCTAAAAGTTGCTGGGTAAGTATAATTTTATGTGATTAAACTTCTCTTAAAATCAAATCATCTAAACTCATAGACATGTAGGCCGATGAATAAAAGATATAGGCATATAGCACATTATTGGTTAAGCTTGTTTTATTATCTCCACCTCCTTCTCAGCCAACAAAGCTATCATGTTGTCCTTCCTTGTTCAACGTTTGAGCACCGTATTTCAATGTGTTCTTTATCAATGCTCCACTCTTAGAAAATACATTATGGTATTTATGAGCATTCTCTGTCCTTTATGCATGTACTATCACTCTTCTTCTTTTACAAGTCTATCAATATTTGTGTGATAAAGAAAATGAAAGATCCCTTTAATAGACTTTTCTTGAGTGGAATCAACCGCAAGAGCAATAAAGAAAGCAATTTTCCCAAGTTATTGAAAAGTATAGGTTATGGGAAGCTCTATCACAATAGCAATCCGCACAAGACTTCTTTATTCTCCATCGACCATACCACACAGCACAAACTGGAACAATCTAATCTGAAGATCAAGTTTTACTTCAGCACACTTCACTCTATAGGCCACGGTACAAAGCAAATGTTCTTAAAAACTTTTGGGATTTTTTTAAAATCTTGGATTTTAGGAGAGTATGCAGAACACTTTGTTAGGAAATATAACATAAATGGTCCACGTTTTAGGAGAAGAGTTTAGTTTTATAAGTTGAGTTGTATACATCGTTGACTTTTGAGCATTCAGTTGTTTTTGTTTTTTCTATTTCTCTAGTTTATAGCGCCGCCATTGGCTTCTTTTTTCCTACTCTCTCGCGTATATAATTTCTTATTGTCAATGAATTATTTATTTTATAATCAAAAATAAAAAAATAAAAGAGTTGTTTCTAAGATACTTTGCAACTTCCAAATATATTTTGTTTCTTTGACTTTAAGAGTTGATTCTAAGATACGTTACAACTTCCAAATATATATTTTTTCTTTGACTTTAATATATTTCCTTATTTAATTTTTATTAGTTTGCCCATGTCCACACACATGTATAAACACCTAACGTACGCTAAATCGCAGCAAAACGCAGGAGTTATAGTTGTAATTATTAATTTTTAATCCCTAAATTATTAGTATTATCTAAATGTCAAATGTCAACTACTTGTAATTGTGGACAAATAATAATAATAATAATAATAATAATACATGTATACATATCTATAACTATGATATTTCAATTCACCAAAATTGACACAAATATTAACTGAATGGACTTAAAAAATAGAATAGGAAAATAGAACTAATAACCAAATTCTTTGAATTAACTTACGGAAAAAGACCGTGGGATATAGGGGGAGAGAATATGGAAACGCACCAGTAACAACATCAAGTTCATAGACATTGCTGATTTGAGGTCCAAATCGAAATGTTTGCCCACTGATTCCAGCATTAGATAGTGTACCACCAACGCTTAGGTGCAAATAGTCGGTCCAAGACACAGGTGCATATCCTTCTTGGAGGGTCGCATTTAGCACATCAATCCACAACTGTTCTCCACCAACGTCGGCGAACAAGTGGCTTTTCGACACTACTACACCATGGCGGCTGCCGTTATTCAGCTTGGTCATAGCCACCACCACTCCATTCTCCGTCATGTCCTGTACCCGGAGGGAATGTAGAAACCGTCGATGGAGATGCCTTCTGCGGGCGCGTT
>JAOQMM010000002.1:17755584-17766235 GCA_027563515.1 Erythroxylum platyclados
ATTGAGGGGGAATATAATATAACCAGTCTTTAGCTAAGTCTTGAAGAGAGAAAGGAAAAGCACGAAGTTTTACTTGTACTCGATATATCCTCGATCGATGATGGATATAGCACTGCCTTTGGCTTGTCGTGAACAATGTTACCGTAGTCGGTAGAGGCCAATTCTATGACAGAAGGATCATTGCGAAGCTGGCTTCTCAGTTCAGGTCCTTGTGTACACGACAATATATCTGGTTGGGCTACAGAAAATAAGAGTTGGGAAATAAACAAGATAATGATCATTTTTGCTTCTTGGATTGGTACCTATTGGGTTGTGAAGAAACAAGAAGGGAAACGTAACAAGCCAAAGCTGCTGTCTTTATGAGGTGGTGTAGGGTATAGGAAGGGGCTTATATATAGCAGAGGATAGGAGTCATATACTTGTAATATGCCTGTTATAGTCGAGTATATAGGAGTCCTTTAAGGATATTTAGAGACATTACAAGTATAGGAATATATTGGTTTGTTTTACAAACTCTTAACTATTTAGCCAAAACATTGCCTTTCATGTATAAAATCTTGCTTCTTACCTTTATAGTAAGGTAATAAAGTAGCTTATGAAATTTTCTTTTCTTAAAACATGGGTGTTTAATATTTTCAAATACAATCAATTTTTTTTACTATTTATTACAGAAAAAGTTTCATAAAATTTATTAAATTAATTTTTAAAGACTTCAGTTTTTGAAAAAAAATCGTTGACCTAAAACAAGGGAAAAGTTCATAGAATTTGCTATAAAAAGGATAAATTAAATTTAAAATTTTTAAAACTTATTTAATTTTACAATATTAATATAAAACTATAAAATAGTAATAAAATACTCAAATTTTTAAGTTATTACAAAATTAATTCATTGTTAACTCTTTAATTAACGATGCTGACCTGACATATTATGCGAATAAAATGCATTAACATGTAAAGTTTTTAAAAGACAAAAAATTTATACATCAATAATTTTATTAAAATAAACTTAATATATAACCCTAATTTTTAAGGAAGATCTAAATGGGGCAATTGTACTATTTATTTTTGCATATATGCATTTCTAGAACATAAACAGGTTACCTTCAATTTAGGTTCATCTTTCTCTAGCAATATAGATTAATAAATTAATCATCAAACGCTTAGAAACCAACCTTATTTGTAGCTTCTTATATACACTTTCATATTTTCAATCACATCTTTTGCCTCCCTCTCACATTCAATAATTAAAAATTCAGCTAGTTCCCTGCAAAATTAGGGAGGGATGATTACCATTTTGACTCTCGGCCGTCTTTTCGTCTTTTATCACAACCTAACCGTCCCCCTATCATTTAAGTAAATTTTGTCCATGATATATAATTCAATAATAAGTTAGGACTGCTGTTTGTCCTTTAATTACGACTACCTCAAACAATTGTTTGGAGGATTCATTCCAACATGCTCGATCGGGTGCTCCAAACCATCAACTAAAGACCAAGTGACCAGATAAAGAGCAACAATAAGGGGGATACACATGTTCTCCCCAGATGAACCCACACCTACCCCTTACATTTCCTTATTAGAAAAAGAAATATAAGTAATTGAGCTATAATAGTATGTAAAGATCGCAAAGTCTAGCTTGCATTTACATTTTTCCGCATTTCACACAATGCATAGATTATTTTATAAGGTTCATATCACTTGTTTCCGTTATTCTGTTCCCATCATATTTTATAAGTACCTATCCATTCAATTTTTGTGAGTTTCATTTATTGGATGGATGGATGTTTATAGAACAAAATAGGAATAGAGTAATAAGAACAGATCATCTGTTCTCTATTTTATGAGGTTAGAACCGGGGGAGCAAAGGGATGTTTAAAAAGAAACATAAAGATTAAAGAAAACGGTTCAGAGCTAACAAATTTTGTAGTTAAAGAAACTATTGTGAAGGATCATTGCACTCAACTGATCCAGCTCATTGAGTCACGGTACGATACGGATACGTTGAACCGGATATACAAACCGACCTTGTTTATATAAAGATGTACACAATATACAATATATGTTTATACCTAAAACCAACGTGAAAATGACATATCAATTGGCGGATGACTTGAGAATGAATAGTAGTAATATACTTTAGCCAGAGTTTGACTCCTGAAACCCAGATTGAAAAGAATACTTGCAAGAATTAAACAATGCCGTCCTTTCGTATAGAAAATAGAAAAGGAACGTTAGTTAGGGAAATCAACCATGGTTTTTGTTAAAATATTATAGTTCATGATAAATTAATTAAAGAACTGTGTGTAGTTTTTGTTCTCTTTTAAAGTTAGAGAATTCAATTTTGATTATTTTGAATTAGCTAATTTTATTAACAACAGATATTGTGTAGAATTATGTGATAAAATTCAGGTATATGTGTTGATCTATTCTAGAATTTATGACACCCAAATTTATATAATTTTGATATATGCAAACATTGATACAACCGTAATCGAAACTAAATCATATACCTCTTTTTTCTTCATAATTATGATGCCTAAACTAACATAACCTTATCTCAATCAGTCAATTGATGTTTGTAATCAAGTTAAGGGAATTTGATTCTTACATCATGTGATGTTTTGACTTGAGTTTCTATTATATTATTAGACTTATGTAACTAAAAATAAGTTTTCTAACCAAGATGCTTAATAAAAATGGTAAAAATTTGAGATATAATTTTATCAAATGTTATTATATGTATATTATTTTTAACCTTTTCTACTTAATAAAGTACAAAATTTTCTATAAAGAGAATTTTTAAATTTAGTATAATGGATATTGTTGGTCTGTAATAGTACCTAAAAGGGGGTTAACTAGGTATTAACAAATTTAAATAATTATTTCTTATTTAATGAATGCAATTGATTAAAAAATCAATATATCATAAAAAATAGCTTAATGTAAATCAACACTACAACGGAACAGAGCTTTGCCCACGTTTTGAAATCGACGACAAAAGTGAGATTTTAGTGACAAATTTTATATTCGTGGCATAATGTCAAAGTTTTGGCGACATTTTACGTAATCGTTGCTAAACAAAACTATTTTGTGACGAATTCCTCAAATCATCGCAAAACGATTAACATTTAGCTATGGGTTGCTTAATTCGTCACCAGCTCTGGAACATTTTGCTACAATTTACCATAATCGTCGCTAAAAGTATTACTTTTGGCGACGAATTAAAAAATCGTCTCTAAAAGTTAATATTAAATATTTTATATTTTATGTATTTCTTTAAGAAATTTTGATGAATTTTTGTGTGTGATAGTATTCTTAAAAATAATATTATTAAAAAGATAATTTTTTAATGATAAGTGTGCTTAATAATCGTAAGGTTAATTATAATTGACATTTATATGATTTTTCATATTTTTTCATTTGCCTCTAAATTGTTTAAATAGCTAATGCATTCAAAATCTATAAATTTATCTATCAGATTTATACACAAATGATTCTTTAATGATACTATGTACCTCGATCCGTTCATACAAAAATTTCATAAAATAGAATGGAGCATCTAAAAATTGTAAAATGTTTAAACATATTGTTGAAAAACTCATGCATGGTAGTTAATTTAAAATTTTAAAAGTAAATATTTTTTGGCCGTAAAAAAATAAACATACATAAAATTTTAATGTTAATAAGATCAAAATATCATAAATTTAAGTTGACTTGTATTCTTAATCATTAATATTTATTAATAATAAAATAATAATACATATAAATATTGAAATATGGTAAGCAATATAATATAATGATATACGGTAAGTACTATAAGATGTTAATTAGAAGTTTAACAATTCCTATAGACAAAATGATAAATAAAGTTTCACGCCCAATATTCCATTGCAAAGGAAAAAATAATTATTTTTTTGGATTCCAAGTGACATTAGATTCAGTAGAAAAGCTGAATGTCTAGATTTCCAAGAAGGTTCCTTGCACGTTCCAACCCATCAATTGGAACAGTTAAAGATATTTCCTTAGAGTCTAGTTTCTTGACACCCTCTTCCAACAACTTCTTTACTTTAGCTAAATTTGTAGAAGATCCAGTCAATAATTTCCCAAATGCAGTATAGATGACGGTATTAGATGAACCACGCTTACAATGCATTTTCACCTAATGAGCAAACAATATAGAACAATCAGAGCTAAATCAAACGGTATTAGAAACCTAAATTCGAACACATGCATACCCGACTGGTAAACTCCATCATCGTCACAATAAACAGACATAGTTTTTACAATCGAACACCATTCCAAATTAACCGATTTCTCTAATCCTATATGGACCATCAGGACATCGCCACCGCTTCTATTTCCATCTATGTTGTTTTGAAGATTCAAGGAAGCTTAACACAACATATAGTATATATAATTAGATGTTCATATAATAGCTTCCTAACAAAAAATGATATACAGATAATTAAGGAAGAGAGATAATTAGGATGATACTAAGAACCTTCAAGAAGAAGATCAGCCATTGAAGGCAACCGATGATTAGACTTTGATAGCGAGATTAGTTGTTCATAAATTTATTCTTCACCAGGGAGAATTTTGCCACATTCCTCCCAGCATAACCCATTTCTCCTAGGGAGACTTCTTATTTGAATGTTACAATATTCTAGCAATGTTAATTTTGCGATTTATCAAATGAGACTACTTCATATGATAAGATTAAGAATGTTAAGTGTGTATGCACTAAGTTTTTTTAGCTCTTCTAAATTAAAGTTTTGGCTAATTCTTCTTTATTCCATTAGAATTTAATTTATTCTTTTATCATTATTTGTGGTAAAATTTCATTTTTACCAATATCAAACTTTATCTTTTTAAGTCTAAATTTAAGACTGTAGAGATATTTCATTAATATCTCTACGACACCACACTAGGCATTTTCTTCATCCTAAAGTTTTATGTTTACATTCTAGGAATTTTTTTTATTTTTAAGTATTATATAAAACTGAAAAATCCTAAACATTCAACCATTTAATTTTTTAATTTTTAACATGTTTTTAAAATTCACACCTAAAGTTCTTTTAATTTGAATTCTCAAAATTTGTAAAAGTTTTTCAAGATCATAGTTAACTCTTAGATGGGTAAAATAAGATGCTTAATACCTTCTTTAATTTACCATCAACCTATAAACTTAATTTTCTAAATATGATTAGTTTCTTTTCTTATATTTTGCTCTATCCTTTTTAGTAAGATAAAGTGACAATTTCATAAATTTTTTAATATATTTTTTAAAGCACGATAGTTATGACAATTCCATCGAGAACTTAAGAGTGTCAAGCTAAATTAGATCTTACTATTTTGTATTTTGGAGAGTACTAACAAATTGGGTTTAAGATGTAAACATATGATGTTATGTTTACTTTTATGTAATTTTACTGCTTTCATTATTTTTGTGGTTGTTCTTTTGATTTAGAGAGTAGGTGACGTAGTTTAAGAAAGAGTAATATTTGAAAAGTTTTGTTTGATTTTTTTTTGCGCATAAACGAGCACGAACACACAAATTCAGCTGCACATGCTCACGCACATACACACTGTTTTTTTTTCATCCTTTTTGCACTAAAACCCTGTGCTTGGTTACATTACTAGTATTGAGGTTAGGATGATCTTTAGTAAGCTTGGTCCGTTTGTTAACATTCATCCTTTGCTCCCTTTTAAGAACAAAACTTCAAGAAAATGGATGAAATTCTTTTACTAAAGTTGGTTACATCCACCCACCCTTTCTCTAGTTTCACCAATCCTTAAAAATAGAACCTATCCCTGAAGCTAGTACACTAATTAGCCTAAAGCTTACTAATATTGCAAATCTTTAAGGTTGTTAAACTTTAATGATACATTTTAAGTGAACAACCTATTTTTCCTTAAGCCTTACCTTGTTTTTCTTTATTACATATATGGTTTTAGTAAATTAGGAGGTAACTTTTTAGGTTTTTAAAATCCTATGGCTTTATTTAATCTTTTAAAGACCGTTTCATTTTAAAACATGTTTATAAAAATGTATAGTTTAAAATTTTTTAGATTTTTAGTTTTCATTTTTAAATTTTTTTTATCATTTAGCTTTCTTAAGAACTTATAATTTTCCACAATTTTTTATTTGACATGTGTGGATATTTAGCCACATGAATTATTGATCTATTATCTTAAAAACTAAAATAGGAACATATAATCCATCTCACAATTTTTTTATTTGAAGTGTGTTATTTGTCTCTCAAGTTTGGTTAGCTACATGAATTATTGACCTATCATCTTAAAAAATTAAATAGAAGCTTATAGTCCATCTCACAATTTATTTATTCAACATGTGTGGTTATTTGTCTCTCAAGTTTAGTTACATGAAATATGGATCTATCATCTTAAAAACTGAAATGGGGACTCTTTGTCAAAGACCTAAGAGGCAATTACACATGGAAGAAGAAGATGAAACGTCTTTAAAAAGGTATCGAGAGTCAAATATATGAGATAGATTTTGGGTAGGATTTGTTAGTGCTGGAGAATGCCCATAGTGGTGAGAATGAAGAGTAATACACGAGATTAAAGCCTTTTTTTAATCATAGAATATTGAAAGAGGATCATAATTGCTTCACGGATAGCTTGGGAGGATCATGAATGTTGCGGAAGTCAAGATTTAGTGGATAGTTATATACATATTGAAATCCAATGTACAGAACTTCAATTCTGAAAAGAATTACATCATCCTCATAATAAAGGTATTGCTGATGTTTCTTTGAAAGGTTTACTTTTAAAAGGTTCGTAATTTGAATTAGAAAAAAAGGGGTCAAAATCATTCAAAGACGACTTTTCTGTAAGAGCATAACTTATTGTTTAGAAAAGAAACACAATGGGTTGAACTGTTTAGAGAAATGGAATGGGCAAAGAATATGTAAAGAAAATGGATTAGGTCGAAGACCACTTAAAGGAAAAGGCTAAATCGAAAATATACATTAAATCAAAAAGCATGTCCGAAGTCAATTGGGGGCTTATATGATTAACCCTTTGATTCAATTGGATCTTATGTTTTACCAAATTATTATCTTAAAGTTATTGTATTAACGTTTCCCTTTTGACTTTTACATCATAGTTTGCACTCAAGTATGTAAAAGACAAAAAAAAAGTCCTGTCCACTCCCCTGACACAATTACATGAAAATTAAATAATTAATGGTCAGCCAAACCTAAACAGTTAAATGGGCCTAACTAGAATAGTAAGCCTGTGAAGTAATCTATTTCAATAAATTAAAAAATGAACCTAAACTAAATAACAAACCTAATTAACTACTTAAATTATCTACGGCCCAGGTACAAAAACATAACAAGTCGATTGATTCATATTACAAATGAATTAAACATGGAATTTATTAAAATAATGCATCCCTAGAGAATAACAGTAGTACATGAATCCCAATCTCTAAGAATATTTGGTGATAAAGTGGATTCAGTAAATTAAAATTAAGAAATTAATCAGACGAATCAATGAAATACATCCTCAAAAATTAAAATATAGTCCATAAAACTACTGGGCTTTTAAAGATCCTCACAACAAAATATAACTTCTATTAGTATTAAAAAAATACTTTGAATTAACTTCTAGGAAGCAAATAGTAATCAATCATACAAGGAAGCAGCTATATATCTTAAAAAAAGAACAAGGGAAATGTAAATTTGAAGGGCTATTAGGATGCCGAGAAATTGAACCAGATCTAAGTGAACCCATATATAACTAGAACATTATATCTCATTCTAAAATCTTAAGACAATGGGTTATGAATTATATCCTTGTATATAACTCACTTCATTCGTATGTCTCTTTCAAATATAGGATTACTCCACTTGTGAATTTTCGATATCTCTCCCTTACAAGTGGATCCATTCATAACGAACTTGCTCCCCCTTAACCTATGCTAATGTGAAGCCAATGGAGTCACTCCATAAATCACCCATACCCAAATCAATGAATCTCTATTCATCGGACTTTAGTAACCTAGCTTTGAAACCAATGAAAGAATTTGAGGGGACTGGATAGGATCTAAGTGAACCTATATACAACTAGGACATCATGCCTCAATACAAAACCTTAAGACAATGAGTTATGAATCATATCCTTGTATATAACTCACTTCATCTTTATGTATGTTTATAATATTAGATTACTCCACTTGTAAATTTCCAACAAAACTAAGAAAAGTATTCAGACCAAAAAATTAAAACAACTTCAAGATAAAACCTTAAAGTTAACAACATGTGATATATGCAGTAAGAAATACAACATTTTTTGGGTACAAGATTATTAACACAATATAAAAACTCAATGGAAATGGTAAAACAATATGAGACTAAAAAGGGAGAAGAATTCAAGGAGTGGTGATTCTACGTGTATATTTACGATGTCACTCTATATTCTTGGTGGCCATAGAGATCTAAAATTTTGCAAGCAACTCAGAAGTATGAAAATGAAGAATTCCTGTAATTAGTAAAGATCATAATGAGTAAGAAAAAGAAACAAACGAAAAGAAGGAAGTTATGCCACCTTAGATCCTTTTGTGTGCATTCAAAAGAAAACCTTTTAGTTAATTTTGATGAAACGTAGTTGAGTAGGAAGACGGATCGATGCTTGAATAATCAGAAAAGGAAGGATGTCATAATTTAGGAAGAGAAAATCTGCTCATTCTCCTCTACTTATTGCTTTACATCCATGGCCTAAATAGGCATATGTACCCTTACGTACAATTGTGAAGATAATATCGACAGAATAATATTCCCACAATCTCGACTAAGATAGATAACAATATTCTATAGATAAGATTAGCTATTCTCCAACTTGTGAGTCAAGAACCTAAACTACTTTTTGCCCAAGGCTTTCATGAAAAGATCAACAAGTTGGAAAATAGTGTGGACATAGGCCATGGAAATGATGCAAGAGGTTACTTGTTCCTACACAAAATGGCAATCAATTTCAATGTGGTCTGTGCATTTACAGAAAAATGAATTAGAAGTAATGTGAATGGTAGCTCGGTTGTCATAGAACAACTGGATAAGTTGAAGATGAGAAATTCCAAGACAAGTTATAAAAGACTTAAACCAAAGCATCTCAGAAGTCGTTCAGCTATAAAATGGTACTTAACTTCAGCTGACGAACGAGATAAGAGTGAGTTGTTTTTCGGTTTTCCAAGATATATGTGATAGCCTAAGTCCTTGAAGAACATTGCTTTGCCCATGAAAAACCTATTAATTTGAGTACATTTCCTCTTTAGGCTTACTCTTTCAATACCAAATTCCACATTTCCATAGGAACCACATCTTTCAAGATTTTCTATGGGAGAGATCCTCCACTAGTCCATCCATTTGTTCTAGGAGAACATGCCTTGCTAAGCTAGAACAACTTATTCTCTGAGATGACAAGCTAAAACTCCTAAGAACCAATCTCTTGAAAGCTCAGTCGCGTATGAAAGCACAAGTTGATTCCAAACAAAGAGAACTAAGCTTTAATGTTGGCGATGTTATCTTCTTAAGGATTCAACCTTATCGCCAACAATCACATGCTAAACATAGGTACGAGAAGTTGTCCCTTTACAAACTTCGTCATTATGTTGGATCAATAGCATACAAATTGGAACTTCCAGCTTCTTGCAGAATCTACCCCATCTTCCATGTTTCCTCTCTAAGGCTAGCTTTCTCCTGCCAAAATCTTGTCTTATCAATGGGTTAAAAAATCTAGTTTACCTACTTTGGACCTATTGGTTCAACAGGAAGATCAACCACTTGAAGAGGCTACTTAGGAAACTTATGAATTTCTTATTGACCAATTTCTCTCTTTTTGACTTGAGGACAAGTCGAGTTTCTAGGGGGAAGTAGTGATACAATTCTAACAAGTTTGCATATCTACTTGAGGAAAATTTGGAGAGAAAATCAAGACTAATTCCAAATTTATTAGTTTTTTGGTCTATATGTAGCTAAAGAGGAGTTCTAATCCCTTCCATAACCATCAACACTCTCTCCAGAACTTCGCTTTTAACATTTTATCCTTCGTCTCCTACTTTCTAAGAATTTACCGATGTTAGTAAGCAAATAATCCTCCAAGATATCTACTATAAATATCCAAGGAATTGTTTTGATTTGGGATGTCTAGAATTGTTTTTTTTAAAATGCCAAACTGTAGATTTGTCTTCTCGAATTGGACCGATTTATTGGTTGTATTTGTGTCAAGATTCTAACTCTCTTACAACTAATAAAAATTTATATTTTCACTGTATCTTCTTGTTCCTATTAGATTCACGGGTACATAAGTAGCAGCTATTTGTGTCGATTGTGTTACACTCATTGAACCATTAGCACTAAAAGAACCAACCATGGAAGCATATGTTGTTGCAGTTTTCTTAGGGCTCTAGTAGGACATTCCTTAATAATATGGCCATCATTTTTGCAATCGTTGCAAAATTTTTAGGACGATCCGAAGCATAATGACTAAATTTTTTTGTATCAAAAACACTAAACAATTCTGATGTCTCTTTCTCTTGTCTTACCATGTGCTGTTAGTCAAAAAGGACAATGGCAGTTAGTCAAAAAGGACGACGGCAGCCAACTTCAACAGTCAAGAAAGGAGGCTG
>JAOQMM010000002.1:17800273-17824957 GCA_027563515.1 Erythroxylum platyclados
CAGTCCACATCACTATTTGGCTTTTTTGCACACTATTTCTCATGTCTCTTTTGTTTAGACACTATCTTCCACGTCCAGCTTCCACATCAACTAAGTCCTTTTCAATCATCTTATTTCCTTATCCCTTCTCTTTCGGCGATCAATCAATGTTGATGAAGGGAAAGGAGAATATGCCCTATTGTCTTTTATACTTTAAATTTTTTTGTTTGCAAGCATTTTTTTGCGCATATTTTCACTGAAAACACACTTCACTGAACAAGAATAACCTGATGGTCAGCTGAAAAACCTGGATAATTATCATCTTTAAGTAATAGGAAAAGTGACCGCCAATGCTTCACGTGAGGATTAGATGTTATTCCATAACATACAAGAATAATAAATGATATCCACATTACACGAACGCTTCATCCCCACCCAAAAGCATACCATAATAAAAAGTAGGCATAAATAAAGCATTATCAAGCATCTCACCACCAAAGGATATACATATTAAATTGACACCTTTTCTTTTCCCCATCCACATTTCTCCAGTGCACAGATTTACATGCCCATTAGCCACATAAAGATTTTAAAGCATAATATGAGATCTTGGTATAGTTAAAATGGTGTTCAACTCATCTTTCATATGTTACATACAGAGCTATGGCACCAACATTCACGTACAAACCACCTTCAAATGTACGCTTTCCCAACTATTTGCCCAAGTTCATGGTGAACACCAAAAGGCAAATGAGAGAACAACATTGGAATCTAATGTTAGTTACATTGTAGCTTAAACATGTTACTCACCATTCAAAAAGAACAAAATACAAAAAATATCAATAATAAGCATTTGAAATCTAAGAATATTTGATGAAAAATACACCTAGGCTGTTTCAATTATACCTGAGAAGTTATCTCACCCTTTCTTTTTTCTAACTTCTGCTGTAGTAACAAAGGACCAAGAAAATGAACTCTTACCCTTCTCAAAGTGACTTTCTTTGTCCACCTCCACCACTTCGTCATTGGTTAGGTTTACCTTGCAAAACCTGCTCTACCAACAAAATCCCCCCAAAAAAGAAACATGAAATTATTTACTAAAAATCTGTTCTTCCTGTTTTCCACTACCTCATAGCTCAGTAAAATTGTTTTTAATTTTGCTGAGCCACAAGCTGATCAATCTGCAATTGCTCCACCCAAGCTGCCATTGCATGATCAACTGATTCTCTCTGAGCATTCAAATTTGAATTCTCACTAGAAGCACTAACAGAGACATGTGAAGGGAACTTTTCTTTCATCTCAGTAGGAGATTCTTTAACAAGAGATTGAACCCATGTCAAATCAGGCTCCTCATCATTACCAAGCTCGAATGAATTTGACCTCCGAAGCTTACCCAACTCTTCAGCACTAACAGTCCAGTCAAGTTTACCGTTGGAAGAACCCCATTTTGACCAAGAATTTACTGGGGATCCGACAATAGCCGCACTGTTGGACCCTAGTTCACGAGGGCTGAGACTACGAAGCTGCTGATGCTGCTTCTCTCGTTGAGCTAACATGGATACTCGTGAGTTCATTGGTGAGATAGGTTCCACACTTCGTGGAGACATTCTTCCAGATGCAAAAGAGGCCTGTAATAGAGAGTGATCAACAGTTTTAGGAGAAAAACTTGTGTTGATTGGCGATAGCATGCTCTGCTGCTGCTGGAATTGATTGAGAACAGCAGATTTATGAGTTGGGGAGAAAACGGCTGAAGCCAATGCTTGATCAGCATACCGGGGTGACGAGCTCTCTGCAGAAAAAAGATCATCAAGATTTGAAGGTGTTAGGGTTTTCAATCTACCAGAACGGTTCAAAGAGTTGTTGCTCAATGATGGTTGACCAAGATTAGACAACTCATTTAGCATCTGTTGTTGCTGCACATCAAAATCAGGCAGCAAAGTATAATCATCTGTTGGAATGTCTCTTGCGTTTAGGGAAGATCTCAACCGGCTAGACTGAAGATTACTTCCAGGAAGATGTAGGGCTGGAACATTTTGCTGGGCCCAAGCAACAGAAGAGTGCGACATTCCATTGGCAGATGGAGACATGGGAGGAGTAAACGGGGAAGGAGACATCACAGAAACTGAGGAAGGTGAGCCTGGTAAGAGATTCATGGCAGCAGCAAAATCCATGGCAGTAGCACCAGAAGTGCTTGATCGAGGGGAGGGTACGGCTGAACCAGTAGACATGTATAAAGGTCTAAGTTCCTCGACAGTGTGGGCAAAAAAGCAAACCCTTCTGGCACAGTTTGTACCATCTTTACAAAGCCGAGTTCGATATTGAGCAGGATGTAGCCAACACTCAAACACACCATGGGCATATTCACACATATCCCCCCGTCTGCAAGCTCCTTTTCGAAAATCAGGACATGGAACACAGCTGTAATGATACTTCCTAGGATCCCTTCTTCGGGCATTTTCCCCTGGATGAACAAATGGACATTCAGTCCAATCATGTGAGTAGGCTCGAGAACACGGTCTCACCTTGAAAGAATACATTCGGAATTCATCAGTTGAATAGATACTATTCTTAATGTCCGGAAGAGATGGATCCACAGGGTACTCCTTCTTCTCTGATGCAGAGTAAGCAGGCATATCAGTAAGCTTTGATTTCATAGGGGAATCTGAAGCAGACAACGGGGATCCATTTTCCATTGAAGGTGAAAGTGGTGGGGAATTTGAATTTGAAGTCAGTGTAGTGATCCTTAAATTTCGTTCTATGACAGAACCATCAGTTGCAAGGAGTTCTTCAAGAATCAGCTTCATATCTTGAAGCTTTGGTGGAACAACAATAACATCAACTGGTCGATGACCATTCGCATCTACCAAATTAGGATCAGCACCAGATGATAGAAGCAATTTGACAATATCAACAGCATTCACTGCTCCACCTGAAGCAGCACAGTGCAAAGCAGTGCATTTATCCAGGCCACATGCACGATTGACATCACCATTAGATAGAGAAAGAATCAGCTTAACAACATCAGAGCTTCCATACATAGCTGCAACCATCAATGGAGTTCTATGTTCATTAACCATTTGCTTGGACCCCTTCTGACGGCCATACCACAGACCAACCTCATCAATACAAGAAGGATCACGATCAATCAAACGCTTAAAGCTCTCAACCTCATTGTTAGCTGCGAGATCAAGGACACTCGCAAAAGCATCTTCAGTCTCAATAGTCAAGTTATTCATCTTTGTCCGGGAGTCCACTTAGGTGGAATGAAAATTAAAGCAAGAAATGCAGAACGCGTGAGCTTTAACCCCCAATCCTCAGCACATACTTTGATGGGCTGATAAACAACAAACCTAGAATCAACGTGCAGATAAATACAAAATGATCATCCCATTATCAAAAACCAAGGAAAAATATGTTTTTAAGATTAACAACGGAAACAATATGGAGCAATAAAGAAAGTTACAGGAGAGATTACCATCCTCCTACTTAGCAAACAGGAGACAAAAACAATAAACTTAAAAAAGAAACCACCAGGACTCGAATGGCGTCAGAAGGTAACGCTATGTTCCAAAGTTTGGATGAAGAAGTAGAGGAAAGACAAAAAGGGGAAGAGAGGAGAAGAGCGTAGGGGTGAGTGTTTTAACTCTTATCTCTAATTTGTATGCTTATGAAAGGGGGAAGTTAGGACAAAATTGCAGCACAAGACAGCCAGGTAACTTCAATTCAATTCAATTTGTTATGCAAAAATCAAATTCACTGAAAGGCATAAATCAGCACATAAAGCACCAGACTAAACAATCGGAGGAAAACCCGGAATAGGGAATCTTCCTACCTAGATTATGAGCTGTGTTCCTAGATTTCGTCCCGCAATAAAAATAATTAAATTTAGTAAAAGCGGCTAACTTTCACACCCACTTGTTTATTCTTCACTTTGAATGCCCTAAACCAAACCCAAATAAATAAATAAATCATCCTTTCTAAGTATTTCTTCTAAAGCAAATATTTATAAGGACAAAAGTGAAACTTTGTTAAAAAGGAAAAAGATTGCAAGTTATGAATTCATTTCTTGCACCAGAAGTCTAGATGTAGAAAATAGGAAATCATTATTAAGTTAATTCTTTTTTTGTTTACTTTTATCGCTGATGAGAGAAGGGTACTCTACGCAAGGTAAGAAAAATATGATCTTTTCATTTATGCTTCTCCCAGATTTTCTCAGCAAACAAACAGAAACTCGATGAACAAACATATGAGATGCTTATGGTTTATTTTTCAAAAGAAAACAAAAATTGTTTATTTTTCAAAAGAAAGAGAGGAACAAGAGAAATAGAAGTCAATATTATCAGGAACCTATTAAGCAGATGGAAAGGGAAATGAAAATCACAAGAAAGAAACTAGAACGAGGAGATCGGAAAAAGATCTGGTCCTTAGTAGCAAAAATATTCATCAACATCAACCCAGAAAAGGAAAAGAATAAAAAACCCAAAAAAAAAGGTACAAACTCATTAAAGGCGTCTTTCGTGTTCACCATTTAAGACTGAAGAAGATCTCTCAGTTACTCACAAGATCAAAACACAAGTACATGAAAATAATCAAGGGTTTGATATATTGGAAAAGAAGAAGCAGAGATAAAGGAAAAAAGAGTTCATGTAACTGCGATCAGAGGTACAAATAACAAAACAGAAGTCTTTTGGTGTAAGAAGAGAATCTTACCTGTTACCCTAGTTCCAGCTAAGAAAGTAAAGAGTGGTTTCACAGATCTACTACTCTCTACTTGACAAAGCCAACTTCAACAACGAGACTCCAACCTTAAAAAACAAAAAGTATTAATGGGAAAACCAAAATTTATTCTTCTGCTAAAGAGAGAAAGAGAGGTCTTTTGAAGCACCAAAGAAAGAGAGAGCCTTCTTCTTCCATCTCCAATTTCTATGCTCCTCTCTGCTTTCTTTCATGGAAAAAGAAAAAAAAAGAGAATAAATTTCTAATTTTTAAAGAATAATCTATTTATTTAAATATATTTTTTGAAAATGAAAAACAATTTCTGTATATAGAGTTTGAATATTCTCCGCTCGTACTTGTTACTCCTTTTCTAGAACCACCACAAACATCACGCCACGTCATTTCTATTCTGACGTATCGGCAATTTTTGCTAAAGGCCAGGAGCAAAATAGTCTTTTTGATTTCATGCACTCCTATTAGTGGATGACGTGGCTAGACTCTATTGGTTGTTGCCTTGTAAATGGGGTACAACCTAGTAAAGAAGCTCTACGGTCTTTGTAATAGTTTAAACCCTTGGTCAAATTCTTTGGGAATTCAACCCAAATTCACCCCACATGGCAGTTAAATTTTGGATGGTAATTATCGAGTGGAGTTACAGTCCATGAAGTCGGCTGATTTGGCACTCAGAGAAGCCAATGAGACAACATCGAGCATTGACTTCGCCGGTAATCCCACGCCACGTCATGGTCGGAAAGGTCCAACGCAAAGCGGGGAACATTAGGTAAAAGATCGAACTGGGAACCGGTTGGGGTGGCAGAGAGGTGGGACGTGTGACCGGTTAGGTGGTTAAAGTTAAGAGAGGTGACAGGGGAAGCCGGTGATTAGCGCGCGTGCGAGGTGCGTGGAAAAAACTAGAATTTAATGTGGAGAATGGGGTCCACCAATGAACGAGACAGCATAAAAGGGTCTGCTTTCTACAAGTGTACGATAACGGACGCGAAAGGTCTAGTCAATTCCAGTTAAATGTTGGAGTCTAATCACAAGTTGTAAAAGGCGTGAAGCACCAATATCTAGTTTTGATGAGGGAAAAAGAAAATTCCGTTCACTTGCAATTTTCAAAACTGGGACAACCAAACCATTTACTTTCTTTCTCTCTTAATTACTTTTTTTCTCCCATCGAATCACTCATATTTTACAAACTTTCAGTGTCCTCTCAAATCCTTTAGAACGAAGTTAGCGTCTCGTATAACGAAAATACGAAAAAGTTAAAAAGACAAATAATTGCATATCTTACTACTAAAACATTAAAGATCATAATGAACCGACTTAGGGTCGGGCCGATACTACCTTACTAAAGTCTGGACTCAACTCGAGACTCAAGCTTGAGCATGAACTCCAAAAGCATATGCTTCTGATCAATTTTTTTTAATTAAAAATATAAAATAATATTATTTTCAACAAAACGACTCAGGACTGAACTTGAGCTTGATTCCGAGTTCGACACAATCAATTTATTAATTAAAAGTATAAAAAGACGTTATTTTATTTTAAAGTGTCGAACCCGAATCCTAATCTTACTTAAGGCCTAGTTGAGCTCAAAAAAGTAGGCCCGAGACTTGGCCAACGTCTTCTGTCATCATACTAAACATTCAAATTAAGTAATTGAATTCAATTTAAACTGACATCTTTAGTTTTATTTTAAAAAATATAAAACTTTTCCTTGTACAAAATTCAAACTATACTCCCTACTTCAAAATAAATATTTTTACCAAATGATTAAATATTAATTATTTCAAACTATAAAATTGTTATATTTAAAGTTGAATTTCTTGGAATTTGTAAGGAAATTAGGGTATAAGATTTTTTTTAATTAGGTAAGTTAACGAATAATTTTATAATAAATTGTTTTCTTAATTCTAATTCCTTAAAGCAATGGCGAGAGTCATTTAATTGAGTAAACTCGTAAGAGACAGCCCAAACTAAGCACCTCATGCCAACATATGAGGAGCCACATTTTTTAGAAAATACATGTGTACTTCTGAATTGGATCTTTTGAATATAATAAGAGTGTAGATTAGATTGCACCATAGACGACAGGGTTAACAATGAAAATGAGGCGATTGATGGAGAATTTTGAGTTTGAGTATGTTTCAAGAGATTACAAAATATTTTTTCAGAGAACTCAACTTTGAGATTGTGACCACGATTAGGGTGAATTAAAATTCTAGGTTGGATAGGTAGAATGCTATTATATTTAAGTTAGGTGGGAATCTAATGATATTTGCTTAATAAATTTGATGTGTAGATGAGTTCTATGTTGAGCAAGTTTTGTCTAATATAAAATTCTCAATATTTCGTAAGTATAAGGATCGTAAACTTGTAATATTTGAGGTGTTCAATCATATGCTGAATTAACTAAAACTAAATGAACCTAACTTTATCTAAGGTTGTGATGTAAAACTCCGAACCTTTTCTTTCATTGAATATAAATTTTTATGTTTGGTGAATAGTATTTTCAAATGAATAGTAAAATTTTTGATACCTAACATCAAAATAATGAAAAGTATTAGAAATAAGTATTAGAGTTTGATGATATTGAAATGGTTCGAAAATAAGTCCAATAGGATGAATTTCGGGAGTTCCAAAAATTTAGAGTTAAAATACCCTTTTTGGAAAATAATAGGTGTTGATTATTTTAAATCCACTCGAAATTTTTTTAAGTATCCAATCAATGAGAATTGACCCTAATTAAAGTATTTTATGGTCAATTTGAAAATAAGACGGTTATAGAATATTTTCGGGATTTAATTCGATAGTTGGTGATTAACATGCATTAAAGGGCAATTTGGTCTTTTTGTACTCATTAAGGGCAATTTGGTCTTTTAGATGAATCATTAGAGATGACCAATGAGGAAGTGACATGTGTGTGATGAGTCATTGGTGATGACAAATAAGAAGGTGGCATATGTAAAGTATTAAAGGTGTATAAGAAAGCAAACTTAAGTCAAATTTAACATTACTGTGAGAGTGAATTGGAGAGCATCGTTTAACAGCCCAAAAATTAAAAGAAAAGAAGAGCAAGCAAGGTTGAACGTTGGCTGAGGAGAGGGGAAGAAGAGTATAATCATTTTTGATAGTTTTTTTTTGAATAAAAGGTAAATTTTATTCAAGGAGTAAAAGAATACAATGAAGACCAAGGCTAGGGGGTCTGATCCCCAGAAGATCTAAGTTAAAGCACAGTTAGACAATAACAGAACAAGTTGAACTACTAACTTAGAGGCTAAATTGGGGAGTTGGGACAGTAAACAATGAGACCTGCGACCACAATAAACGACTAGGTTAAGACAGCCGCCATTGAGAGATCATGCCCTGGCTAAAAGCGTGCTTGTGTTTATAGAGAGACAAATGTAATCTGAGTCAATCTTGGATGGATGACGAAAGCTGTAGAGTTGTGCACTCAGTGGACCTGAATATACGGTTGTTCCGCTCATACCAGATACCTGAAATAATATAGGATAACGCTGTGCGTATTAGCCAGACATCAACACTCTTGGGGAGGCTGAGCTGAGAGATCCATTCCACGATATCGGACCAGGTTATAGGAGGGTTAGGAAGGTGACATTTCAACATGAACGAGCTCCAGATTTGATTTGAATAAGTGCAAGAAAAGAATAGGCGATTGTGAGACTGAGCATCACTTTTACATAGGGCGCATCTATTAGGGATACTTAGGCATCGCCCAATCCGATCGAGAGTGGCAAGTTTGAACTTGAACGCTTGCCAAAGAAGGACAGCGAGCTGAGGGTTATAATTCTGCGGCCAGACAGCTTGAAACCAACTTACTTGGGGAGACTCCGTTCTATACAACTTGATAGATGAAGAGGTAGTGAATTGGCCTGATGACGTTAGTTGCCAGTGGATCCTGTCCTGCCGCCCAGTCACGGTAATATTGCAGAACAGAGAAGAGCTGATATTCCCTCTGTTGATTTGACGATAGATGGTTAACCCCTGAGCAACCGTAGCAGAAATTGGAATAGAATCTTTGAGTGCTTGCAGTTGCGGTAGATCGAAAGGAATGGATTGGTTGAGCCATGGATCGAACCAAAATTTCATGATTTTCCCATTGCCCACCTGAAATTGACAGTGAGCTCTGACCTTGTCTCGGACCTTCCCAATGAACCTTATTAATGCCGAAGCATTTCTGGGAACATTGAAACACCATATGGCAATCATTCCTTTCTCTTAACTAACCATCGTAATTATAATGATTATATCCATTCTCATTCCTCGCTATATTCATTCTCATTCTTGTTACCATTTCTTTATGTAAACCAACCGCCCCCTAATTTTACTAAAATAAAATGAACAAAGACATTTTGTGACATGACAAAAGTGACATGCTGTAAATTGTTTTATGGAGAAATCTTATATGTTGATCATGATTTGTCTCCCACTAGTTTTATACTCCTTTTGCATACATTAACAATCCAGTTAATCCAGTTTTTATTTATATATATATATATACATAAATATCTGTAGGAATCTCTTGTTCTGTGTATTATGTTTGAGCATATGAAACTTTTACGATAGGAAGGATTAATCATACCAAACAAAATATGCCTCCTTTCTTAATTATTAATGTAGTTAAAAGAAATATTTATTTACATGTACTTCCGATTAGGACAAAGATCTGTCCGAACAAAAAGACACAGAACATGAGATGGCGGGGACCACATAAATAGTTAATACTCTTTTTCAACCTTAATTTGTGTTAAAAATGATGGTTTATGTCAATTGTCTATTTACCCTTAAAATAACATTACTTTTTACACAAAATAGGATTAAAATAGGGTGTTAAATGTTAAAAAAAATTCTGAATCCTCAATTGTGGTCGTCTTGATTTACTTACTGCCACGCACTGTGCGCAAGCTGACTTGGGAGAAGACGGGTGCTGACGATCCATGATGGTTGATAATGGAAGACAAATAACAACTACGTGTGATGCCTAATTGGCTAGAGCCTCGGTTCCATTGACCCACCTCATCACAGCCTATCATAAACAACATCACCAACCAACTTCATCTCTAGTGAGTTACTGGTGCGCTTGAATTTCAGATACTGAACTGAAGTGACTCAAAAGAAAAAAAAAAAACAAGGAGAGATCAAATGTGTATGTCCAGTCCACATATATATATACAACTACTCTATTAAGAAGAGAAACCTGGTCAAAGGGGCAGAACTGGACCGTAAGAAATCTTACGTGGCACAAACCCCTAGAAAGAGTAGTTGGATTTTGTTGTCAATCCAAAAATGCGAAAATAGTATTAAATTAGATTTGATAAATCATTTGACGTCCACTATGCGAGGACAAGATTCCATGTCTTTTTGGTGGGTAAATCCCTAATTTATGTCGCCAAAATGGCGTTTAAGCCCATAAAAGACCTCACATTTTCCCGCTATCTTTTCCTCGTGTGCTGGCACTAAAAGCCTCAAAAGAACAAAAGGTTAGACCTTTTTTAAAATGCTTTTAACCATCCCGTGCAAAAGCTTGAGCGAAACCTGTTGAGCTTGACAAGTGAGTTACATTGACGAGAGTTGAGGACAAAGCAGTGTTCTAGTTAGGGTTTTGTTATGGCTGCTTAACAGTTTAATCAGCTATATGCGCGGTTAAAACTCCTTTTTATGGCCAAAATGCTTTGGTTCCCTTCTGTCTTCATTACATGCTCTCTATACAATGGCCCGTTTGTTCTGTATTAATGTAATGTAAACTGTTTAAGGTAAGCTAAAACCCATGTCTAGTTAGTGAACCCTCCACTCCACTTAAGGAAGAAGGTCCTTTCACTTTCCTTTTTAGCCTTCTTGGTCCTCTCATTACTTGCTTCTCTTCATCTTTGGCTCTTTACCCTTTTTGGCTTCAAAGTATGAGTCTTTCTGTAGGAGAGAGGTACTAAGAATCTGCATTGTTGATGAAAGTTCAGATCTTGATGTGAAGTCCTGCAGGCTTCTCTGCTTGAATGTCAAAACTTGTTCAATTTGTTCGTGGTTCATGTCTTCCATTTAATGCTTTAACACCACTATAACCATAAGTTTCCTTTGTTGAATCCCGGTGTTTGTTGCTGGAAGCAGAATCAATCCCGTGAAGCTCTTCTACAAGCTTTGGCCTATTGCCAGGTAAAATCCTGAAATATAGAGCTATTTTGAAGATTTCAGTTAAAATGTGAGATTTTGGTTCTAATTTTACGAGCTCTAAAGGGTTAATGATCTTCTTCTTGATAATAAAGGCCTTCCATGCACTCTTTTTTCTTGAGACTCAAGTTTCTAGTGGTTCTGGGTTGATTCTTTCTTGTTAAGCATTTCATGGTCTGAAATTTAGATCTGCCTTCTAAATATAGAAACTTTTCTTTATTTTTCACTCAGATTATGTATTAAACATTGGCGGATCATTGGTAGGAGGAATATGAAGCTATTTAGGCTTTTAATATTATCCTTATTTTGTCTCTGCGCACTGGGACAGCTCCCCTCTCAAGAAATCTTGTCATTGCTTGAATTTAAGAAAGGTGTCAAGCATGATCCTACAGGTTATGTCCTTGAATCATGGAATGAGGAGTCTATTGATTTCAATGGGTGTCCTGCTTCTTGGAATGGTATAGTGTGCAATGGTGGAAATGTTGCTGGTGTTGTCCTCGATAACCTGGGGCTCTCTGCTGATGTAGACTTGAGTGTGTTTGCTAGCCTTACAAAACTTGTGAAACTCTCCATGTCGAACAACTCTATATCGGGTAAAATTCCTGAAAATATTGGTGACTTCAAAAGCCTTGAGTTCTTGGACTTGTCCAGCAATCTCTTTTCTTCTGTAATACCTGTGGGGATTGGTAGAGCACAGAGTCTAAGGAACCTCTCATTAGCTGAGAATAACTTCTCTGGTTCAATTCCTGACTCAATTTCGGAGCTTTTATCCATCCAATCCTTGGACTTCAGCTACAACTCCTTTTCGGGCCCACTTCCAGCATCATGGACAAGGCTGAATGGCCTTTTGTATCTGAACCTATCTTTAAATGGATTTACTGGTAAGATACCTAGGGGTTTTGAACTGCTTTTAGGTCTACAGGTGCTCGATTTGCATGGGAATATGCTCAACGATCATCTAGATGGGGAGTTTTTTCTCCTAACTAATGCCAGCCATGTTGACTTCAGTTCAAATTTGCTTGCAAGCTATAGTTCACGAACAGTACTGCCTGGTATTTCTGATAGTGTTAAGCACTTGAATCTTAGCCACAACCAGCTTACTGGATCACTTATAGGGGGAGGTGAGCTTCACTTGTTTGCAAACTTGAAGGTGTTGGATTTGAGCTACAATCAGCTTTCTGGAGAGTTGCCAGGATTTGATTATGCTTATGAGCTTGAGGTACTTAGGCTCAGTAATAACAGGTTCTCAGGCTTTATTCCCAACGACCTATTAAAAGGAGATTCTCTTCTTTTAACTGAACTGGATTTGAGTGCCAATAATCTCTCAGGTACCACTTTAGTGTTTGTTATAGCTTTAATCATTAGGTTAAAGACTTGGACCTCCCCTTTGGTTTGCACTTTCCCAAAATGCAAAAGGGAGATCCAAGGCTTTTACCTTAATATTTAAAACAATGTGATTGTTGTTTTGAATTTATGCTCAGTAGTGAGTCATTTAGCTGCTTGTAGAATGTAAATTGGTTTATCATACTTCTTAACAATATAACACCCTTTTCAGGGCCTATCAGTATGCTCCTGTCAACAACTTTGCGTGTCCTCAACCTTTCTTCAAATGCCCTCATGGGTGAACTTCCCTTGCTTACCGGAAGCTGTGCTGTGCTTGATCTATCAAACAACAAATTTGAAGGAAATCTAACCAGAATTTCCAAGTGGGAAAACGTTGAGTATCTTGATCTCAGCCAGAACCGTTTGACAGGGTCGATTCCTGATGTATCACCCCAGCTTTTGCGTCTGAATCATTTCAATCTCTCTCATAATTCTCTCAGTAGCTTTCTCCCTAAACTTATTACTTGGTATCCAAAGCTTAGAGTCCTAGATCTCAGTTTCAACCAAATATCTGGTCTTGTTCTGGCTGATTTGCTAGTTTTACCTACTTTGGAAGAACTCTACCTTGAGAATAATTTACTTCAAGGTGCTATTGAATTTTCTCTGCCTTCAAACACTAAATCGAACCTTCAAGTTCTTGATCTTTCACGTAATCAGCTAAATGGCTATTTTCCTGATGAATTTGGATCATTGGTTGGACTTCAAATGCTAAATCTTGCATGGAATAATATGTCTGGTTCCCTGCCAACTTCCATGGTTGACATGAGCTCCATAACCTTGTTAGATTTGTCCAAAAATCATTTCACAGGTCCTATACCAAGCAATTTATCCAACACCCTTTCAAACTTCAATGTTTCTTATAATGATCTCTCAGGAGTTGTACCAGAAAATTTGAGAAGGTTTCCTAGCACTTCTTTCTACCCTGGAAACAGTGGTTTAAGTTTTCAGGGTGGTCCTCCTGGATCGAGCAGTTTTCCAGCCCAAAAGCCTAGAAGGAAACCTATCCATACCATTGTGAAGGTGGTGATAATAGTTTCTTGTGTGATTGCAGTCATTGTTCTTATCATGCTTGCTATCTTCATACGCTACGTTTGCTTGTCAAAGAGACCTCCTCCTGATCCTTTGACAAGTAAAGCTATCCGCAGGCAAACTTCTACAGATCCTTCTAGTGCCAGTGGAACAGGCAGTGGAGGTGCCTTGATGGTCTCGGCAGAGGATCTTGTTGCAACAAGGAAAGGATCATCATCTGTGGTAATCAGTCCTCGTGAGAAAATGGCTGCAGTAACTGACTTCTCACCATCAAAGAACAGCCGTTTATCATGGTCCCCAGAATCTGGGGATTCATTTGCTGCTGAAACCCTTGCAAGACTGGATGTGAGGTCACCAGATCAACTGGTGGGCGAGCTGCATTTTCTTGATGATACAATCACATTGACCCCTCAGGAGCTGTCAAGGGCTCCAGCTGAAGTGCTAGGGAGGAGTAGCCATGGAACTTCTTATAGGGCAACACTGGATAATGGACTGTTCATGACTGTTAAATGGTTAAGGGAGGGGGTTGCCAAACAGAGAAAAGAGTTTGCTAAAGAGGCTAAAAAATTTTCAAATATTAGGCATCCAAATTTGGTGGGGTTGAGAGGATATTACTGGGGGCCTACACAGCATGAGAAGCTAATTCTTTCAGATTATATCTCACCCGGAAACCTCGCAAGCTTTCTCTACGGTAAGTTCTCGCCCTTCTATTTGTCTGTCCCAATCATCTTGTTTTGTATTCATGTGAAATAAGATCATTGCAATATATAACCAATGCATTTTATATCATATTCAATTTCACTTCTTAGGAATGATAAATTTACAGATCGACCGGGAAGAAGAGGCCCACCATTAACCTGGCCTCAGAGGCTGAAAATAGCAGTTGACATTGCACGTGGCCTGAACTATCTCCATTTCGACCGTGCTGTTCCACATGGTAATCTTAAAGCAACAAATGTGCTGCTGGATGGGCCAGAACTGAATGCACGAGTTGCAGACTACTGCCTCCATAGACTCATGACTCAGGCTGGCACTATAGAGCAGATACTTGATGCTGGGGTTTTGGGCTACCGCGCACCAGAATTGGCAGCCTCCAAGAAACCACTTCCCTCATTTAAGTCGGACGTTTATGCCTTTGGAGTGCTTTTGCTGGAACTTCTAACTGGCAGATGTGCAGGTGATGTGATTTCTGGGCAAGATGGAAGGGTTGACTTGACAGACTGGATCCGGTTTAGGGTTGCAGAAGGCCGAGGTTCAGAATGCCTTGATCCTGCACTGAATCCTGAAATGGGTAATCCAGCAGTTGACAAGGGAATGAAGGAGGTCCTTGGAATAGCTCTAAGATGTATAAGGTCTGTGTCGGAGAGACCAGGCATTAAGACCATATACGAAGATCTTTCATCCATATAAATTTCTGTATCTATGGAACCTGATTATGATTAGGTTGGAATTGGAAGTTTTATGGGGTTTTAATATCTCATTGGCCTCACTTCCGTCGGATTTTGTTAAGAGGGGATTATGGTTAGAGGTGTTAGCTGATTTACTAACCATTGCTTGTAAAGATCGAGGACATCTTGAAGAATGGATGCAAAATTGCAATTTAACCGATGTTTGCCTCTTTTTCTTTTTTCTTATTTTTGGTGAAAGTGTCGTATCAGGCATGTAGGTTTTTAAGTATTAATTTGTCCAGAACAAGCCAAGGTCTTGACTGATTCACATGCTATCACTGTATACACATGCATTTATGTAAAAAGGCAAAGGTCAAAATTCGTGATTTTATAGCATTTGGGAACAAAAATGGACAGCAAGGGTTCGATGCTGCAGAAGCCTCGACAATCAACGTTCAACTGTCAAGCACCAATAACTTCATACGGTGTGATTCCGGTTGTTCTTGAGCTCATTTCTCCCTACAATTGTGAGCCTTTGCTCCTCGAGAAGTCCGGACTCAGCTCTCTTGCTGGCTTCTTGACACGTTCCAGTTTGTGCATTGCATCCAAGTTAGGGGATAGGCTAGTTGATACCCTAGTTGAAGTTATATCATTGACTAGCCTCTTGTATTTAAAAATTAATAGTTTTAATGCTAGTTTGTGTGATTAGCAACCATTTGAAGGGTTGTTAGCTATAAATACATAGGGTTTTGGTTATTGGATATCTTTATGACATTTTATTGATAGAAGAGTATATTTGAGAGAGCTCTCCTGCATCAAATGTTAATGACGTTCGTTGTAATTTGAGAATAAGCTCTAGAATATTAAAATGAGAAAGGTTTATTTGTATTGTATTCGTTAAATGGGGTTATTCTTAGAATAATTTGGGTTTACAAAAAGGTTACGGTTCCTCTTTACTATTAAGGAAGATATGTAAAAGGATTCCTCTTTACCTAGAGGAATGAAAGAGCTTGTAAGAAAGTTTATCTTCACCTAGTTGAAAGAAAAATTTAGTGCAATTTCAAGTGAGACTTAAAGAGTAGATGTAGGTAAAGTTTATTTTTGAAATCATTATAAAATCAATTTGGAATGGTATTGGTAAAATCATTATATCATGTTTAATAATGCCACAATGGGCACTTTCTATCCTTTATGTGTGTACTATTTCTCTTCTTCCCTTACAGTTCTATCAACATATATGTGATAGGGAAAATAAAAGTTTCCTCTTATAGACTTTCTTTGAGTGGAACCAACTATTGATGAGATGGAGGACTCAACTCGCACAAATCACTAAGGATTACATGTTATGAAAGACTCCATTAGAGAAGCGAACTACTCGATGCTTCTTTGTCCTTCAGTGACCTTATAGCACATCACTTGGTGGATCCATCTAGTCTAAAAATTAGGTGTATTTCTAGCATACCTCAATTTAATGGCCAAGATACAAGGAAAATATTCTTAAAGGCCTTAGGCACTTTCTTAAGGACCTAAATCATTTTCCCAAATGTGCACTGCAACTATTTGTACATCTATTAGACCTTACCTAGGGGAATTCATTCTAGAGAACTTCAAATGCCAAACTTTGACATTTCGGTTAGCCTTATAAACTTGAACCAAGACATTGTTGGACCATCTCAGACCCAAATTTCCTTATTCTAGGATGCCCAAGACTCAGATGATGATATTCTCATCATTGATGAAGAGGAGCTAGATAATTTTTTTTAAAAAAATTTAAACACAGAGCAAGTGAGTCCTAATAAAAGGTGAAAAAGAACCCGTGATGATAGCGATAGCACAAGTGGAAGAGCTTCCCCGTTAAATTTGCAATTATTGCAATAACTTATCTGACAAGGATGATGATTGAGATTCCTTTTATTATTATTATTATCGGTCTCTCTATTTAAAGTTTTTTTTTTCTGTTTAGCTATATTTTATGATGTAACTTTATTCTTATCCATTACTATGTGATGTGATGTTGTTCTTATTTATTTAGTGTGTGATGTAATGTTGTTTTTATCCATTTAGGATATAATATAACCTTATTCTTATCTAAAGCTGTTTTTCTTTGTAAACCTATTTGCCTATAAAAGCAAGAGATCTTTTCCATTGTATTCAATCTTCCCTGCATCCAAGAAACATTTCCATTCAATAAAAGTTATTTGTTTTTATATGACTTCACTCTAAAAAACTCTCTTTCTCCCCTAAAGGCTTGAGTCTTCAATAGGTTTTACTTCTGTCAAAAAGAGATATTAGCATGCTCAACACTTTCCTTTATATAAGGATCCTATGCATCAAAAATTATCAAATCTGTGATCCTATTTGAGTTTTAAGTTATACGAGGAGGATTGTTCAACACAAGTCCCTAAAAGGTAGGCCTTGAGAGTTGAATCCTGTTAAGAACAAAGGGCTTATGTCTCGACTAGCATACTTGAAGTCTTAAGCTACAATTATCTTTGTCTATCTTAAAGCTCTTATAGAAGTTTGCTCTATCATATCGCCAATGGTTTCTTGTTATCCCCATAACCTTAGACCTAGGGTTCTTGAGTGGCTTTTGCAGAACAATATGTAACTTTGGAGTTTCCCTCTAAACTCATCTTGTTATGGCTAAACCAGGATTACACACATCTCTAGGTAGGTAGTCATTATCAAAATATTCATATATCCAATATTCACAGTCTAAATCATACATAGATGTATCTACATCTCAAATAAAATGTTCGTTAACATGGCTGACATGCATCTCATGTCCATTCGGGTGTGCAGAGTGGATTGGAGGACTACTAATGCCTTCTTTATGAGAAAATAGTAGAGTAATCATCATTATTGGTTTAAAAGAAGCTTCGGATGATTTGGGGTTTTGTTCTCCAGGCTTGCTAAAAATAGACTTTACTATTCTATCTGTTAAACTTCTCAATAGTGGAAAAGTGGTGGTATGAACGGAGCGCCAATGAAGAGCGTGAAATTATTTCTCATAGTTTGTTATCCACTCCAAAAGCATTTAACTCTGTCAATTATTTGGATAGCAATTGTCGTAGAATTTGGATTCTTGTTGTCTCATTTTGGGACCACCATATGAAGGACATTTTCGTCTAGCTTATATATTTTTATTAAAATGATGCCACTTTTTCTTTTGATCTCTAACCAATATCTCTTTATTTATTGTTATTTTATGCAGATTGTGTTGTACATCTAACCTTACTTTTTTTTTTTAAACTTTGTTTATACAAGTATTATGTAAAATAATCACTTACCTAATAATCTATTTCAAAAATACTGACAAGATTATTATTATTTTTAAAATTTTTAATATTACACAATTAATTTAAAATAATTATGATAAGTTTTGAGGTGAGGGGAACTATCAAGGGCTGTATCTTTTTACTCGATTCAGATTGTTTAACTCATCAGTCTGCTGGGGCCTAGATTAATTTAAAGGTACAAGTATGGGGAGGGGGAAAGATTACAGAAGATAAAGACAAGAACTTTGGTGAAAGACATATGCCGTGCCAAAGGCATCTACGGCATCTATGCTTGCTTCTTTGTTGGTGTTTCTATCTGACAAAGCTTTGCTCTAAGTGGGAAAAACCTGATCAGACAGTGTTCAAAAGATTGACCAATGGCAAGAGCTTTATTTTCCCTTTTCAAATCCAAATCTTCCCTATTCCATTATGCTTCTGCGCTTAGATTTTCTACTTCACAAGTATCATCTCACCCTCAGTTTGAGGTTACCACTTCCTCTTTTTTTTTTTTGTGAATTAGTGAACGTTTGATCTCTTATTTGCTATGATAGAGATTAAGTAATCACTTTAAGTACCCATTAATTGGAATTTTTGGTGGAGAAACTGATCAGGTGATTAACCAGGAAGTCAAATCATTAATATTCACATTGGTTTTTGTATTTGAACTAAGACGAGAATTGTTCGAGTATCGGGTGGAGTGTACCTATTTTCTTGCAGCAATATTGATTAATATAAAATTGTTGCTTCAGTCTCCAGATGGATTTTCAATTGATTGTTTGTCATTATTGCTAGTTTCTGTCCGCTCACCAGGAAGGCTTTAGTTTAGTAGAATCCTATGACTTTCTGATATTTAGTTTCTCTGGAACAGATTGAAAAGTTGGAGCTTTTAAAAAAGGCCAAATTGCTAATATACTTGGAAAACTATATTATGTGTTCTTAACAGAATCTTCTTCAATTGTTTATTCTGTCTTGTAGAGATGTGCTGTCGTTAAACTTGATGTTGTACTAGTAACTCCTGAGGTTTCCTTAGTCAGACTCCCCCAATTTGTCATTTCCTCTTTAATGCTTCTAGTTTCAGGGTAGGAGAGGAGGAATGAGGGTTGAACATCTGACTACTACCATCTCTGTGGGCACTTGGCTTTTTGGCACTGCTTATCATTCTGAAGTTAACTGGATCATCATAGTGTGAAGTTAACTTATGACAAAGTTGGCAAGAATTGTATTTTTGAGTTATGACTATTTTCATGTTGTTTTAATTTGTAGAAGACTTGAACATTAGATTGAACGAAATTCATGATGTTTTCCTGCTATAAACACACTTTTGAGTCCTCATTATGGTTTTTTGGTAGCTTATGTGTCTGTGCTCGATGCAATTTGCAGCTCATTTCTGCAAAATTTCATACTAAATAGTGATTGATATGTTACAGAGTGTTGGATTCATTGGCCTTGGAAATATGGGATCCAGAATGGCTAGAAACCTTATTAAAGCTGGATTCAGAGTTACTGTTCATGACATGTAAGGCTTGGGTATTTTTTGCATTTTTTATATTTTGGTTCCTAAAAACTTTTATCAGATCCTTTGTATAAATATAAAATTGAGTGTCTTAGTCTTATGTGGTTTCATTATGAATGTAAACATATGGAGAGAGAAGATTTCTTAGAGTTGTTAAGTGAAACTCTTATCTTTTTGTAGTTTCAGTTGTATAATCTTGTTTACGGAGAATGCAGAATGCAAATCCATACTTGGAATCAAATAATTAAATTTGGTTTTAATTCAGAAACTCTTGTGCCGTCAACATGTTTCTGGAAATGGGAATCGCAACAAAAGAAACACCATTTGAAGTTGCAGAAGAAAGTGATGTTGTAATTACAATGTTGCCTTCATCATCTCATGTGAGTATTATGTGCCAATTTCACCTTATTTTCTGTGTTAAGGATCTATACAGTTTCTTGAGTTGTTCTCTCTGTTAGTCTTCAAAATTATACTAACTTTTGAAAGGTATTGCTTAATGCCTCCTCTATATAACAATGAATTCTTTCATGTGTAACAATGAATTTACTCTCTGTAAGTACTGAGAACTAATACTTTTACTGAACAAGGAATCTAATTGGTGTTCACATATTCTGAGAACTGTTACAACCCATTTACGAGAAGCTGTGGATATTTCTGGCATTCTAAATTGTTGGGCATCTGTATCATTTTATGCTCTAGACTCCTCTCGTAATGTCACTTCTTTCTCGTGTTGTAAATGGAAAAGGTTAACTAAAGGTAAAACATTCTTATAATTTGTTCTAGCGCAGATCTTAAACTTAAACTGTATTTTCAAGAGGACTTGAATGCTTTAGAAGTTTACCATTTCATTTCAGAAGTTTTCTTGTAAGGCTTCCAATTTAGTTTTGATTTTTTTTCCAATGAACTTATCTAGCTAACTACATAGGTATTGGATGTCTACACTGGACCAAATGGCTTGCTTCATGGTGGAAATTTTCTGAGGCCGCTTTTGTTAGTAGACTCATCTACTATTGATCCCCAAACATCAAGAAAGCTTTCTTTAGCTGTATCTAATTGTGTTCTAAAAGAAAAGAAAGGTATCTCTTTGAGATTAAAAGTTCTGATGTTTGTGTTATCGAGTAGAGTTCTCAGCTTTATATCAAACATGTTTACTCAACATTTTGTGTGGTTTACCCACTAATGTATCCGTGTTTGGCTGATCTTTAATTCCTTCTGCAATTCTTTACGTTAACTAGGTGTATCTTTAGTTTATAAAGTAGTGAAATACTTAAAAACCATCATCCAGTAAAGAGGAACATTTGGTTGCTACTTCTATTTAGACATCAGCATCTGATCAGCATGACTATCAGTTGTTTATTCACTAAATTTTTGTTATTGTTCTTTTTACTGGATTTCTGGATTCTTCTTTGCGATAAAAGTGAACCCTGCACAGCTGTTTCTTTCTTAAGGATGTTAAATGTTATGTTCTCTTTACCATTAAAGTGACAGAGATCTGCTAAAATAAATGTAGACAGACGCAAACTTGTTTCATATCGATCTCAAATCAAGTTTGCGATATCTTAGTTATTGTATAATAGAAGAACTTGGTGGCAAGTTTTAATCCATTGCTTTTCTCCTCTTTTTATTCAATGGGAAATGTTAGTGTGTTTTTTCTCATACATAACATTCCAAGCGATGATGTAGTAATACATGAAAGCCTCCATGTGTGCATGTCTGAATTTTGTTGCTGGAAAGTTTAATGCTTCCTTTCTCACAGATTATTGGAAGGAACCTGTCATGTTGGATGCTCCCGTATCTGGAGGGGTTCTTGCTGCAGAAGCTGGTACTCTGACTTTCATGGTACTTTTTCCCCCTTTCACCTCTTTCTAAATTGAGCTGAACTCTTGGCTGCCCATATTAACGGTTTTGACTGAAGGCATCTTATTACCACATGGCTTGGGCATGATATCCATGGGTAACCATTTACATTTGCTGCCCATCTAATGCATATTTGAAAATGTTTATTGTAGTGAAGGTGGACAATCTGTTAATTAACATTTTTCTTTCAATAACTGAGGTCATAAAAGTAGATGGTATGTCATCCAGGTTGGTGGTTCTGAGGATGCCTATCTGGCTGCTAAACCCTTGCTTCTCTCAATGGGTAAAAGCACAGTTTATTGTGGTGGAGCAGGAACAGGTTCAGTAAGTTCTTACAAACTCTGTGAAATAGAGTGACATATTTTCCATCTATCAACTTCTTCACTTTTTAAGTTGTGTTTCCTTATTTGTTAAAATTTAGTTCGTAGTTTTGTTAATTGCTAAAAGCCTGACTTGATATATGCTAATACAGCAGATAATGTTTTTATTCATCCACTAGGCAGCAAAAATTTGCAACAACTTGGCAATGGCTGTGAGCATGGCTGCTGTTTCAGAAGCTCTTGCTCTTGGCCAATCTCTTGGAATTGTTGCCGGTACCCTAACAAGCATTTTTAACTCTTCAAGTGCCCGGTGTTGGAGTAGGTATGTATTTTTCAATCTCATATGCTATTAACACTCACTTAATTAACTTACGGAGTATCACCGTTTTGAATTTGAAATTTAGTTCAAACCAGTCCATAAAAGGAACTGCTGCGTTTTACTAAGAACTGAAATGGGCCCATGCAAGAAAATAGAAGAAAAGTGATAAAACTGTTTTTTCAATTCAAGCTGGTCTAGAAACCTTTAAATGAGGACAGACAAAAAAGGTCTTTTCCATTGGCATTTTATATCATCAGATAGCGGTTTTTGGTGTTATGGGAAACAAGTTAATGCACTGATATGAGTTTTTCCATTGTTTATATAGTCATGTTTTAGTGATTTTTGTCTTGAAACTGTTTATTGAGTGTTACCAAAATGGCAGTGATACATACAATCCAGTGCCTGGAGTGATGGAAGGTGTGCCTGCTTCAAGGAATTATGAATATGGATTTGCATCTAAGCTCATGGTTTGTAATTCAACCCAATTTTTGTAGTAACTAAATGTTGCTTGAGGAAATTTCTTTTCTTTGGTTCTCTATTTCACGTAGTTTTTGTGCATCACCTCTATAAATCTATAATGTCATTTCTGTTATGTGATTTTTTTGAACAACCACATCTTTTGTTAATCATCCAAGTTTACTGAACAGTTCTTGTAGTTGTTTACCAGTCCTATCTCTTTTGTTCCTCCTCCGTTTCTCTCTGTTCATATATGGGCCTGACCATGAGAACGGTTGAATATGCACTTTCTATGATTCAGGCTAAAGACTTGAACCTTGCTGTGGCATCAGCAAAAGAGGTCGGTCTAAGATGTCCTCTGACATCCCAAGCCCAAGAGATGTAAGTTTTCTGTTGCGTTGATTAAATACCCCTCAGGCAAGTCAGTCCTCTGACATCCAAGTTCTCTTCACGTCAATCATCCTAAAATAAGTGGCCTTGAATTTGGCTTATGTCATAAGAAGATAACTTGGAAAATATTCATCCTTGATGATTGTTAGACTCAAAGACTGTAGGCAAACTTTGAAATATTTTCCTGCAATGTAAGACTATCCAGTAATGATCTGAAATGATTGTTGCAGTTACACAGAACTCTGCAAGGATGGTCATGAAGCCAAGGACTTCTCCTGTGTTTTCCGCCATTACTACTCCGGAAAGGACGAGCTTTAGCTTGAAATCAGTGAATCTGTATACAACAAGTAGGAGCGGATGCAAGAACCCCGAGGACTTCTTATTTTAAATCCAAATATATCATCCCCTTGGAGTCGGACAGTAAACTGGATGTTTAAAACCTTCGCTAGCTATGTGGTTACATTTAATGCGATGTAGATGTTCTATATGCTGTTGATGATAATAGAGATAGATGAGTTAAATCCTAAAAGTTTATCTCGTATTAACTCAATAAGTTGATGTATGGACAATACATAAAGATGATCAAGATGATGCAGAATTGATCTTTGAAGCCTTGATGTATGGACAAGAAATAAAGATGATTGTTCAACACAAATTCCCGTATTTTAACAACCCCAAACGATGTTTCACTTTTTGGAGAAGTTAATTCAACGTGGTCAACTGTTGCTCGAACGTTTTATAAAGCAAGTTGTCAAGATATCATGGCATCAAAACACGAGCTTCAATTGCATCTCAACTGTATATATTCTCCAATGAATCAAAATCTTTCAGTATTGAATCTATTATTTCATCTCATCTTGTACATGACCGTGTGTATTAAGGGGGAAATCTTTTGTGTACAATTCAATTAAAAAAAACCAGAAAATACAGTTCACTTCTATTATGGTATCAGAGCCATATACCTGAAATTTTTTCTCCAACACTTTTGAGTCAAGACACCTTTTATTCAAGGACACCACTCCAGCTTAAACTGCTCCAAAACTTCTAAAAACACAATCACAAATTACTAATGTTTTAAAAACCTGATCGAGCATTGAGCTTGTCAAATAAAAGGTTTAAGATTTAAAGATTCAATTGGTATTAAACTGTTATAAAACGGTATATAATAAATAAAAAGTAAAAATTATAAGAATAAATAAAAATATAGTATAAATTAAAATAATTTATTGAAATAAAAATGAACTAATAATGTTTATTAATATATAAGAAATCTAATAATAAATATAATAATTTAAACTAAGATTGAACCTAATATAAATTTTAAAATAATAATAATAATGATGATAATAATATTATTATTGTTAAATTCAAAAGATGTTTAAAATATACTCAATAAAAATCTTAATTTTCCTACAGCAATCGTGTATTCTATTAAGACTGTGCAAGAGGTGGCTTCAATTGCATCTTTGCAATTGCTGCTCATGGTCCCACAATATGATAGCTGCTCATGGGTCCCACTTGCTTGGCTAATAGATTTTCGTTACTTAACCAATTTTTAAAAAAACCGGTAGGTTTTTCTCAAGAAACTGGTCAGTTTATTAATTAACCGACTGGTTTTTCTCTCATAGAGGTTATAAACACAAATTGGACTGGAAATCAGGCAGGTTCATATTTACTATGGTCAAACTGACTAGTCCGGTCTAGTTTTTAAATCATTGCAAATCACAATTCCAACTTATCCAGACAAGACAACTCAACTACTACAACAACATAAGCTTTACCCAACATAATTACAGATTTCATTACAACGCCCCTAGATTCTTAGTTATCTTGTTTGGAAAAATCAGGTGCAAGAAGAGTTGATTGCGTC
>JAOQMM010000002.1:17869712-17880269 GCA_027563515.1 Erythroxylum platyclados
ATGTCAATGGGTTGTTGCACCGAAGCTGACTATGTTCATTGGAATGATGACAAGTGCAATGGTGATGCTGTTGGATTGGGGTTTTGATGGTTATTGTCAAATTATGACGTTTTCTACAATTGAATTGTATGTTTCTTTATGATGTAACATAAAAAGACAAATAAATTACAAAAATTTATTGTATGTTTTTTGATAAATGAAAATTGCCCTTTCCTGAAATAAACTTATTATTCTCAATCCTTGTCTTCTACAGTTCAACAAAATAACGATGCTGATGAAACAATATGGAACATTATGTGTAGGATTAAAGTCCTAGGAATATGAAAATTTATGACATTAAGATTCTTATGATTTAAAATTAGACACCATTATGTTCAAATGAGTGTAGTGCATCAGTACTTACTAATGGATACTTTTTGTTTTGCTTCATTTGGGGTTGAATGGTTTCTTGACATGATATGAAGAGTCTTGTATGATTAAGGATCAAGTTAAAGTCACGTTGCTCTCAGTTCTTGTAGATTTGTGTTGCATTATGTTTCTCTATATATTATATGAGGGTGTGTGTTATGATAGCATACAATCCATTCTTGGGCCTTACCCATCAGCTTAAGCTTTTGGGTTGCACGGTTCCTTGACAACTTGCATCCCTAACAATTTTCCTTGGCTAAAGCTGTTAACTCCAAATGTGACTTATTGAACAGAGTCCACTATTCTTTTTCTTTTTGATCAATGGAAAGAACATTACCCACCGGGCTATGTGCTAAAGGATGCAGCTGTTGACCAACCTTTCGAAGAAGACGCTTGTCACTGCCACTTCAGCTTTGATCGAGATTGTGATTTCAGTGATGATCCACCTTTAGTCTTACGGTATCAATGGTTTATAGGGGAAAGGACACTATCAGACTTTGATAAAATTCCCAATGCAATAGCCGAGGTAATTAGTTCATGCTCAGATATCTATATTGGCTGACATTTTGAATAGAAGCTTAATACCCTTTTCATCATATCTTGGGCTAATACAATTATGTATGATCAGGTGTACTGGCCAAAGCATGAAGACATCGGTAAAATTTTAAAAGTGGTTTGTACTCCTACTCTAGGAGAAACAGAATATCCCGCAGTTTTTGCGATAACTTCACCAGTGCAGCGAGGTAAGTTTACTATTATATTTGAAGTTCATGAATTGCGAAGCTGAATGTTTTCATATAGAGATGATTGTATTAATAATCCACATTAAAATGGCATGGTAAATTCTGCCAAACAGCAAACTCTTAAAATGTGAACAAATTGATACATGCATACAGCATATTCTCATAATATGGCCTCCTTCATGAATGTAGCTTAAGCTAATAAGTTGATTTCATTTTTGTTTCGCATATTGTGTCTTTGCATCTCATTGTCCACATTGCGAAGGAAGTGGAATTCCAAAGGTCTTGAATCTGGAAGTGACTGGGGAATTGGTGGAAGGAAGTAATATTAGGGGTTGTGCTGAGGTAGCATGGTGCGGTGGAACTCCAGGGAAAGGTGTTTCCAGGTGAGAATGTTCTCTAACACTGCAGGATATGCCTACATTGATGCAAGGACATGCATGCACATGAGTGTCTTTTCCTTTATGTAAAGCGTACAAAAACTTTGTTATTTTTTATCTCCAGTTGGCTGAGGAGAAGATGGAATAGCAGTCCAGTGGTTATTGCTGGTGCAGAAGACGAGGAGTATAGGCTGACTATACATGATATTGGTTCTAGTTTGGTCTTTATGTATACACCAGTTACAGAAGATGGTCGCAAAGGGGAACCTCAATATAAGTACACTGATTTTGTTAAAGCAGGTATAGAATCAATTGATTTCTGCAGTATTTTCTTGTTTGATTTTGTACTTTGATTTTTTCCCAATTTCTTCTGAAAGTTAGCTTGGTTTCCTTTATATCCTTAATCAGGAAAAGAACCTTCTAACAAGATCCCCTAAAGGTGTGGAAGAACCTAACAGCAATTATTTACCCTAATGGCTTAATGTATTACCTGTTGTTTATGTTTATATTTTATTGAGAGGGCTTTTATATTTATAAGCTTGGTAAAAGCTTTTCATAGTGGAAATTTCTAGTTGTTAACATTACAATTGCAATATGTAAAATAAATTTTGATTATATTGTTTTCTTTGCGAAGCTTGAGCTATTTATGTTAAATTAAAGGTAGTGCAAAACCGTGAATTTAGTTAGCTTGTTTGAATTTGGTAAAGAATACAACAACTATGATTCATAGGTATCAATTATCATTTTTTCTTATGATTTATTGAGTATTAAAATCTTATGTTTAATGTGGCAGCTCCTCCATCAGTCAAGAATATCCGGATCATTGGCAATGTTGTTGAAGGCTGTAGCATAAAAGGAGTTGGAGATTATTTTGGAGGAAGAGAAGGTCCCAGTAAGTTTGAATGGTTGCGGGAGAATAAGGATACAGGGTCAGTGCTCTAATTTATGCTCTCATATAAAAAATGCAAGTGGAAGAATGGATAAACAACTTACTCTGGGGACATGGTTTCCTGCCCCTGTTCTTGAAGAAGCTACCTTTTCAATTGACTTTGTTTCCAATCTCGTCTACAATTTGAGGCCTCTTTTTGTGATTTGAGTTAGAAGCTGGTTTTGTTCTGCTTTTTACTTGAACAATTTTATGGGTGTGCTAAATTTCATG
The DNA here is from genome assembly GCA_027563515.1 of Erythroxylum platyclados. Lineage (NCBI taxonomy): Eukaryota > Viridiplantae > Streptophyta > Magnoliopsida > Malpighiales > Erythroxylaceae > Erythroxylum > Erythroxylum platyclados. Next base: position 17,872,400 of record JAOQMM010000002.1, read on the forward strand.
GTCTCCCCTTTTATCAAGTGTGATCCCACTCACTACGAATTGCTTTGTCAAATGTTTTCATGTTTTCTTGGCAGAGAGTTTCTACTAATATTAACCGGTGCTTCTGAGTATACTTTAACTAAGGAAGATGTTGGGCAACGCATAGCATTTGTCTACATACCAATTAATTTTGAAGGTTTTAGCCATTACATTATTATTTTTTTTTTTGTGAAGGATATCATGTTGGCAGATCATTTACTTTTGCAAACTGTCTCATGAATTATAACAAAAGATGGCATACTTTGCAGGTCAAGAGGGAGAACCAGTGTCAATAGTTTCCCATGCAGTGAAGAAAGGTAGACTACGTTGTGAACTTTTCTTGATTTGGTAGTAGTGGCATGCTATATGAATAACCCTTTTAGCCTAAATAACTGGAATCCCTTTAATGCACAATGGCTTTGTGATCTAGTTGCTTTGTTGTGATTACCAGCTACTGAAAATGTTGACTTTGTGACAATGTCCTCCCTTGGTTGGTGGGTTTTCTGGACAAAGTTGTTCAGAATTTATTCTGTCTTTGCAATAGGCCAATTTGCTACATTCTACAAGTGTCTAGTAATGTACAACTTGTTCCATCTCTATTCTTCATTAATTTATTTACAGCCACTTTCGTCCTGGAAAACCATAACTTTCAGTTTTTTTTTTTCTCATCCTTGACATTGCTATTTGTTTGAGACAAATATCTCTTCTAGTTTTAGACACTATTCATTTGTAGCTTTTATTGATTTCTTGATTAGAACATCTAGTGAATACCATCAACTGTAGTCCCAATTCCTTCAGAGAAATTGTAACAATCTGCTGCTTGGTGGATTCTTGAGTTGTGATTGCAAGCAATAACTTTCAAAGGAATCCATATGTTTTTAATGTTTTGTATGCCTACTGTTTGTAATTATGCAGAACCTGTAGGTTAGTAACCAATCTATATGTGTGTTTAAATAATAAATTTGAAGTTTGAAATTACATATTGGGGGCTTTGTCAACCTTAGTGTTTATGCTAGTATTGTATCATCATTACTTCTTTTTCAACATGATTTTTTTGAGTAATTTTATTAGCAATTTAATGTTTAAGATTATTGCTACATGTTTAAACAGTTTTACCTAGTGCATGGTCTACTTATAATGGCATTGTTTTGCCACAATTCCAGCACCTCCCAAAGTAACCAACGTCAAGATAGTAGGAGATATCAAAGAAAACAGTAAGGTTACTATAATTGGTACTGTTACTGGAGGAACTGAAGGTTCGAGCAGAGTTCAATGGTTTAAAACATGCTCGTCAATGTTAAATGGAGAGGTTGGTCTTGAAGCATTGAGCTCATCAAAAATTGCAAAGGTAGATAATTTTCCTCTTATTTTGTGTATGAAAAATCAGAAACTTGCAATTACCTTCATCACCAATACATTTCATGCCAATTCTTATTTGATTAGGCATTCCGCATACCCTTAGGAGCAGTTGGCTATTATATAGCTGCAAAATACACTCCTAGGACTCCAGATGGTGAGTCTGGTGAACCAGTATATGCAATATCAGAAAGAGCCGTTGAAAGTAAGTCAATCAGTTTCCTTTTCCCAAGTAAATAACAATGAACCTGTAGTAGAAATTTTCTTTCTTTGATGTTTTCCTTAGTAGGCTGACCATGGATTACTAATTCATCATTATGACATTTTCAGCTCTTCCCCCAGGCCTAAATTTTTTATCAATCACTGGTGATTATATTGAAGGTGGAATATTGACAGCATCATATGGCTACATAGGTGGTCATGAAGGAAAAAGTATATATAATTGGTATCTTCATGAGGTATAAGTGTATGCAGCATCTATGTGGATGTCATATAACAACTTTTATTATAATTTTTTTCCTATATTTTCCTTTTTGTCTTTAGAAGATTTTCTAGAAACTTCAGCTCCACACTGAACAACTCCCAAGTAGGGTGTTTTGAAAAACTGATGCTTTACTTTGGTTTTAGCTGTTCTGAAAGAATAATAAACTAGCCCACAGATAGCTTATGCTCTGGAGATACAATGTACAGCATTAATCTATTTATAGAAACCTCCTTTGTTGATTTTAATGTGGGACAATGATTTTTCAGGTTGAAACAGACTCGGGATCTCTAATACCAGAGAGTTCAGGACTTCTTCAATATCGTATTGGTAAAGATGCAATTGGTAAATTTATATCCTTTCAATGCATCCCTCTGCGAGATGACGAGACTATTGGTGAACCAAGGGCTTGTATGGGGCAGGAACGTGTTCGACCAGGTACTTTTTAACAATGTTGTGTGATGTTTATCACGAGGCTTCATTCCACTCTAACGAAGGTCAAAGTTGGATGTTCATTTCTGTCATTTCCTTCTGATTGGGGGATATTTTATTAAACTTGAGTGTTTTTAAGTTCGAAATTTGATAAGTTGTTACAATTATACTATCCTCATGGTTTACCTTTGTCATTGTTTGATTTTGTGATGTTTGAAATGTATTTATCATGTTACGTTCTCTTTGGTGTCTAGGAAACCCGAGATTACTTGATTTGCAAATAGTTGGAACTGCTATTGAAGGAGCCACCTTGAGTGTTGACAAAAAATATTGGGGAGGTGAAGAGGGAGATTCAATTTTCCGCTGGTTTCGGGTAATTAATGGACCAATGTTTTGTAGTGTCCTCATCTTGCGGGTTCATGGTTCATCAACTTTTGAGTGACTTCCTAATTTGGAGCATGGACATCACTTAATGCTAAGAGTTGCTGTTTGTAATAAGACAGAAGTCCATCTTTAGCTCCTTTTCTTTCTTTCATTAATCAATGAATTATCATGCAGACTAGTTTGGATGGCTGTCAGAATGAGATTTGTGGTGCTACTGCTGCATTATTCATACTTTCACTAGATGATGTTGGCTTCTTTATTTCGGTTTCGTGTGAGCCTGTGAGAAGTGATTGGGCTCGTGGTGCTATTGTGCTTTCTGAGCAAATTGGACCTATCACACCAGGTATTGCATTTTTTTAAACCATTTTCCTGAATTGGTTTCCCTTTTCTTTTGTTTGATTATATTACTAAAATTGATATATGTTTGAGCATTAAACTCTCAGGCCCTCCAAGTTGTCAGTCCCTAGATTTTCTGGGATCAATGATGGAAGGACAACGGTTGAGCTTTTCTGCCTCTTACACTGGCGGGTAAGACATTTGTTAAAGGACCTGTGTCCTTTTTTATTCCTCTTTTCTAACTGTAAAGCGTTAGTTGCTGAAACAGGGAGAAAGGAAATTGTTTCCATGAATGGTTTAGAGTGAAAAGTAATGGGCTGAAGGAGAAATTATCTTCTGAAGGTGGGTTGCTTTACTTTGACCTGAAACTGAGTGGAATACCAAATATGTAAAATCTGTTCCCTGAATCTATCAGAGATTGAGTTGGAGAGGACAAATATAATATTTTTGTTGTAAAAAGTTATTGGCAAAATAAATTGTTGAGCCCTAGTGATTTAATTTGAGAATGAAAAAACTAAAATTAAAGTAAGACAGGATCTCTAGAAAGTGCTTTTCTTTCCTTCTAACTAAGCCTTCTCGCTTACCGAAAGCTATCCTCTATCAGAAACAAAGATGGGGAATTCATTCCACTACATAGTGGAACAGGGAATAAGTCATACACCTACTTGATATTTAAGATTGAAATCCTCTGATATTTAATTTAGTGTTGCTCTTCTTAAAATATAGCCTTTCATTATGTGAGTTATTTTTGCAAAAATAAATCAAACTGTTAAATGTTCTAGCAGAGTTTCTGGATTTGACTCTGGAGGATGTTGGAAACTGTATTGAACTTGTTTACACTCCGGTGCGAAAAGATGGTGATCAAGGAAGTCCTAAAAGTAGAATCTCTGATGGCATCTTACCTGGTGGGTTGTACTTCGATAATCCACGATACTTTTATCTTGAGGATATTATTATTCTGTTTCACATTCATGCTGCTATTCCATTAGAATACATAACTACACTTTCTGCTGAATTAAGGCTTCTGGTGAGACATAGCCAGATGATGTACACTCTGAATCTGATTATACTGTTGTCTAGCTTCTGCAATAATAATGCTTCATAAGAAGGTAGCTTTTAATTATCTTGGAAGAACTTGTTTTCACTTTTCCTTGAAAGCAATTGTTTGAAAACTTAAATGTGTTTGGACATTTTTCGAACTGTATGCTGGATGTTATTTGTTGGCTTGTATATAGCCCCCCATTATATATATATATTTGAGTGAAGCACTTTATTAGTGGGATTTAAATGTATCATTTATATAGGGTTTGATACTAAGATCACCAAGTTCTAGTGTTATATACTGGCTGATTGTATATCCACTTCTTTGATAGAACCACTTATTACCTGATGACATTTTTATGGACAGTGTCCCTCTATAAGCTTTATTTTCAATTACTTTGCAATGCTTCCTGAATTAGGAGTTGGGTTCCGTTGTCTTATTCATGGTCCAGTATTAGATAGTATTTTTTATGATTTTTCAAAAATTTGAAAAGTTAAACACATTCAAACATGATATTTATTAAAAATATTACGTCACCAAACTACTATATTCTAAAAGAAATTGATTTTGCTTGTTAGCATTTAGTTCTTTAGTTATTAAAGTTGTGTTAGTATTAGCTTGAAGTATCAATGAAGTATCCAAATTGATACTGCACATTATGTACAGCCTATCACTGGACATTTTGCACCTTTAAGAATCATATTCCCTGTTTTCACATTCAATTTGTCAGGAATATGTTTGTTGTAAAATATGATTAATGCTTCATTGAATGATTTTAAACAGCGGATCCTGTGGGTTTGGAACTTGTGATTCCTGATTGCTGTGAGGATGAGGAGCTGGTCCCCCAGAAGAGGTACTTTGGTGGAAAGGAAGGTGTTGGAGAGTACGTATGGTACAGAACCAAGGAGAAGCTACTTGAATCTGCATTGATGGATCTATCTAGTAGTTGTGACAATGTTGGTACATGTGGTAGAACAATGTAAGTTCTATTATAATTTATGAAGTTCTAAGAATTGAGTTAATTTATGTACATGTTGTGAGATCAATCTTGAGATTATCCCTCCTGTCGTAGGATCTATACTCCATCACTGGATGATGTAGGGGCTTATTTGGCTCTCTATTGGCTGCCCATTCGTGAAGATGGTAAATCTGGAAAGCCTTTAGTTGTAATTTCTGAATCTCCAGTGACCCCAGGTACTAGATATCTTTCTGTATTTTCCAAAATCCTTTCTAGTATTGGATGATATGAAACATATATTCTTTATAGTTTTGTCATTTGGAATGTGCAACTGAACTATCAATTGACTGTCTGCACGCTTTAACTTACTGCATGACACAATGATAAGACCCAGAAACACGTTGCTTTAACTATTTCTGTGTCTTACTTTGTGGTGGACTTGATGTGTCTCTACCTTGCTTTGATCATTTCTTTTGTCATAACTAACGCTTTTTGTATGTGTTTTCTTGATTCTAAGCAGATTGATGGCTGATTTATGCCAGCATTGATTAATGCATTTATTCTTGCTCTTTACTTTTAACTTTTTGAGATGAATCATATGCAGCTCTTCCAGTAGTCACTAACGTGTGTGTCAAGGAGTTGTCTTCGGGTGTTTATTTTGGGGAAGGGAAGTATTATGGTGGTCATGAGGGGCCAAGCCTCTTCAGCTGGTATAGAGAAACTGACGATGGAACTATTATCCTCATAAATGGTGCTAACTCCAAAACTTATGAAGCCACAGACTCAGATTACAATTGCCGTTTGCTGTTTGGGTATGCTTTTACTTTGTTCCACTGTCGATAGTTACAATTTGCCAGCTTAAAGTAGAGTAGTTCAGTCTGCTGATGCAAAAGACGTTAGATATCCTTTTAATCTTCTAGGAACTGCTTCATACTTCTTCTTTTCCTTGTATTCTATAATTTAGGCCCATGATATGATATCACATTATTCCAAATGGTTAAAGTTCGTCTGGTGCATCTATTCAAACAAATTGAGCCAAATGTTTCCCACAGGTACACACCAGTTCGCTCCGATTCAGTTGTTGGAGATCTTAGACTTTCTGAGCCAACTGATGTTATTCTCCCAGGTCAGCCATCTGTTTCTTGGAATTATGTATTACTAACCAAGTGATGATGCTTGGAAGTTTCATTACTTTGAATCGGATATTCTTGTTGCTTCCAGAGCTTCCAAGAGTTGAAGTCCTTGCTCTCACTGGAAAGGCAATTGAAGGTGATGTACTTACTGCTGTTGAAGTGATCCCAAAAAGTGACACACAGCAAATTGTTTGGAGCAAGTACAAAAAAGATGTCAGATACCAGTGGTATGTAAATTGGATTCATTTATGGCATAGGTTGCTTGTATGCTTTAATGATAGCTATTGCTCTACGGTGCCTTTGTTATGGTGATTAGTGTCAGCGACATGTTGTCTCAAAAAGGCAGTATTTTAAAGTGGTGTTAGGTTGTTAGCGTTGTATTTATTTATTTATATTTGCAATACAGCATACATTTAGTTCATGTTTTCAAATAGATTTTTATTTTGAACAAACATTGCCCACGAAATGCTGAAGAACACGTTCTTACCATAGTCACTTCTTTATTTACATTTTGACATTAAAAAAAATGGTGCAGGTTTTTGTCCTCGGTGACTGGAGATGAAAACAACTTTGTGCCCCTACCTTCTCAGCGTTCCTGCTCTTACAAAGTGCGGTTCGAGGACATAGGTAGACGTGTGAGATGTGAATGTATAGTGAATGACGTGTTTGGAAGGTCAAGTATGCCAGCATTCTCTGAGACTGCAGCTATATTGCCAGGTCGTTTGTCTGTTTAAAAATAATAAGCTTCATAGTTTGTTATAATGGTGTATTGATTTAAATATTGATTGAAGGGATGCCAAAAATTGAAAAGCTGGAGATAGAAGGGCGTGGATTTCACACCAATTTGTATGCAGTTCGAGGCATTTACAGTGGCGGTAAAGAAGGAAAAAGCAGAATACAATGGCTGAGATCAATGATTGGCAGTCCTGATCTAATATCCATACAAGGTATGCCTAATGAACCTTACAGTTGACATTGCAGCAGAGCAAGTTTTAACTTGATGTGAAAACTGTAATTCTTTCACTGATTTAAAGCCCATTTCTTAAATGTTTATTCCTTTTTCTTTTACAGAACATCTCCTCCTTCTGTTGCACGCACTGCGTGTCTCTCTCTCCCACTGTTCTGTTTCTTTCTTCTATAGCCAGGAGCATCAATCAGTCCATGACACCTAGTTCATGCACCATATGCCTACCTCTCTTTAATATTGATGTACTCCTACAGTGTCACCATCTCCATTGTCCTTTATTTTTCTTTCTCCAGTCAACATCCACGTCACACTCTTTCATCATCAGTTTCCCCTTTCCTTCCTGCCACCTTTTTTCTTTGCCACCTTCTCGAGCATTAATATTTGTGTAATGTCATTGTTGCCACCTTTTCTTAAACACTCACTTCTGGTGTTTCTCCTCCGTCAAGCCTATGTTATGCAAAAGAACTTAAAAGTCTATAAAAAAAAAAGAAGAGAAAAGATTAGTCAACCACAAGCTTTAATTTGGTGGAATGAGAATTGAGAATTGAGTTGACATAAAAAATAAGGGTTGAATTTTAGATTATGTTAGGATTCCTTTTTAGATAGGGTAGTAGTATATGTTATTCTATTTTAGATATGCTATCCTAGTTGTATAGGACTTGTAGAATTTCTATTATAATAAGATCTGAGAAAATGAGAGAACAAGTCTTCTCTATATTTTTTCATATTTAGAATGCTACAATGGTGAGTATTTATACAGGCA
>JAOQMM010000002.1:17895596-17905680 GCA_027563515.1 Erythroxylum platyclados
AGAATATGAAAAATGATGAGAGGTATTATCTAAAGGAAACACAAGATTCAATTCTTTTACATGTCCTTTTTCAACTAAAATGTCTCTTGCTTTATTATCAAGATTATCCCAATTTCTAGGATCATAATATCCAATATAGGGCTTACTTGCTCATCTGCCTTTAAATTTTCTAAAGTGGATGCATTTGGTACATGATCATACTCACTTAAATTTCTAATATCCTCATGAATATGAATCTCATCACTTAAGTTTTCTTTATGCTGTTCAAAACTACCTTCACCTAATTCCTCAAGATTCTCACTAGAGGAGCCTCTCTTTTAATAAATTTATTAATTGCTCCTTTTTGGGATTCTATCAACGGTTCTACTTGTTTTCTTTTTTTTTCCTTTTTTCACTTCCAGACAAATGCTTTTTAGGCAACATAATATAAAGTAATTATAACACAATTGGACTAGAAAAAGAACAAAAGCACCTGTATAGAGCTGGAAGAAGTATGCAGGCACAACTAAATACCAATAGCTTGACAATATATCTCAAAGATATATCAATGGTATTATATCTGTGACAGGAAAAAATAAATAGCAAAATTTAATTTCCAATATTAAAAATGAAAAAAACTAAGAGTAAATTTTAATGATAGAGAAACACTGATTTCTAAAAATACAAGAAATTAACATACTTAGGAAAAAATATAGTAAATTATATTCTAAGTTATTAAATATTTTGAGTTTCCCAAGTCAAATATTATCCTATTATGAAAGTTATGGAAATGATTGAATATTATTTTTATTATTATTTTATTATCATGACATGTTTAGTAGAATCATACGAATTTTTATAATAAAGGAAACCATTTATGTAGTCTTTGAATTGAGTAACTTAAATTATTTGATTTAGTCATATTATCACTAAATTTATGTGAACTCTACAAGAACACAAATCCAATAATTATTACATTATTTATGGCAAAGTATAATGAAAATTACAATTACGAAAATTAAATTATTTATTAATGTTTAATTATTTTTTTATAAATAATAAGTAATCTAAAAATAGAAAAGGAGAAACACAAATAAATAGAATATCATTTAATATTAATGTTCTGATTTAAAATGCTAATATAATGTCTATATTAATGACAAATTACAAATTAATTATAACAACATCAAATATTTGATAAGCTAAAAATACATTAAAAAATCAAAAGCTTTACCTTTAAATTATCACTCAGAATTCAGAAGATTGAATCGTGAAAATTGTTTGCTGCCAATTTTTGAGTTGAAGTATCTTAAATTCATATGTTGATGAAAATAAAGAAATTAGAAGGTAAGAAATACACCTAAATACTTCAAAACTATTTATAAGTATAACAAGTTAACGTTAACTTTCTTAACCTTGGAAGTAGCTGTATTAAGTTTCAATCTGGGAAGCTGTGATATTTATTACCAGAGACAATATAACTAATTAGCTTCCAACGTTCTATGACATTTATTACCTAACATTTATTACTCTTCTGGGATAAGTGCAAATTCATTAAAGATGGCTCTTGAAAGTTGAAAGCTAGCTTCCAACGTTAATCCAACATTTATTACCCTAGAAGATGGGGCCCCTTATTATGGTGAGCCCTGGCAGGTGCCCTGCCTGTCCTTGCCCAAGGATGGCACTGTTTCAATGAAAAAATTATGTAAGTGTTACAATCCTCTGTTAAAAAGGTCTAACGTATTAGCAGATGTTACTCTTAATAAACATAAGTCTTATTTCATCACTCCTTTTCTTTAAGGGGAGAATTAAACAATAGAAGATAAGGATAGGAGGATCTTAGGGATTTGTTCTTGCTTAATCTATTGTCTTCCTTAAACTTATATCTAAACCTATAACTTAAAATAAAAAAAGGATTAAGCCCTTGAGAATGTCAGATTTGATAAGACACATTTAAGGAAGAGACGACTATTCTTAGCTCTATACAAGTCCAAGACTCTAATCCTAATCTTGAAAATGAGGTAACAATTTTTTATTGCTTTATATAGTGAACTGAATCTTAATTGAAAAAAATAATCAAGATCTTCCCAATGTTTAAAAAAGAAACTAGGAAATCTACCAAATGTTCATTATATCCTCTTGCTCATTTACTTTTTTTTTAAAATTTTTCTCCATTTAAAAAGCTTTCATTGTTAGCATAAACATCATTGTCATCCCTAAAACCCAGTTTTTAACCAATAAGAAATCGAAACAAGTTATGAATATGGAAATAAAGGCATTAGAAAAAATAAAACTTGGTAGCTGGTAAAGCTATTAAGTGGAAAAAAAGTAATAATAAAATTTTACTGCAAGTACATAACTGTAGCTAGCACAGGTAAGTATAGGTCGATTCGATGAAGATAATAAGTACTAGTAATTACTCTTTTTCTGTTATCTAACCTATAAATCAAATTTTGGATTTTAATTAAAAATTAAGCTAAACAAATAAGCTAAAATTGGAAACTGGTACGTGTTGAACACATCAGAAAATAAAAACTAACTCTACACACAAAAATTTATAGTAGGGTCAGTAGGGATCGTACCCACATAGAGTGAATATATAACTTTTGTAATGAATTAAATGGTGTTTAGGATATGGGGGGGTTGGTTGGAAATAATGAACAAAATAAATTAAAATTGCGCTAATGAAAGTAATTCAAATTAAACAATGAGAAAATGATAAAATTGATGAATGAGTTTTCAATTCGGTTCTTGGTTCAATCTTAGCCTACACACAAATAAGCTCTGTTAACTCCAGTTTTCCCTAAGTAAGCTCTTTAACTAAACCTAACTATCAAATAACTTAGAATGAGCTCTCTAGATTTAGTAAAATAGTCGCATTACGAACTAGGAAAACAAATTATTCTAGGCAACAACCACATAAGGATTATGCCCTTGAGAATGTCAGATTTGATAAGATACATTTAAGGAAGAAGATGACTATTCTTAGCTCTATGCAAGTCCAAGACTGTAATCATAATCTTGAAAATGAAGTAACAATTTTTTATTGCTTTATATAGTGAAACTGAATCTTAATTGAAAAATAATAATCAAGATCTTCCTAATGTTTAAAAAAACAGCTAGGAAATCTATCAAATGGTCATTATATCCTCTTGGTCATTTACTTTTTAAATTTTTTTTCACCATTTAAAAAGCCTTCCTTGTTAACCTAAACATTATTGTCATCCCTAAAACCCATTTAGGCTTTAAACCAATAAGAAATTGAAATAAGTTATGAATATGGAAATAAAGGCATTAGAAAAAATAAAACTTGGTAGTTGGTAAAGCTATCACCTGGAAAAAAGTATATAGGCTAAAATGGGTTTATAATTGACTAGGGTTAAGGTAAATATTAAAATTTTACTACAAGTACATAGCTGTAGCTAGCACAGGCAAGTATGGGTCGATCCCACAAAGACAATAAGTACTAGTAATTATCATTTTTCTATTATGTTACCTATGAATAAGATTTTGGACTTTAATTAAAAATTAAGCTAAACAGATAAACTAAAATTGGAAACTGTTGCATGTTAAACACATCAGAAAATAAAACCTAACTCTGCACACAAAAATTTATAATAGGGGTGAGTAGGGATCGTCCCACATAGAGTGAATATATAACTTTTGTAATGAATTAAATGGTGTTTAGGATATGGAGGGGTTGGTTGGAAACAATGAACAAAATAAAGTAAAATTGCACTAATAAAAGTAATTTAAATTAAACAATGAGAAAATGATAAAATTGATGAATGAGTTTTGAATTCGGTTCTTGGTTCAATCTTAGCCTACACACAAATAAGCTCTGTTATCTCCAGTTTTCTCTTAAGTCATGTTTAATCAAGTAAGCTCTTTAACTAAACCTAACTATCAAATAACCTAGAATGAGCTCTTTAGATTTAGTAAGATAGTCACATTATAAACTAGGAAAATAAATTAATCTAGGCAACAATTCTAACCTATGTTATGTTATCCTAATGATTCATCACCATTAGTTTACCACAAATGAATAAAAAATACAACTATTATGTATTGTATTCTAGATTCTAACAATAGGTCCGTACATAAATAATCTATTGAGAAAGAGAATATTGATCATTCATACATGAATATCCAAAACATTAAGCTAAGAATAACATAAACAAATTGTAGAGAGAGAATTAATAATACAAGATATAGAGATGCTCAAATGTGTTCTTTAGCTTTGATTTCTCCTTTGAACTAGAAGAAAGAAGGCTAACTCTTCATTGATCTCAAAGAATTAAGCCTTCTTCATGGATCTCAAAGAATTAAGTTTTCTGCCCCTTTTTATGTTCCAAAAACAATTCCTCCATGTTTGGCCATTCAAATGTCTATTTATAGCAAAAATTAGGTCTCTGGGAAGATACATAGCTGTATATCCAACCATGCATCACAAAAGTGCCATATTATCTTACAGGTCATGTTGAATTCTTCATTTTCTTGCATTTGCTTATCCTATCTTCACCCTAATCCATCTCCTTCTTGTTCCATAAAGTCAAATGATTTTGAACATTAAGAGGATGTCTCAAAGAAAGTGCTTTTAACTCATTTTAGCTCTTTTGCTTCCAACTTGTACCTAAAACCAAATATGAACCAAAATGAATATCTTAAGCTATTTATAGCATTAATCACTAAGTGTGATGGAGTCAATATATAATCAAGTAAGCACACATCAAGTTCCTTGGGCAAAACAACAAAATCAAAGTCACAAACCAAAACACTTTTACATTTTCCATATTTCCTAAGAATAAATAGTCATGAGAAAAGAGGAATAACTTTCAAAACTATGGCAAGAAAACATTAAATGCTTTTACTCGTAATCAACCAACAAACTTTCCTTTATAAACTGAGCAATCTTGGGGTAGACTTTGAAAAAATGTGTTTAAATAAGATAGATCTATGGGTACACTCAAAACACCATTCATTATCAAGACATTCCACGACTTTACAAATCATTTCATTTCTCCACCACTAGGATTCATATGCATAATCATGAATCAAAGGAATTTTTAAGGTTTTAATGTGGGCAAAGGTTAAGGTGAGATGTATTTGGATAGTATAGCACAAAAGCCATCAAAGCTAGTAAAGCAAGAAAGATACTCAATGGAACATCAAGCGCAAAAATTAATATTCACCTAAAACTATGTACCATCATCTATGATGAATGCAAAAACTATGTCTGATAGCTCAGATTCAAGTTCTCACACCATGAACCTCATAAAGCATAAGGAATTAGAAGGAATCACTAGAAAAAAATAATGATAAACTACATATTGTAACTATGAGGAGTGACCCTTTAAAAGAACATCTCCTTCATTTGCATCATAATCAAATCAACCATTCTATACAACTTTAGGAGAAAAGACTAATCATGAATAACTTTGCAAAACAAATGAATTTCCTCCTTGATAATTTTATTTAAATACATTTTTGTTTCTTTTTCTTTTTCTTTTTTCCTTTTTTTCAAAATTGAAAGAACTATATGAACAATGGAATTCATTGATAATACATAAAATGGCATTCCATAAATTATAACTGACCCTCATATATGCAAACACCCACACTTATACTTTTGTGCATCCACAATCATCAACAATCAACAAATTCTCCACTAGCTTTAGGCTTGGGTAAGACATTTGGTTAGGTTAAAGGCATGTAATGTGGATATAATAAAAAGAAAAGGTAAATAAAGCTCAAGGGGAGGCCTTATCAATAGGAAAAATCATATCAATATGTAGGCTATTTGGATAATGTAGATTGTAACATAAAGAATGCAGATATCATTTTCATGTTAATGCATGTGATAAAAATGTGATCTCGAATAGAAAATAAAAGCAAAGTGAGGATGTACATGTCATGAGGGTCATACATAAACAAAAGACAATGAGATTGATAAGGATGTGTCAGTCTAAAAGGGCTCAAATTCTAATTGGCTTATGTCTACTCACTACTCACTTCTCTTCTAAAGATGATGTACATTTATTAGTCACAAGAGTAAAATTACATGTCCAAGTTGCCATGAAATTTTCTCATTAATTCTACTCTCTAATTAGTCATAGTCTTAGAAGCAATAGAAAAAGAGAGAACATGCTTGTTTGTTTGATTGATTTGAAAAAAAAAACTAAGAAAAACACATAAGCAACAACCAAACTTAAAAACAAACATGAACATTAAGATCCCCACCCCCATACTTAGAACTTACATTGTCCCCAATGTAACATCTATTGTAAGAAATGAAGCATTTAACAGAAACAACAAATGGAGAATGTAAATAAAAAGGAACAAACTTCCTTTGAGTTGCCTCCTAAGTAGTGCTTTTGCTTATTATCTTTGACTCAACTCCATCTTGCCCTCTTCAAGTGAAGAAATTTTGATCTCCAGGGATCACAACTTTTGCATTTTCCACTTGACCTTCTTTAGGATAGGGCTCGAGTCTATGACTACTTATGTGCAATGTCTTCCCTATTTTTAGACTCTTAATCTTTACTGCACCATAGGGAGAGACATTAGTAATCACAAAAGGATCAACCCAATAAGGACATAATTTATACACGAACAATTTATATTTAGCAAAATAAAGAAGCACTTTTTGATGAGTGATAAAGCTTTTTCTTGAGACATTGAAAGCTTTGGTCTCCTCTTTCATTGAAACTGCTTCTTGTTTATTTGTATGTTTCCACTTACAATCTTCCTGTAATGAAGGGTCAATCACATTAATTGCAAAAACAGAATGATCATTTTAGGGGTGCTTATTAACATAAAAGTTGAAATGATTAACTTCCCCATAAAATTCCATCGTGAAGGTACCCTCACGAATATCTATCTTAGTTTGGGTCGTGTTAATAAGTGGTCTCTGTAGTAAGATAGGTGTTGAGTTTTAGGAAGTTTCATTATTCACGTCAATCACATAAAAATTAGCAAGAAATATTAGTTCATTTACTTGCACCAGCACATCCTCAATCACCTCATTTGGGCAAGCGTTAGTATGATCAACCAATTGTATGATAACACTAGTTTCTTTTAACAGGCCTAAATTCAAAGAAGCATACATGGAATGATGCATAACATTAATTAATGCTGCTAAGTGCAACATGGCCTGTTTAACCTTAGTGTTACCAATCTTGCAAGGAATAGTAAACATGCCTGGGTCCTTACAATTAAGATATTTTCTTTAAAGACTGCAGAAACAGTTTCCCTCATCCTAATAATTTCATTACCTCTTAGCTTTCGCTTGTTGCTACATAATTTGTTAAGAAATTTTGCATACCTTAGCACTTGCTTAATCGCATCTAATAATATGATATTCACCTCAACCTTCCGAAAGGTCTCCTAGATCTCTTTGTCCTTATCCTCCTTGTTTGAATTTGCAAACCTCTTAGGAAAAGGTGGAGGATTAGTCTTAATAGGTATTGGGAATTTGACATTTACCTTTGAACCAAAAGGTATATCCCTTTCTCCTTCAAGTTCCTTCTCTATTTCTTCTTCACTAGCCATTCTTTGTGTAATCCTTTTAGGATCCTCAGGTTTCCTACCACTCCTTAAAGTGATTGCATTAACATTCTTCATATTTGTCTCAGGTTATGATGGTAGTTTTCCTCCTTTTTGGGCTTCAAGATGGTTGATAACCACCTCCATCTGGCTCATTTAGTTCTCTAGGTTTTAAATGCTAGACTTTGTCTCCTACTAAAACTGTTGCATGTCCTATTGGAATTGCAAAGTGTTAGCTACAAGAGATTTAATTATATCTTCTAGAGAATTACTTGAGTTAAAAGAAGAGGCCTATGGCTTAGGTCAGAATTATTGCGTTTATTATGGCCTATTCAGGAAGTGATTTTATTGCCTATTCCCTCCATAACTAAGGTTTGGTTGATCTCTCAAACCTAAATATAAGTATAGGAATACAGGCTGTATAAGTTAGAAAAGTTTCCCCTGCAGCATTAACATAATCCCTACTTCCCTCATGTAAAATTGGACACCCATCTATTGGATGCTTTGCATTTGCATATATACCACAGGCTTTTACCTATGCTTGCCCTACAATAATTTGCCTAACAAAGGATGTTATTTCATCTAAATGATGTTCCATAGATGAATTGTTTACCTTGTTTACCTGACGCTTGATTAAAATTCTGGCCTCTGTAAGAGTCTTTTCACAAAGTGCCCACCACTCGCTGCATTGACCAAGCTCCTTTACATAGGTAATGATCCTTCGTAGGAGTATTGGATGAGGAATTAATCTAAAATATTGTGGTGAGAGCAACTAGCACACAATTTCTTGAAGCACTTCCAATATTTATGAAGGGATTCTCCATTGTGTTGCTTTATCCTGCGTATCTCTTTTCGTATACTAGCTGTCTTTGATGTTGGAAAGTGTTTCTTCAAAAACAACCTCTTCATTTCGATCCATATGCTCACGCTCCCAGTGAGTAGATCAAAAAGCTTGTCTTTTTGCTACATTCTTCAACAAAAATGGAAAGGCCTTTAATATGATCTGTTCATCTATCACACCTGAAGGTTTCATATTAAGACAAACCATATCAAGCTTCTTGAGATGCATATGTGCATCCTCACCTGCAAGTTAATAAAATTTAGGCAAAAGATAGATTAAGCCAGACCTAAGATTAAAGGTAACATGTTGAGGAAAATTTAGAAAAGTGATGCATAGAGGCCTTTAAATCAAATCTAGGGCAGCTAACTCTCTTAGAGTTCTTAGATTGACCATGGCTTCCTTAAGTTCAATTCCTTGTTCTATTCCTAAAGTTGTTTTGGTTTCACTAAGCAATTTTTGTAGTGTCCTTTTGATCATGGGATCAAATTGTATATATTCTTAATGAGGAGATCTTGTAACTACCATATCCAAACACTAACAAAAATGAAAAGATTAAGAAATAACTATAAAAATTAATTATAAACTAATATATACAAAACACCAATTGAAATCAAAAGCAAAAACTAAAGCTCAACACTCCCCAGTAATGGTACCAAAATTCTTGATGCATGTCGAACACACAAGAAAATAAAACCTAACTCTAGATTCTAAAATTTATAGTTTCGGTGAGTAGGGATCGTATCCACATAGAGTGAATTTATAACTTTTGTAATGAATTAAAAGGTGTTTAGGATATGAGGGTTTGGTTGGAAATAATGAAAAAAATAAAGTAAAATTGCACTAATGGAAGTAATTCAAATTAAACAGTGAGAAAATAATAAAATTGATGAATGAGTTTGGAATTTGGATATTGGTTCAATCTTAGCCTAGACACAAATAAGCATACTTAGTTGTCTTGTTGATCTCATACCTCTTTTAGAAACTATTAATCGTAGGTTAATAATAAGCTCTATTAACCCTAATTTTTCCTTGGGTTGTGTTTAATGAAAATAAGCTCTTTAACTAAACTTAATTATCAAACAACCTAAAATAAGGTCTCTAGATTTAGTAAGATAGTAGCATTATGATCTAGGAAAATATATTAATCTATGCAACAACCACACAAGCTCGGGTCGTTTTACCTATGTTATGTTATCCCAAATGATTCATCACTATTAGTTCACCACAAATGAATAAAAAAATAAAACTATTATGTATTTTATTTTAGATTCTGACAATGGGTCCATACATATATAATCTATTGAGAACAAGAATATTAATCATTCATACTTGAATACCCAAAAAGTTAAGCTAAGAATAACATAAACAATTTCTAGAGAGAGAATCAATAATACAAGATAAAGAGATGCTCAAATGTGTTCTTCAGCCTCGATTTTCCTTTCAACTTGGAAGGAAGAAGTCTAACTCTTCATAGATCTCAGAGAAGTAAGTGTTTTTCCCCCTTTCGTGTTCCAAAAACTATTCCTCCATGTTTGGCTACACAAATGTTTATTTATAGCAAAAATTAGGTTTATGGGAAGATGGACGGTTGGATACACATTCAAATTTATACATGGCCATGTATGTAGATAGGTGGTTGCGATGATCGTTGTTCGATTAGAGCTTTAAATTTGTAGCCCTTTAATACCGCAAGCGCACGGGTCACGAATGTAGTATAAA
>JAOQMM010000002.1:17918214-17933012 GCA_027563515.1 Erythroxylum platyclados
ATTCTAACTAGTTGGGACAGTTTACCGCGTAATTCTACAAAATCCATTCTTTTTTTTTTTTGACAGATAGAATTTTTTTTTATCCCCTGGAGGGGACAAAACAAACATCCTATTTCTTTATTTTTGATTGCTTGGAAGGGACAAAAACAAACATCTTGTTCTTTCATCAACAATTTCTGACAATGGAGCAAAGGTGCACATAAAAAATCTGATCATGCGGAAAGAAAAATTGGATACTGACAAACCGTCTTATATATTATGACATTTTGAAGCATTTCCTTTACTTCTCGGCTCAAAGTGACACAGCTTTCTTTCTCTCTCTTTTCACACAAGACACTGGGGTTGAGGGTTTTATTTTTTAAAGTACCTCCTCTCTTCCCTCGTAAGTCTCTTTCTCTCCTGGTTGTTTTTGATTTGTAATTGCAAATTGGTGATGGTAGAATCGGAAACCAAGAAGAAGCAGACTAAAAGTGGGAGAGCGCGATCGAAATGGGTGGGAATTGGGTCTGTTGTTGCCCTAATTCTCGGTTTAGCTGTTGCTGTTTCAACGGCTAATCCTAGGATCTCATTGCTTGGATCGCTTAGTCATTCCTGTAATTGTACTCAGGTTAATTCCTTCTTTTTTTCCGATTGTGGTTTTTAATTTGATTTTTGCTTGTGTTTTCACAATGTTGTGTTGATCAGGGTTTATGCAACTTGGGCTTTTGTAATTTGGCAAGATTTCATCTTTTCTCTATTATCTCTCATGGGTTGGTTTAATTGGCCTGGTTAATTTCTTGCAGAAGTATAGTGGTATGGTGGAGGACTGTTGCTGCGATTATGAGACGGTTGACCGTTTGAATGAGTACGTGTTATATCCTTCTCTCCAAGAGCTTGTCAAAACCCCATTTTTTCGATATTTCAAGGTTTGTTTTACGTTCCATTTACTGGATGTTTGATGTTTCTGGATGGTTGTTGAAAGATTAGAGTTATGTTGAATTTGGATACTGTTGAGATCGCATTATTTTTGTCTCTTTCACTTAAATCAAGAAGATAGTTGGTTATTTACTTGGAAGTTTAATGTAAAAGGATTGTGTAATGCGTACATGTCGGATTATTTTCTGGGGTTAAGTTCTTTTTTTTAATTACTTTTAACAGAAGTTTTAAAATAAGTTACAAGTCAAAATTTTGGGGTTTTTCTATGGATTTTCTTTCAAAGGTCAAACCTGTGATCATTTATTAAATGTTTCCCTAAACATTTGTCATGAATTGGATGTTATTTGGTAGGTTAAATTGTGGTGTCACTGCCCTTTCTGGCCTGATGATGGCATGTGCCGCTTGAGGGATTGCAGTGTTTGCGAGTGTCCGGAAAGTGAGTTCCCTGCATCATTTAAGAAGGCCATCCACAACGTCCTTTCATCAGATGATTTACTGTGTCAAGAAGGAAAACCACAGGCTGCTGTAGATCGTACCCTGGATAGAAATTTTAGGGAATGGACGGAAGTAGATAATCCCTGGACAAATGATGATGAGACTGATAATGGTGCGTATCTTTCTAATCATGTGTGCTTGCATATATGTTGTTGGTAATTATCAAACTTGTTTTGTTTATGCTGCCGCCCATCCTCGTCAGCATTTTTTGTTTTTGCATTGATACATGCTGTTATATCAAATAATAAAGCCTTTAACTTTCATCCAAATTACTTTCTCACTCATTTGAATAGACTGTCAGGTCTTTCTTTAACATATTGCTATAAGTTCATTTTCACGTTTGTACTCAAGAGAGTAATAAAAGTTTTTCATTTGCAGCTGAATTGACATATGTGAATCTGCAGTTAAACCCTGAACGCTATACTGGATATTCAGGTCCTTCAGCTAGAAGGATATGGGATGCCGTATACTCTGAGAATTGTCCCAAATGTGAGTCCTTATCTCTATCTGTGTTAGTGTGGCATGTAACTTGATGTTCCTGAAATTCACCAATCTTTTTCTTCTTTAATTTTTCTTTTAATATCAGTCATCTTCTTCCTATCTTACATAACATCAAACAACCAGTGCTGGTCCAGCTGCATTTATTTTAGTGAAATTAGCTAAGCTGCTTCCATTAATTAATTATACCAAAGTGTTAACTGTAATGGATTTTTTAGTTTGTGTGGCTACTATTTTATACTTTTCTTCCTAGCAAGTTTACAGAGTGCTAATTTTCTTCTGATGCATTTTTCAATGCAATGTTGCAGATCCATCTCAAGAGTTATGTCAAGAAGAAAGAATATTGTACAAACTGATATCTGGTCTTCACTCCTCAATTTCAATCCATATAGCAGCTGACTATTTACTTGATGAAGCTGGCAATTTGGTATGAGTTTGATCTTTTACTTTTCAAAACATTGTTATTTGAGTCGTTCACCATGGTCTGAACACAATTACATTGGCATTTAGTATGCCCCTTCAACTTGATGGTGTCCTCTTTTTGTTGTGCTTAAAGTTCCTCTGGTATCATTTCATATTTCAATCCTGCTATTTTGGATCCCAGCGAAGTAATCACAGGATTTTAAAAGTCAACTGTAATGATTGACGTTTCATGAACTGCTTCTTTATATGTTGAATGATATATTGGATTTAATATATTTGAATGATACTACCGAATCAAAGTTGCCTGCTCTGATCAAAAGCAGAGTTTGCCTTGTGGGAGATCTATATGCTGCTTGCGAATTAACTTATGAATGGAAATCATGCATTTACGCTTTTGTTTTTACAACTTGTTGCAGTGGGGTGAAAATCTGACTCTGATGTATGATCGGGTTTTGAGATATCCAGATCGTGTTAGAAACTTATACTTTATGTATCTCTTTGTTCTTCGTGCTGTAACAAAGGTGAGTGATGAAATTGTTAATCTTAAGCTGCTAAGTGATGCATATGTTCTTTCTTTCTAGAATATATGTTGTGTCGTGTTGATATTTACGCATTTAGAGAGATGATTTGCCACTCTCCTATTTCATTTCAGGCAGCAGAATACTTGGAACAGGCTGACTATGACACTGGTAACCCTACGGAGGACCTAAAGACACAATCTTTGGTTCGACAGTTACTCTTTAATAGGGAACTTCAAACTGCATGCCCCCTCCCATTTGATGAAGCTAAGTTGTGGAAAGGCCAACGTGGCCCTGAACTGAAGCAGAAGATTCAAGGGCAATTCCGAAATATTAGGTACTATTTGCTGTTTTTTTTCTTCTTTTATTCCATTTTTCTTTTGAAAATTTATTGTTACTAAATGATGGAGAAAAAGTATAGAATTTAATTTAGCTTCGAGTCTAGAAAATTGTTGAATTACATGTTTTTGCTCTTCTTTTTATCATAATTTTTTCCGATTATCCAAATTACCGTATAATCTTGTTGCTTTAGTCTTCATCATTTTATTACTATATTCAAACTAATTAAAACCGACCTTGCCGAGGTATGACTATTTCTTGCACAACTGCAGTGCAATGATGGATTGTGTGGGATGTGAGAAGTGTCGACTTTGGGGAAAGCTTCAGATTCTTGGTCTTGGTACTGCTCTGAAAATCCTCTTCTCTGATAACGGACATGAACACTTAGGTCAAAGAGTAAGTTCATACACTTATTGGTCTTAATATTTATGCGCATTCTTTCTTTAATGGTGGGCATATGTAGTATTTTGCCTTTTTGGTGCAAGAAATATTTTATCCTTATTATATATCTACAACTTATCATTATTTTGTGCATTATTTTGTCTGGATCTTGGTCTTTGTACCCTCGTTGAAAATTACACTTTGATTGCCTCTCAGCTGCAGCTACAAAGGAACGAAGTGATTGCCCTTGTGAATCTGCTCAACCGTCTCTCTGAATCTGTGAAATTTGTTCATGAGAAGGGACCTAGTGTTGAAATGATTATGGGACGACAGAACTCTTCCCCAGCAGCTCTCATTAGCCTATGGCAGAGGATGTGGTCATCTTTATTCAAGTCATAGGTAAGTGGTTGCTTTCTACCTTGGCTACGGCTAATCGGTTTTGTCTGATATTCATAGTGTTTGTGCTTTGTGCTCTTGTGCAGATAATGAATGCAACTAGTCATTGCGGATTTCAACTTGAAGGCCAAACATACATACGAGAGATAAGATTAGGAGTCCGCAGTCACAATTCTGAAAAGAAAGTTAAAAAGACTCGGGAATTCAAAGATACACACATGTAAAGAAATTGACATCACTGGTATACAAACAGCGAACTGTGTATTTTGCTTAAAGAAGAAAGCTATAAACTGAACTTGTTTTTATCGAGTATTTTTGAGCTCCCAATGAAAAATAACAAGATGAAAAAAAAAAGGAAATAAAAACATTTCCTACCCATTTTCTGAATTTAACGTCATTTTTCTAATCAAAGCAAGTTAGACCGGAGCACGGGTCGGTTGGGTCGAATTTGATTATGGTTTCTTTACCAAAATCTTATCTACAGTTTCATCTGTATTTTTAATTATATAAAGATTATAAATAATAAGGAGATTTATATCAAATGTTGGTTCATATGAATTGAAATAAATTTACTCAATTAATACGCATAAGGGTGAATTTTATGTCGAAGATTTGAAGACGGAAAAAGTAATGATATATGCGATTAAGCTAACTCTAATGGAAAAGAAAATTTAGAATTAGACAAAATATTAAACTTATTTAATTACTAATTTATATAAAAAGTAACGAGTATTGACTAGTTTCTTTTTTAATTTTGAGATGAATAACAAATGAATATGATGAAAAAATAATATGAGAAATGAAAAAAATACTTCTAGAGGTTTATAAAAATGTATAATAAAAAATTTGAATATTTTTTTTTAAAGAGTAAAGAATTATATTTAGCGAAGCAAAAGCAAAAGTATAACCATATAAGCTAGAATTCAAGTTGCTAACTCATAACGACAATATCAGTTAAAACTACAAAACAGCAAGCTCTAACAAGCTGAGGATAAAACACTTATATTTGATTTGATCATTAGCTCCCTAATCAATAGAGCTTTTATCTGCCTGCTATCTCGAGAGAAATGGTTAATTCTGCATCTCCTCCAATTGCCACTTCCCTGATCATAGCTTCTAGCTTAGGAAGTTGATGATTTTTGCCGAGTCAAGTCTTTATAAGCGTTGATTAAAGAAGTAGTTCTGTCATATGTGCCAGCTTAGGGTGAGAATTGTGCTACATTGGTCACGAATTTGAGCCTATCCTTTGTTCCTAACTTTTTCTTAAATTCTAACCACAAAAGAAACGAGATTTTTGGAAGCTACTTCTTTGCACTAAGCAATTTTGTGCTAAGGAACTGCTAAAGCTGAGGGATTCAAAAAGTGTCTATAAGAGGTATTTGTGAAACTACCAGAGTCATGCTTCAACCATATATATTTATCTTCTACCTCTTGCCTAGGTTTGTAATTTGGGAGGATATTATTAAAGTCTAAATGGCTGAAGATCCAGTTATTAACATCTATAAGAACTTTAGCCTTTGAGGATTCAGGGAATAGATTGCGTAAGTTTGAATGAAAAGGAGCTCTACATAGAGGACCTTGTTTGCAAACCTCAAACCATCTAGCAAAGTATTAGCCATTCGCTTTTCCAGACTACAGGAAGCACCTCAGAACCTTGTCAATTTCCTTAGATAGCCTCTTAGATGGGAACATGTGAGATGTCCATCAAACATGAAGAAAATTAAGTATGATTATTTGGAGTGTCCCAACAAAGGGCAGGGATTTGTTGCTCTAGCAATTGACTCTTTTTCTAATTTTCTCTTAAAAGGGATGCATTCTCTAAGATGCAGTTTCTTTATTTTTATTGGGAGACCAAGGTAAGTGATTAGAGGTTTTTTTATTTGAAGGTTAGTGATAGCCGACAATTGGTCCAAGCTAGCTCTAGTTGAATGAATCGTAAAGCTCTGATCAAGGTTAATTGAGAGACTTGACAATTGCTTGAATATGTTCAATGCACTGATTAGTAAATAAACTAAAATATCATCATCCTAGTAGGTCATATGCAAAAGCTAGAATAAAAACCCTTAAAATCTTGCATTTAGAGTGAAACTTGAATCTGTTACCTGCTTTAATGATATAGTTGATCAGACTAAATAAGGATTCCATGCACAAAATGAAAATGTATTCCCTTGTTTGAGGCCTTTTCCTTTCCTATATTCCTTGGTAGGCTCTATTAACTAGTATCCCATTAAAATTAGTTGCTATGCGTTGCATGATCCAAGTGAAGATTTTCTTAAGGAAGTCAAGTGATTCTAGTTGGTTTTTAATGTAAATCCAATTGATTGAATTAAATGCTTTATTGAAATCCACCTTTATCATATAATCCCTCTTTAGAATTTTCCTTCCATAGCCTTTTAGGAGTTCTTAAGCTAGAAAGACATTATTCCCCAAACTTCTTTTCATGAAAGCACCTTAGAAGCCATTATCCTTGAATCCAATGCCGATTTCAACCTTGAGGCAATGAGTTTAGAAATTATTTTGTAAATTATGTTGCAACAGGAGATAGGGTGAAAGTCTTGGAGTGAGCTTAGATGTTAAGTCCTAGGGATAAGGTAAATATAGGTCTTGTTGATTTCCCTCAACATGCTACCCTTATCAAAGAGTTCTAAGACATCAATAATTACAAAATCCTTAAAGTTAGCCTATGCTTTCTAAAAAAAAAGACAATCAAAATCATCAGGATAAGGACACTTCAAAGGATTAAGATCAAACACCACCTTAATTTCCACATCTCTTAGAGTAAAAGGCCAGGAGAAAGAGTCCACTTCGACCTAGGATATTTGGTACACCCAAAATGACTTCAATAATGGGATTGAAGAGCTAAAGTGACCAGGTGTACCTAATGTCTTTTGGAAATAGCCAAAAGCTTCACGTATTAAGTCATTTTGGGAGTTAATGATGATAGACAATTATTTGTCTATATTAATATACTCATATTAATGTGTTTTTCTTGTTATTTAAGAGTTTTACAGTATTTTTGGTGCTTAATTTATTTCAAGCATATTTTTAGGTGATAATTACCTTCATAGACCAAAAAGAGATGTATTAGGATGAAATGGTGACATAGAATAGAAGAATTGGAGCAATTGTAGACTTACACGGCCGTGTAAAGTCACGAATTAAAGTGTTTTTAGAGATACATGGTCACCTACACAATCGTGTAAGTGACCATGTATATCCCAAAAATTCTAGTTTGTTAATATATAAGGATATTAAGGGGGCTACATCAAGGAGGCAGATTAGAAGCATCTGAATTTAGAGAGAGGCAAAAAGAGTCATCAGAAACACTTGAAAAGGAAGAGCAAAAATGCAAAAATATTCTACACATCATAAAGAAGAAAATCAAATAGTGGAAACACCAAGTCAATTCCAGCTTTACAGAATTTCTAGATCAAGGCTCTCAAGCTTATTTATTAGTTTATTATTCTATTTCATCGTTCTGAATGTCAATTCTGAATAGTTGTGTTGTGCATATGAATAGTGTTTATTTTTGAATTGTTTTGTTTAACTTTTATCTTGTTAAATGATATGTTCAGAGAATGCATAAACAGAGTGGAAGTTGTTGATCTCAAACAGGCTGGGAACTTCCTATCATGGAGCAACAGGCAGTAGTTTCCTTTGCTCCTAAAGAAAAAGCTAGATCGCGCAATGGTGAACTCAAGCTGGTTAATTATGTTCCTAGAGAGCAAGGCATACTATGAAAACAATATTTCCTCTCATCACTCGCCAATAGAGGTAAGCTTGGGACCCTACCTTAAAATTCTTACACTTTAGATTCAATAATTATCTACTAAAGGCAGAGGGTTATAAGTGTGCTATTAACAAGGGAATGGGAACTTAACTGAAAAGCCTTTAAAGCTTACATGTGTGTCAGGAAGCTTGAAGCTATCAAAATTCAACTAAAAGATTTAAATAAGATCAAAATTCATAACACAAAGGAGTTTCTTATAAATAGGAGAAGGAAACTAGAATAGATCTAAGAGGAAATGTATCTCAAACTTGAAGAAAATCTTCAAAAAGCTAACGAGAAATTGGCTTTCACAAAGTATTCTTTGGCTCTAGAGTATCGCTCCTCCCTTCTAAAGAAAAGATAAAAGCATTGTGCCTTCAAAATGGAGACAAAAACACAAGTTACTTCCATAATTCTATCCTTATAAGGAAGCACAGAAACAAGATAGTCTCTATGTAAATGCTAAGGGTAACATGTTTTTAAGTCTAAAGAAGAAATTTAGTAGGCTCTTTTTTTCTCACTTTAAAAAGTAGGCTCAGAAAAGAAGTGCTTCTCTAGTGTGTATGCATTAAGGGAGTATTACTCAAATGTGATTACAGAAGATCAAGAAGTATTACTCTTAGCTCAATTCTGTTAACAAGATGTCAAGAGAACCTTGTTCAACATCAATCTAGAGAAATCTCAAAGGCCAAATGGTTGGAATGTCAAGTTTTTTCAAAATTCCTGGCACATAAAGGGACCAAGTTGCAAAAACCATATTAGAAATGCTTAACAAGGGTATAAAGCTAAAGGAATTCAATAGGAATATTATGTTGTAATGTGATCTACAAAATAATGGCCAATATGTTGGCTACAAGGCTAAAGGAAATACTAGGGAGTGGGATAAGCCTAAATCAAGGGGCTTTCATTAAGAATAGAAGAATTAGGGATAATATAATGCTAATTCAGGAGCAGGTTAAGGACTATAATAAGAGGAAACATGTAAATGATTGTCTAATCAAACTAGATATTCATAAGGCATATGAATCAATTTTATAGGAATTCATTATGAATTCACTTGAAGCCATAAGGGTTCTTGTTCAATTTAGAGAATGGATCAAAATGTATATCTCCATAGTCTCTTATAGAATTTTGGTGAATAGGGAAGCTACTCCAACTTTCCAGGTAAGAAGGGCTTAAGGTTGGGTGATCATTTATCCCCCTACCTTTTCACAATTGGAATATAAATGTTCTCTAGAATACTAGAAAAATCAATTAAAGGGAAATGTCGATTTAAGTTCCATTCAAAATGTAAAAGGGAGAGAAATTCTCACTTAGTTTTTGCAGATGATATCCCATTTTTTTTGTAGACCTGATAAGGAATCAATTCAAATCCTTAAGGAGGCTTTGATTAGCTTCTCTTCAATGTCAGGGTTAAAGATTAATAAGGAGAAAAGCTCTATCTATGTTTTAGGATCTGGAGGGGGATAGGCTAAATAACTAACTAAATTTACAAGTCTTAAACTGGAGAAATTACCACCGAAATACTTAAAACTTCTAGTTTTCCCTAAGAAGCTGAGTATGATAGACTGCTAACAACTTTTGGATTAAATACACAGAAGATTGGGGTGTTGGAATGATAGTTACCTGTGTTATATTGGTAGGCTCTAACTAATAACTTCCACTTGCACAATCTACATATACTTTAGTCTAATCATATAGCAATCCCTAAAGGAGTGATTAAGGCCTTGGAAAGACCAATAAAGAACTTCCTATGGATTGGAAGTCCAACTAATCACATAAATGCTACTGTTTCTTGGAAGGATGTATGCTAACCTAAATTAAAAGGGGGACTAGATATATACTCAATTAAAATTGTAAACAACATGTTTATAACAAAATAGATTTGGAGAATTCTAGTAGACAAGGAGTCCATATGGGTGAGATGGGTAGACAATAATTATTTAGCTTATGGGTCATCACTCCTTTGGATAATTCAGCATGGACTTTACAACAAATGATGGAATTAAGAGAGAGAATCCAGGGAAGCATAATCAAGCAGATTGGAAATGGAGAGGACCCTTCTTGTGGTTTGACAATTGAAGCAGCTTGGAACCGAGTTTTAGGGGTCCACTATACCAACAAATTAAGCATATTCTTCCTCCTCACGCTAAAGAGAAATAGATTAAAATGGGGAGGCAATGGTCTAGTAACATAAAGGGACTTGGGAAAATTCTACTCATATATCAGACTATACCCCTATCCCTGATAAGGAGGATACCACAATTTGGATAAGAGGCAAGAATGGAGATTTTGAAAATAAACTATGATTGAATCTATTCAGAACTCAAAGGGAAGAAGTAAATTAGCACAAGGTAATCTAGGATAAGCATGTAAGTGCAAAAGCTAGCTTCGTCCTTTGGATTCCAACTATAAATAGATTGCCCACTAAGTCTAGAGTTAATGGAGTGGAGGTAAGCTAATCATACATGTTCTATAAGCAAGAATTAGAAACAGTGCACCACCGATTTTTCACTTGTGAAGTCATTAAGGAGATGTTGAGTAATCCCCTTAGATGGAGTAATCTTAGCTACCCTATGACTAGTTTGGAGGACATAATGGCATGAAAACAATTCATATAGGTTCCCCTCCTCTTCACACAAGGTACTCTTTGCCATCACCTCAACTAGCTTCATATGCACGGGTTAGAGTGAGGGGAATAGCAGAATCTTTCAAGTGAAATAGAGAAGCAAGGGGCAAATGACTGTTGAACTGAAGACAAGAATTAAAGAGTGGTCATTGGCTTCAACAAATGAAAAGATTAGAATTGAACAATGAAGTATCTGCATTGTGGAATTTATGAAACAAAAATGAAGTACACACTTACCAGTCGGGAAAGTCTAAGGAAGACAATGCTACTAACCACTAAAAGCGCTTATAATCATATGGAGTCCGGATCCTCTGTCCAAGTTTATTCTGTCTAACTCTATCCCTAAAAAGTGTCATCGTTTTCATAACGGACTGCGAGTCTCCACTCAAGTAACTTAATAATTAGTCACGGGTGTGACTTAATAAGTCACACCCGTGACACGGCTGTGAACAAGTCACAACCGTGACTTAATAAGTCACACCCGTTCACAGCTGTGTTGGTAAGTCACGGCTGTGACTTGCCGAATCTGAGTTTGTTGCTCCAACCATTACCAAACTAATACTTATTCCGTTTAGTACTTCAGGTGCTTCTGTTGGATATAATGTAAATCCCGTAGCGGATCAATTCCAACGAGCCTTTCAAACTAGTACTTTTTGTTTACAGCCGTGACTCAAGCTTTGCAACAACTTATTGCAAGTCTTAAAATAATAATTTAATATAATATAATAATATTTAATATAATAACTTTTATTAAATAATTAATATTTTTATTTTTATATAATTAATAATAAAAATTTATTAAAAAAATAGAAAATATATTTAAAAATTTATTCTTTAATTGTATAAAGGAAACACAACTCAAGCTGCTAATCTTTGTGCAAAACCAAAATCATGAATCTAAACCAGTATTAATCATCAAAATTGTCAGCATTTTCTAACAAAATTAGCTTCTTGTTCAGCTGGTGTGACATTAATAGCTTAAAATATTTCAACTGAATTAGATTTCTGCTCAACAATAAATAAAAAATTATTCTTTAATTGTGTAAAAAAACACAACTCAAGCTGTCAATCCTTTTACAAAATCAAAACTATGAATCCAAATCAGTTTCAATTATTAAAAATCGCCAGTATTTTTCAGCAGATAATTAGCTGTCAATGACTTGTTGCAATCGCATGCTAAAAATACTAGAGATTTGTCAAACCCCATTACATCGGCGAGCATAATTGGTTTTTGCTCAACTGAAAAAAGAGATTTAGTAACTCCTCAGTTGTGTTCAGAACTAGAGTCTGTGCACTTTGGCCAGGTGTTACTTGTTCGCTAATTGTAAAAGTTACCTTGCAGTCATGCGTTCAAATCTTTTGTAATTGTCATAGCTTAATACAATTTCGTATTTTCAAAAAAAGAAAAAGTTCCATTTGAGAATTGGTATTAGTTAAGCTTCAGCCATACCACCAGATTTCTGTAGCTAAGAGGTCTAACTAGAAGCTTGCTCCCAGATTTTATGAACCTTTCATAATAATTGACAAAATTGGGACCGTAGCCTACAAGCCTGAACTTCCACCAGAAGCGATCACACGAAGTGTCTCACGTATCCCAGCTCAAGAAGCACTTGTTATCTTTTCACAGGTTTTCACCTACACTACCAACTGAACTCGTTGCAAAAGAAAGAGTACCTATGGCTATTCTGAAACGAAAGATGGTGACGAGACATCATAAACCACCAACGCACGTACTGGTTAAGTGAACGAGACCAACAGAACAGGTCACGTAGGAGCTCTTGGTCAATTTACAGAACTATTACCCTCACTTGAACCTTGTGGACAAGGTTCCCTAAAAAAGAGCGGAGTATTGTTAGGAGCACGAGGGAAGAAGATAACCATAATATCTTATCGTTTCCTTGAAATAAACGATATCATCTTACCCTTACTATAAACAAAGACAGGTATCACACCCTTGTCTTATATTATCATTTGCTTTTCGAACGTCACCGACTAACGAATATTTATATCCATCGACTAGTGCAAGGAAAACAACAACATCAATTGGTAACAGCCACATATTACCTTATACGTCGTCCCCTCTCGTAATTCGTTCTCTTTCTTCTTTCGAGTATTCTTCCCTTTCCTGCAACCTACCCTCTTCGTTTAATAACCTACCGACGACTGGTTGCTATAATCAGTAAAGCTGCAAACTTAGAAGAAGCAACAAAGCCACAACCAATTAGTGTCAAAATAACGGTCACAAATTTTCACATATCCAGAATTGAACAATTTCCCAAGGAATTTTTCATATAATAAACTCTGGGGAAATTGGGAAAAGAATATTGCTACATGTTGATTTTAGTATCCTAAATACACTCTCTTCCAATTATTTTCATTTCAATCTTGATATCTGGGTTGAAGCTGTATTAATATGACTGGGTTTATTCATCCCATCGAAGTAGGATACAAAGTCTAGTGTATGAATCTGTCCGCAATTCATTTTGGTATCTCAGCCTGCTTACAAGAGTAGAAAACACAGTTCATTAGTTTATGATGTTAAATATTCCAGACAGCTTGGCCAGTATCGGCATCATAATGGGCACAATATATTATTGGAGCAGCATCCAACGGTAAATGTTCTGAACTAGAATTTTAACCGGTCAACAAAGTGCCTTACCTTATCCTAAATCTACAGGAACCATCAAACCGTCATGTGCAAGCTGCACTGGTATTCCTTCCCTACATGGAAATCAATAACAAATTCAGTCAATCATTTTTTTTTTTTACAAGCAGTCTGTCCTTCACCACAAGTAATCCTATTCAACTAGCCCAGTATGGTCCACTTCAACAAGATCCCAGAAAACAGCAATACGACATAACTAGGATTCAAAGCAGACAAGATTAATCAGACAAGCCAATAATCAGCAGGGAAGACAATTTTTACACCTTTTAGACCATTCTGCTAGAAATTCATTGTCCTGGTGATGGTCAAATTCATGAGTCATTCCAACTAAAAGAGCTCGCTTTGGACATAATCTCCTTATAGCATCAAGGGTCTGAACGTACAAGTACATGTCACACAAAGAATTAAAATGTTAAGTGAACAATAAATGACAACCTCCAAATACAAACCTGAGGAAGGCAAAAGTGAGTATTATGAGATCCATTCTGCGGAAAGTGCAAGGGCAACACTTAGAAAACTTGATGAATAATGTCAAGAATTACAAAACAAAATTAAAAAGAATAACTACATAAAATTGGGTAAACATGTATGATTAATTAGAGCGAGAAGAGAATGGATGCATATAGACTGGAAAAGGGAATACACATCTATATAACTTTAGCACACTCTTGACATGAAGGATACCCATACTGGATCACTAGGGGTAAGTTTCAAATGACATCAATAACACTTAGCTGCAATCTATGACAAATGATGCATCTAACAATGCAATTTACTTTTTCTTTCCCATTGTCTATAACAAACCTATGTTTGTGAGAAATATGCATTACACATAAGGTATGAAATCCATTGTCTGATATACTGGAAAATTACAGATTTCAATTCCACTCTCACTTAGTATAGCCATAATGCAACAGGAAGGGTTAAAATTTTTCGATCCAGATGTCATTGTCTCCCTCTATAAGAATAGGTTAAAAAGTTCGGGTATCTAAACTTCCACATTTGGATATCCTTTATAATGTACTAATCTATTGTATCTGAATTCTTTTCTCAATTATCAAAACTTACTTGATGTTCATTATTATCAAATGAACTCTGAAATTCTTGATTAGTCCTCATTTTCCACAATCTAACATATGGAATCAAAGGTAGATGAACTAGCAATACTTAATTTATAGTTCCCTTACTAATGGTCCAAGACCATCTTAGAATGTCCTGGTCGCTAGAATATTAGGAGATGATGACGAAAGAAAAAGAAATGGATTTTCCTGACCAACCCTGTATAAAGTATCCAAGATAAGCAGATCCAACTGCCCAGCACCATTCTTTGAAATAACTGCAAAGACCAAAGTTCACCAAATTCAAAAGTCTAAATAATATGATAACAATTCATGAAACTTAAGGTTAAAATCCATACATTCATTTTATAATGTCTTCCAATGCAGTTATGCAACTCATATTCACTTATTTCAAAGCAATTAAGAAACTCATAACACAGAAGAATACACGATATCCATGGTTTACACGAGTGATTTGAACACTCACCATACTCTGTGGTTGCAGGAAATCGAGAAATATCAGATATATAGGCTATCTTACAGACATTATAATGATTATATCCATTCTCATTCCTCACTATATTCATTCTCATTCCCTTGTCTGAACCAACCGCCCCCTAAGTCTTTTAAAATTGGTTGATTGTTTTTTATTGATATTGTGAGAGTTATGATTGGAGCCCAACACTAAGTACCTGAATCAATTTTCATAACT
>JAOQMM010000002.1:17937838-17961809 GCA_027563515.1 Erythroxylum platyclados
GATTAAGGTCAAAGACTTCTCTCTATGTACTTCTTTATTAATGAAAAGTTTACAGAATTTGATAGCTTCCTCATCATTAGATGTCTATTTTCAATGTGAAATAATTCTATTTATAAATTTTGAGTACACTTAATTGAACTATTTTTAATTAGAGTTCTCCTGAATACTCCTATATTTTGATTTAAAATAATTATATTTACATCATTTTTCTTACAACAGTTCTAAATAGTTCATCGATTGTTTAAAAGATAGCAAACAGTATATTATAATTTTTATTTATTTGAGTATGAGAGAAAGACAATGAAGTAGAAGTTTATACTCAAGATGGACCAAGAATATCTTGACAATAGGAGTTTATGTCTTCTTATATAGACTAGAATCTGAGAAAAGAAGAATCGAGTGTTCTTTATATAGCCAATGTTTTGCTTTTTCCAATTAGCTTCTGTTTGCTTGGAATGCTTGTACTATTACAGATGGGATATCTTTATCTCTCTTTTATTTTTCTCACATGTAACTTCATGAAACTTAACTTACATTAATCTTACATATCGATGGAAATTTTATGAGATGTGAAAATGAATTTGTTTTTTATTATTTGGAGTTGATCCCAAAACTTATGCTAGTGAATATAACTTAATTCATTAGGAAAAGAAATGTAAAAAAAATTCAATTAATAACAATATCAAGCATCCGATAGCATGAAATATGTGATATGAAACCATTTACATGAGTGAACATCACCTCCAAAGTTTTCATTAACTATTCCAATTCCAGCCATTCCACGTGCATAAATCCGAGAGATAAAGAAGGCAAAGCTATGGAATAGCGGACTTTAATAGGCCAAGATACGAAGCACCCTCGTGACGTTTTGTTGAACCCCAAGTCACACGGAAACCATTATCAAGCATTCGTGTTTAAATCCCAAACTGCGAGTCTTCGAAGTGTGGATGGTTATAAAGATAGATGCGTTGGAAAATTGGGGCGGTGTTCGATTCACAAAGCATAAATCGTAATAAATCATCAGTCTTAATTTATACCTTATTATAGAACTTTATCATATTCTTGTCATACTTTTTTAATTATTTTTTAAACTGATCTGTCACAACTAGTATAGTCATACAAGTGTCTGGTTTCTAACGGTATCCACAAAACAGGCTGAGAGAACTTTATAACTCTTATAATGAGGGTTAAGCAAGAAGTGATAGTTCCATTAGAGCTTAAGTCTCTTTATAATAAATTTTGGACATTTTAGTAATTTAATTAAAATTAAATTCTAATTTCAATTAAACTTTAATTACAATTACAAATAATCCTAATTAAATATCTATCATGGCCAAATAAAATCTAATATCTCATATTGATCTTTATTTATTAAATATTTCATATTTAATCATAAAGTTTCTCAAACTTTACAATCAAGTCCAACTTAATTAATATGTCTTTACTCTCTTCAATTCGTTCTTTATGTGAGACCTATTAGATTTCCAAATATGTTAGCAATAATTATAAATTCTAATTATAATTCTAATTCTTAATTAAAGAATTAAAAATAAATTAAAATAATTTTTAATTTATCTAATTTTAATTCATAATTAAATTTGGAATTAGATAAATTAAAACTCCTTTTAATTTATCTTTAATTCTTCAATTAAGCAATTTAAAATCATAGATCAAAATTAGTGTTTAGCAACAGATCATGACCACTCAAATATTTAGTATTTAGCAACAGAACATGAAATTAATATTTACTCTATTTTGAGTTCAATCATATTAGTTCTTCATCATTTGTTATTGATTCAATTAATGATATTTGTAAACGATTTATAAAACATTATCTACCTTGACCAAGGATTTTCCAGATCAATACTAATCGAAAATAATATAACATTCTCCTTAATTACTTTAGAGTGATAAACCCTATCTTGACCACCCAACTACTTCCATATAGTTTATGCTACATCCGATAACTACCGATTAAACGACCTATGATTAGAATATCAAAATATAGCAATCCCTATATAAGATAACTTTGGGAACCTAAAGTTAAAAGATCACTTATACAATTATCACAATAATAATTTCTATAGACATATAAGTAATATTCCAGATAGATTTTTCATATTAGGTCAATTCAATGAATTTATTCTTTAACAGGAACTCACAGGTTTGTTTAAATATTTTCATACTTTAGCCTATAAGATCAGTATATTAGTTTTTTTATATTCTATTAATGTCCAGTCTTAATAGAATAATGACTAGAAATAATTTAAGGATGATACATAAATATAATATTAATCTTATAATTATAATCTTATTATAATTTTATTTGTATGTATAATTATCCTATAGACTTTATTATATACATTTCGACATATACAAGATAAAAAATATCTTTAAATAATTTTCACTAAATTACAATCAAATCAAACCGATTAACAAGAGAAACTTGTTGAAGTCATGGGAGCTGAGAAACCGACAAGGGCAAATCCATCAAGGATTCTACGCACCACATATCATCCATTCATCAATTTATTAGAATTTACAACGGCATACAAAAAAAGGCAAAGACACTTAGGGTGGTCCTTTGTCAAGTACTTCCTCTTCCACCACCAAGAGATATTGTATTTGAGTCCTCACTTTTATACTCAACTTTGGTTGCCCTATGGAAAACATACTGGATGGAATCAACGACTAATTGAACCTACCCATCCAGTTGCCTTATCAACTTTCTGAACTCTTCATCTGTACTTTTAAGCATCACTGGCAAAGGCAATTCAATCTCACTTTCTACAACCTCCATGTGCCTCGGCTTAATCCTCTTCTCTAGACTGAAAGCGAAGTACTGTGGGAACTCCCTCAAGTCCTCCATCTTCCCATCCATCTCCTTCACAAAATAATCCAACTTCGGCTTGTAATTGTTATCAATACTGAAAGTAAGCAACGATGGGCACCTCAAAACCATATCGATTGCCTCGTCCCTCGCAAACCCCACACTTTCCAAGAACTTCAACTTAGGAATCAAGGTGTTCTCCACGTTAGAAACCAACAAAACCGAGTCTTGATAAGCCAATGCATCTAAATCTGTAAACCCAAGCCTTTGGAGATAAAACAAGCAGGGTTTAAGCTGGTCTCTCACACTACAAACCAACAACCTCGGGCACTTCTTGATGACTTTCCTGAAATTTTTTTCTGGGACTTTAAGATCCTGGGAGAGAAAATCGAAAACTGGGTTGAGGTCAGTTCTGATGTTGGAAGTTAGAATCGTAGGACACATGCCAAAGATTCTAGGCAAGTCGTTTTGGTGGATACCTTTGGATTGGAGAAAGCAAATAATGGAATGGATAGAGTCCAGAGAAGCCGTGTGGAGAGAGGGATTTTGGGACAATGCTTTGCCAGAGTCCACACCCATTAGTTCAAGGCAGAGGATCTTTTCCTTGATTTGGAAGGAAATGTTTTTGTGGGCAGGCGTGTAGAGAGGATGATCATGAAGGACGCTTTTGGGTTTGACAGATAAATATGCAGTTGAATGCTGGGAACTCGAGCGTGGACGAGCTGGTTTTTGGGAAGAGAAGAAGCACGTAGATGAGTATAGTGCTCTACTTCCTGTAGCTGACATAGTTGTTGAAGGCTGAAGATGAAAGGAAATATTATCCCATCAGCCTTATTAGTATATAGTAATGACATGTCAGCATATAAGCTAAATTTGATTGGATGAAAATAGATTGCATGGATTATTGTGTTTTCTCTTTTTGAAAAAATGGATATTCCCCAACCACTCACCTCCCAACGCAACATGTTGAACTTGATCATAAATAGTATCCTAAAGAAAGAATCGAAAATTACATAAGCGCTCTTTTGACTTTCAAAGCTTTCACCCGTAGCAGATATTGATGGCAAAAGCAACTTCCAAGTTAATTCTCATATTGACACAAAGCATAAATAGCATAGGATCAGAGTTACTTATTTCAGTCTACAGTATACCAAAATTGCCAGAATTTGCAAGGGTATTTTATGGGTCAATAAGAAATGTATAGATTAAACATATGCAATTGTAGGAAAACTGGACTGAGGTGGGGACGTTGGTTAGATAAGTGGCACAAGATGTCCCATAAAGAACCATTTCCACCTACTCCTTACAAGTTAATTCACCAAAGTGGGCATTCAAACAAGGAGACTGATCGCAAAAATGAAGTTCGTGTAAATGACATGCAGAAGTATGACTACATTTTTGCTTTGTAAATGACATACAGAAGTATGACTGTCTGATTATAATTGCTTACTGATTGGAACCCATATTATATTGAACTACATAGATGAATAACTGAAAAAGAATGGGTCATCCAAGGTGCGTCGAAGAATAGGCTGTAAATAAACATTCATAAAATGGATGTTGAGAACTGAAGATGTTAATATAAGAAGGTGAGAACATAAGAAAAGATTAACCAAGAAATGGTGAATCTGTAAATGCATCTTGGTATGCATAGCTATGGCAGCTCGTGCCACCTTGTCCCTTCGCTGAGCAAGAATTGCAGGCATCTTGGTATGCAACCTGGAGAAAGCTAATGACTGATCAGATACTTCCGTCTGGTGACGCTAAAAGAGTTCAATAGGTGGACAGCAATCCTCATTAGCCTCACAGTAGAAGACAGCAAAGAAAGCAATAAGGATGTCAGGTGGATTGGGTTTGTGCTAGCATACTACGTATTAATAATCCTTCTAAGCATTTCATGCATTCTAGATGTCAGCGCTGTGTAGACTGCACAAGAAGGGCTACTCAGGAATAAGTTTTTGCACAAATGTTAGATCCTGTAACAAAAATTAACGTGCATCATCCTAGTGGCTAATGTCATCAGAATATGTATGACCATACGGAGCAATGAATAATACTAAATTGAAGTTGAACTCATCTACTTTTCAGGTATGAAAAAGTCAATGCGCTTCCATTTACCATTACTTGAAATTGCAAGATCCTAATAAAAAAATGTAATATCCATTGAAGTTGCACATTATCTATCGCTACATAATTACAAGTACCCTAGTTATTCAGAATAAATCTCAATGCTGCCCGGGGCTTCTGCTAATAGAATGCTGCTGAATGCGTTTTTTCCCAGGAATTTGATGATCATCCTGTAAGAATCCACAACAATATAAACTTCAGTCAACATAGAGAAATAGAGAATACAGAAACTCGGATAAGATTTCTGAAAAATATCAAAAATAAATCAAAAGAAAATGCAAACAAGCATTTTTGGAAAACGGTCAGGCATTTTAATTACTGAGCCATTTTTCATCCTGTTAAGTTCTGCACTCGAAGGGAAAGATATCTAGATACATTTAACTGAATACTAAAGAACCACCAAAGAAAAGAGACAAATACTCACAATTTGCAATAGCAAATTGATAAACCTCATGAAACAAGAGTTTTCCTATTAATCTATAGGGAAGAAGCCTGTATCACAGATTGAATTTAGTATTGTCTATAACATGGACAACAAAGCAGTATGAGAAAACACAGCACAGAATATTCTACAGAAAAGACCCCTCCAACCTAACCTTGTACAAGGAAGCTGCTGACTCAGATTGAACTGTCTGAACTGGAATTAGTCCCATAGTTCGCAATATATCCAGCGCATCCAATGTCAGCTGCCACCCACAGAGCCCAACAGCATCAGCATTGCTGCCAGATCCACGGCTGCTACAACCAGCAGCAGCTACATTTCCATTGACCCATGGACAGAACTGATTGTGATAAACAATAGGATCAAACTCCATACTTTCTTCATAATTGCTTTCACCCTCTGGAGGCCCTGAGCAACACACAGGATGCATTAACCAAGATAGCCAGCGGAAAAGAAAATACAAAATTGAGGTGCATGACTCCATATTATTTCTCAAACAAATACTTCCACTGAACATATCAGTGTCTAATATTGTTTACAAAACCACTACATACACGTTTGAAATAGACATGATAACATAATATTTAAACTGCTTCCAACACCAAAAGCAGAGCACAATATTCTGCCAAAAGGTAAAGTAAAACATGATCAATGTGAGTCAACATTAAACTGCAATCATAATCTCATATCTACTAACAACATTACATCTTGCCATATATGAATTTTAGCAATAACTCAAATGACGAGTGACCAAATAAGTTTCAAGACAAATGACTAGTTTAATTTGATTAATATCAAAGCAGTCTACTATATCAAAAGGTAGGATAAATGGA
This sequence comes from Erythroxylum platyclados, assembly GCA_027563515.1. Lineage (NCBI taxonomy): Eukaryota > Viridiplantae > Streptophyta > Magnoliopsida > Malpighiales > Erythroxylaceae > Erythroxylum > Erythroxylum platyclados. The sequence goes on from JAOQMM010000002.1 coordinate 17,944,071, forward strand.
ATACCATGCAAAGGCATGTTTTTAAGAAAGAAACTAGAAGTATCATGATAGATACATGGCTGGATTCCCACATCGCAGTACAATGTTCAACACATATAACAAATCCTAATATTGCCTTCATTCATTCTATGCACGATTAACATCCAGGAAATAACGAGATAATGATACTGCATTATGGACCAGAGTTTCAATACCTATATTATTGGTAATCACATAATCTGATTCTGCACGCAGGCAATTGTTTGTGGATGACGATTTTCCAGCCTTTGTGACTTCCTTATCAGTTGTTTCACAGCCTGAATAAATGTTTGCATTGCAAGAATGAGATGGATGAGCATTAGTATCTAGGTTTATCTTGCAGCTTTGACTTGCCTTTTTACCACTTTCAACAGATTCAGCCTTTACCAAGCCACCTATCTTTGACCCACTATCTGCCCTTTCCATTGATCGTGATAGCATCTCCTGGCTATCACCATGAAGATCTTCCCTGATTACTTCATCAGGGACAATCTCATCCATTAAACCAGGATCAGGAGCAGATTCACCAGTCTGACCTTGATTTTCAGCATCTTCTACTCTAGGCTCGACATCACCAACTACACTGTCGGCTCTATAAACAGAAACATCAGCACCATGAATCTCAGCTTCATGACTAGCACACATACCAACACTCCCCCCACTAATGCCAAAACTAAACCCATCCTTAGCATGGGCCGTAATTGTTTCAGCATTAAAAATTTCTTCACCATCATTTGAATTGCTGACACCCATTTCACTAGGGGCTGCATCAGCAGTAGGCTGGAAACAGATACTTTGCTGGGCCTGATTGCTATAATTGAGTTCTGATGTCTCATTCACATCCAGATTGCCATACGTACTGGAAGATGGAAAATGAGCATCGTCAACATCCACTGGGTAGTTCTCAACACTTTCCATGGAGTCATCATCTGCATCATGACAGATTGTATCCATTGCAATAACTGATGATGCACGTGTTGAATCTCTAGCATATGGAATTCCTACAACTTGATCAATTCCTTGATGCAACGAAGTAATTCTGTTTCCATCTTCATATATCTCAAAACCCACTGAATGACTAGGACCAGCATCAGATGGGTCCCTTTGATATGGAGAACAGTAGGTTTCAAAGAAATCCCTTTCTCGAGCACGTTTTGAAGGGCCAGCAGAAAACTGTCTTCCATCTGTAACTTCATCACCGTCACGATCAATTACAGTTCCTTCAACACTATCAGCTGGCTGCATCATCAAGTTCAGCTTATCATATGAGCTCCCACCTATTTCAAAGCTCCGTTTACGAGAACTAGGTACTCTTGATTCATATGACATTACACGATCGCCAACCTCACTGCCAGAAGGTTGGCCGATCATCAAATCCCTTCCCATGTCTGCATTATGACTGTTTTCAGGCATTACTGTCCTATCTGCCTGAGTAAATGATAAACCTCCTGCCATTGTAAGATTCAGATCAACTTCTGTATTTTGCAGCAATTTCCCTTCATCTGTTGTTGCCACTTCATCCCGGTCTTCAGTCAGCTCTTTCTCTGCATCGTCAGCAGCAACCCAACCACTAACACCACTAGCTGCACTTCCTCCACGTGTCAATCCCATCTTTTTGCTAAGATCAGTAATATCTATGCTGTTAGAAGTAAATCGACTAGGTCGAGGAACAGTTGAGAATGCTAATACTCTGACAGTAGCACCACACAAGCTACAATCCAGTAAAGGTGATCTGAAGTCACACCTAGAATCTACATCCAGCATTTTCTTCTTTTCAGTTTCCTTTTTACCTGAAGATGAGTGAGCTTTTGTGCTTGGTACAGGCTCATGTGAAATACAGACCTGGGCCTGGGCAGGGCCAAAGGAACACCCATTTCTTGCTGAGTGAGCAGAATGTTCTTCACAGTCTTGAATATTTGGAAGCCATCTTGGTTCCCATCCACAAAGGCTAATAAGCCTTTGGGCCTGCTAGGTGAAATACACAGTCAAATGGAAACTAAAAGGCAGAAAAACACTATGTAAATGAATCAATCAGCAGATTCCAGATGGGAAAGGGGCATAATTTTATCTTACACGAGAATATAAACAGAAGGCCAAATCTCGAGAAGCTTCAAATTCTGGTAGATTCTGCAACTGGGAGAGAAAGCGATCAATCTGCTTCCCTTGAGATGCCCGCATCTGCTCAATTGCAGATGCAGCAATAATAGGAAGAAATTGAAATTGCAGGAGCCCATCACATCTATCTTTGAATCCTGCAATTAAGGCAGATTGAGGAGTTGGAGGGAATTGCACCAAGCTTTCAGGGCAGCTATTTCCCCTCCAAGGACAGCTGGCTTTATGGCCAACATCCAGTTGCTTCGCAAAGGCTTCACCAACATTTTCAACTAAAGCCCAAAAATTGGCAAAACAAAGGTGACAACCATTATAAACCCCTAAATACTGAAAGATAACAGGCATAATCAGTTTTGGACAATCAAACAGATATCAGCTGCAAAAGGAAAGAAAATCATGCATACATCAAAGCTGTAATAAAATAAACAATATCATCCCATTAACTTGGAAAAGTAAGCAAAATGCATATCCTGGTCTGGATGGTACAAAAAGGGAAAAATGTAAAGCATGGTCACAAACAACTTGTGTTACATAATTCCAGGAAAGAATTCATAAACCCAGTAAGATACATGTGGTTGGGAAAAAAACGGCATCTCAATTATTATTTTGTAATTTTAACTCCATGATGTTGACCACAAGCCTAAAGGGTCAGGCAAGTTATGAGTAAATCTGATGTGCAAAAAGTTCAGTATTGTGATGTCAACATACAGATGCAAGCCACATCTTTCTCGCAGTTTTTCTTTCTTTTATTGAGAACAACCAGTATTAGTAGGCAATTATTGCCCTGGCTTAATCCTTACATCAAAATATCATAAGATCTGACTCTATCATAAATAAGACAAACAGAGAAAGGGGGTTATCACTTTGATAATTTATCCAAAAGAGAAAGATGGTTATCACTTTGATAAGTTATCCATTTCTTCAAAACATAAATCCGGCCTAGTTAATGCTCTAAAAGAATAGAATTTCCGCTGATAAAAAACATCTTTTATCAAGGGTAGAATGTGTCAAGTGTCTCTAAATGCACAATAATAAGGGAAGAAAAAAGCTTTGAAGAGGCAGGCAAACCTTCTGCAGTGGTCCATGACGATGACAAAGTGAAACTCAGGCGTGCATCACAAGATTCACATAAAATTTTATCAACATCAGTGCTCACCCAACCTCTTTGAGCACAAGTCAAGGAGCTTGCAGCCTGCAAGGAATTGGAAAAAGTATCCATGAAATTGCCCGACTTAATGGCAAAAAACAAGCAAGCAGAATTATACAATAGTAAGTTTGAACTTATATTCTGTTTTTTGTTTTTTTAAGCAAACAAGCATTTAATTATTTTCACTAGGAATTGTGTAAGTTTTCTCGCTAAAGTTACGTTATAAGTTGAAGATACTGACGCTGTTCTCCATCCTAGATGATTGAAAATAATGATGGTAAAAGAACTTTCCTAAAAGCATTCTCCTGAGCAAAGAGAAAACTCTATCAACAGCTAATACAAATAGGATCACATGTACCAAAATTGTAGATTTTCTCAATTATTTTCTTTTATTACTCAAAATTCGATTGATCGCAAACTTTATATATGGGATAGCCCCACTAATCCAGTTTCAAACTACTTGAAAAGAAACTGGACAACAATCTATCAGTACCTAAAACAGATAAAACCACATGACTACTCAAAACGCACATGTTTTCCTTCCCAGTTGTGCAAAACAATTCTTGATTCAAAACTTCATTTGTAGGATACCCCACTGATCCCGTTTCAAACTACTTAAAAAGGAACGGGACAAAAATATATCAATAGCCAATGCAGATACAGCTAGATATACCAAACTGGAGACTCCCCGACTATTTTCTTTTATTACTAGAAATTCATCTCATTTCCTGCCCAGTTATGCAAAAACTTTCTTCATCAAAAACTTCATTTATGGGATAGCTCACTAATCCTTTTCAAACTACATGAAGGAAACTGGACAAAATTAAGTGTCTTCAGTTTTTCTAAAGTGACACGAATTTACTTGGCCTTTAGAAATTGGGGGAGAAAGAAAGAGAGAGCTCTTAACGAAAACTTCATGACGGAAAAGACAAGTTATAGCCTTTTCATGACAGCCTAGCATTGACTAACAAAAATTAAGTGCTATCGCAATTCAGAGAGCATTGATCTCCTGAAGAAAGGAAGACATAATCATAACGGTATGTTTCAATTTAAAACCTTAGGCTTTCCAACCCAATACGATGGCTTGAATGTAGCCAACCGCCTCAATAGGTCACCTCGTTCCCATGGTCTGCATGAAGGTCTTGATGATCCAAAAGCAGAGCCACCAGCATTGGTGCTCAACGAGGTCCACGGTAGCTGTGAACCAACACAAGAAAGCGATGCTGCTTTTGAATTATGAGCATTATTAACTCTCTCCACGCCACCAAACTTTGATGGAATAGTAGATGAGGACGCCCCAGCAAAACTAAATAAAGGGAAAAACTCGTCAAGCACTACTATGATGCTGTGAAGAAGGAGCATTTAAATCTCGCCGTACAATAAGGACAAATATCAACATGTTCCAAAAAAAAAAAAAAAGGGACCACGAGAAATTACATGTTATAATAAAACCATTAGATTTAAATATAAGACAAGCCACAATATAACCAGCCAGATTGTTGTAGGAGTAGTATAACTGAGTTATTAACAATCGGCTGATTCTAAAAGATAATTTCTTAAACAAATAAGCAAGAATGTCACAGTAGGGCTGCTTAACAAATCCAGCAATAAGTCAGGATGTGTGTTATCCCTGGGAAAAACTCAATCATCCCACAATTATCCCAAAATGGTAATTATTCCAACACGAATAGAGAATATAAACACCCTACAGCAGTAGTTTACTCGCAAACTGCAACAGAGGAAGGAAAATGTATGAGAAATCAAAGTCCCTTAGCTATATCAAAGTCAAAACTGTTGGTTGGATTGAAAAAAATCCCACCCTCTTAAAATTTTCATGTTTCTCATTGCTTGTATGAAACACTAAAAACAAACGAACCCTAAACCCCAAAAACTGTACAGAGTTGAAAGCCTAAGAATCCCTATTTGGAGCTAGCGAGTGAGTGTGGGTAGTAAGGGGTGGAATTAGGTACCTGGCAGCAGGATTAGGATCCATGGTCCCTCCAGAGCTTATGTCTTCTTCTCGCATTTTTGGCTCCCTAGGAAACAAGAGTTGACTGTTAAGTGTTCTAGTTTCGTTATTTTTCAGGACAAAGAACGTACTCGTGCTGGTTCTTGTCTTATATGGCGAGTATGGGTTGTCTCGCCTATATGGCGCGTACCATTTTTGATCCAAAGTCAACTTTTATCCTGACAAAAATAGACGTCACCTGATTTTGAGTTTCTACCTCCAAAATTTAACCAAGCTAATGCAATAAAATTGACCAAATATGTGGAAATGATATCCAAATATTTTTTATGGTTATTTGGATAATTAAATAATAAGTTTTTATTGAAAGTCTTCTCATAAAAAGTTTAATTATCTAAAATAAATTAAATTAAAGTAGGATCCAATCCTACAATTAATTATGTCTTAATTAAATTTCAAGTAAGTTATTTAATAGAGGTTGGATTCAATTCTACTAAAGATATTAGAGTTGAATTACATTTCAAATAAGGATTACTTATAAAAGGGAGATGTTCATGGTAAATTCTTATAATTAGTTTCATTAAGCCTAATTGATGATCCTTTTGCATTTTAGCACCTTTTAAGTTACTAACTTAAGCATGAAAGTATTTTTATCTCGTATTTTTATCGAGATATCTTCAATTTGTTAATATTTGTTTGTGTAGACCTATTAAGTTGTTTTAATTATGAAGCTACCTAAATCCTTAGTTTCAATGCTAGAACGACAACAACACTCTTCACAAATGGACTTAGGTCCTACCAACTCTTAAAAAAAATTAACATAGAAAAAATGACCTTAAAGCTTTGAGGACATGCATATTAGGGTGCAAAAAATACATAAACTTGGCTATGGAGCATAACTTGAGAAGCCCTATCGAGCATAATAAGAATCAAAAGAGAGATGGGTCTTCAGTCAGTGAGAGCTGAGGAAGATAAAAAAGGGAAAAATATACTGAAACTAATAAAGAAGATATGCTCAGATTCTATGTGTCTCTTAATAGGATTATTGACAATGGCTTAGTATAAAATCTACCAAAAATGGCCAACCTAACCAAGAGAAATAAAAACATATTGTCATTTTTATAGTAATATCGAAGACGACATGGAGGATTACAAAAATCTTATAAGGGTAGCTAATGTCTTGGTGAAGTAAGGAAGATTAAGCTACTTCTTAAAGGGAAATGACAAGAATGTACGAGTCAAGGATCATAGTAAAAGGAGCCTTCCATGCAATTCACGGATTTGGGAACCCGATAGAGAAGCACACCCTAGTTAAAGGCGATTCACATGATCAATGGAAATTGATTATGTATTTTTTAAAACAATACTAAAGATTATTAAATAACTGCACCTATCATTCTCATAGTAAGTGTCGATCCCACAAAAATTACATATACTAGTAATAAATTGTCTTTCTATTATCTAATCTAATAAAATAGTTGATTGACTTAAAATGAATGATTAACAAACTAAAATTACTAATCTAAAATAACAAACCAAAAGAATGAATAAAAATAAAACAATCAATTGATAAACAAGTTCCAAATGTGGAACCTTTCAACTCTTAAATTTATCTCAATTCAATAATTAACCCCAATTTCTTATATCAGTAGAAATTCTAAATTTATAATCATATTTTTGCTCAAAATTTACAACCCTTATCCTTAAATCGATTGATTGAAATATCTTTTTAATCAAAAAAGCTAAGAATGTATTAACTCGTTCTATGAATTCTCTTATAAATTTGACTCTAAACCTAAAGATATATATGTTCTTATCTCTAGGATTTTTTGCAACTCTTATTATTAATTCTGCGATCTATTCATGCATATGATTTCTCAATACATATATATGAAATATAAAATTGAATCAAAACGCTAGCATTTTTTAATTCAAACACAGAATAATCGTGAATAATTCACAATAAACTTGGATATTTTGTTATATTAAAAAAATCAATAAGGAATAGGTTTTAAAGTTCATTGCTTCTAGATCTATAATAATTTAGTTCCTACTAAGATAAAGAAACCAACAACGATAAACGAAAAAACACAAAATAAATAACTCATTATTATGGATTTTGAAATCTTGAAGTCTTCATTTGATTCTTAATGGAAATCCTTTTTTTTCTCCCCAGATTTACTATCTTCTTATCTAAATATGATTTAACTCTTCTCCTTAATGATGTGTTTCCATCTAATTCCAAAGCTCTCTCTTTTCTATAAGAAAAAATACAAACCTGTGATGGTCCTGTTTTGCTCTCACTATAGGTAACTCAGAATTTACTAAAAAAGAAAGAAGTCTACATGGATACCCAATATAAACCCATATTAGACCCAAGTTCCTTCACCATGTATGCGGGTTTAATGTGATATTATGTTCTAGGCCATGTTTACGAGTCCTTCCTTTAAAATCATGCCAAAATTCACTCTAAATTGGTTCCAACTGGCTTGAATTTGTTATTTCTTCCTTAGAGAGATAAAACAAGGCCTGTAAATAAAATATGAGTCACATTAAGTACTATATCCAATTCAAAATGTCTAAACATAAGAAAAATGCTCTCAAAAGCATGTTAAAAATATAGTTTACTTAGCATTTATTAAATTATCCCACACTTAAACATTTGCTTATTCTCAAGAAAATCAATTTCATTTCTCTTAAATTAAGTAGGTAGCAACTCTAGGAAAGAATTTAACAAATCAATAATTACATTAATCAAAATTCTACATTATTCATTCAAGTGCAAAGTTTATAATATTATTGGGCATTTAGCTTCTTACATCAAGTTTTTGTCTAGGTTTAGATGTGACTCTTTAATAAGCTTGTTCCTAAATAGCCTGAATTGATACTAAGCTAGTGAGTTAGTAATGCTTTTCTAGAAGTGCATTATGCCTACTACTATTAACTAGGGAGAAAATAATGAATAAGTGTGGACAATAATTTTGTATTGATTCAAATAATCCATATGCACCTTTTTTTAATAAGATTCTAACTAGAAGCATACAAACACTATAATGTGCATCCCTATAGGTATCTAGCAACCATATATGTAAAGGCATCATTCTTATAAAGATTAAAACTTTATGTTGTGTATGTCTTTTATACAAAGGTATGCAATAATGGATTTGGAGATAAAAGGAGCGATTTAAAATTTTTTAGGTGAACCCGATCATTCTTTTTTAGAATAAAAAGGTGAAAATATGTGCTAGCAGATGTATATATTAATATGGTAAGGTTTTTAAAAGAGAAAACAATATAGGATATGAGTGCATTAAAGCCTATATCCATGTGCACAGAGAAGTAGTGAAATATGTGGCCTAAGACAAGGGTATGTTAGAGCTTGTTTCTATGTGTATAGAGAAATAGTTAGTATATTATTTGAGGCATAACAATAACCCAGATCATGTTCATGATAGAAAACCTTACCTTAAAACATATATTTTTGGTAGATTTTAAACTCTAGAAGGATTCTTATATTTATTAAAGTTATGTTTAAGTTAGGTTATTTGAGTAAAATTAGAGAATACATATAAATATACTTTTATAAACTTAGTTTGATAGAACCATCATTATTATTATTCAATAAAGAATCAACAAATTTTAGTTCCTGAGGACATAGATACACCCAACTAACCAAACCTCATTAAAAATCTTCATATGATCTTTTTACTTCTTTCATACTATTTTATTTTTTCTGCATATTATTTCTTAATAAGTGGTATCAACACATAGTTAAACAATAATGGCTTCAGTTGCAAGGTTTGAAGTAAGTAAGTTCAATGGAACTAGAAATTTCAAACTATGGCCATAGAGAGGCAAGGTTTGTTGGTGCAATAAGCATATCAAAGGGATTGTTTAGAATAAGTTAGAAGATATAGATGTGCTCAATTAGAAAGGGCTATGGGTGTGAGTAGGTGGAACCACTCAAATTTTCCTAGTAAATGAGTTCACATACCACGTCATGGAGACTGCATCCCTTAAGGGTAAAGAGGTAGTTAATGTGGAGGACATAATACAAGACTTTTAGTTCATAACCAACAAATATTAAATATTAATGAAAGCTCTTAGGGTAGAGGATTGTATATGAGGGGAAACTAGAATTATGGGAGGAAGAAAAATAAGGATGGCTAGTCCAAAAGGAGTTATAAATCAAAATCCAAGGGTACAAAGGTAGTTTGATACCACGAGTGTGAACAAAATGAACACATTAAAAGGGATTATCCAAATAAAAAGGGACAGGATGATGAAAGGTAGTTTGATTATTTGTCAATTTTTACTAATATAATGCAAAGTGGATACTTCAGGAAGTTTGAGGTCTTAGCCAAGTTGAAGACATGAAAGGCTGAGGTGGAGAAGTAAACAAGAATAAAAATGAACTACTTGAGATGAGACAACTGCATTGACAACAAAGACCCATAATTTCAGAAATTTTGTTAAGAGTATAGGATTAAGAGATATTACACAATGTGGAAGACACCATAATAAAACGGAATTTAAAAATGGATCCATATGTGTTTGAGGATGAATACACGACTCCTTTATATTTTTTGAGCAGAAGTAGTGAGGAGGACATGTTATCTGATTAATAAATTGCCATGAACTTTAATGGATGAGAGAATTACAAAGGAACAATAAATAGTAAGTAAGGTAGATTTTTTGGGGTTCAAAATATTTAGCTATCTTTATTATGTGTATGATTTCTATTGATGATAGGTGATCCAAAGTCGAAGAACTATACCTTCATTAACTATCATAAAGGTGTGAAGGGATACAAGTTTTAAGACCTAACATCAAAGAACATGGTGACTAGTAAGGATTAGTGTTTAATGAGTAGCATATGTTAGAGCAAACATATGGAGAGAATGTTCTAAGATTAACAAAGGGAAATAATAAGGTGGTATAAGTGAAACAAGATCAACCTAGAGCAAACTAAAAACAGGTTTGATATTTTAGTTCAAGAACAATTTTAGAGCAAGAACAACATCATAATATGGCCATGAATAAAGCAATATATATCATTAGGCCATAAAATATATATTGTTAGAAAGACCCTTCGCACTCATAGTTAGTAATAAGAATTCAACTACTATTTATGATTTTATGTAATATAAGAATAGATAAATGGGAGATATGGTGGAGGAAGTAGAGTCTTCGTATAAGCAATGTATATGGAAGCTGACACAACTTCTCAAAGGAAAGAGTCCTATAGGGTATAAGTAGATATATAAGAGGAAATCAGTAGAAGTCAAAGAAGAAAGAAAAAGTTTAAGAAACGATTAGTAGCAAAAGATTATGCATAGTAAAATGGGATTTATTATGATGATTTTTTTGGTGGTTCATCATACTTTCATTAGGATCTTCATGACATTCTTGATGATGTTACTAGCTAGTTTGGATATACATTTAGAGCAGATGGATGTGAAGACAAGTTTTCTTCATAGTGATTTGGAGAAGGGAATTTACGTAGAGCAGTCTGAAGTGTTTAGTTAAACTAAAAAGGAGCATTTGGTGTTTAAATTGAGAAATTCACTTTATAAGATGAAGTAATCTCCACAAAAATAGTATAAAAAGCTTAAATCCTAATATATGATCTAAATTGGCTATAGTTGATGTGTGTATTTGTTGTGTAATTTTAAGTGCCTTGATGACAGATCATTTATTTTTCTATCACTATATATGGATGATATATTGATTGTTGTAAAGAACATGTATGATGTGGGTGAACTAATGGCCTTGTTAGGAGAGGAGTTTGAGATGAATGAATTAGATGTTCCCAAAAAAATACTATGAAGAGAGAATCAGAGGGATAAGAGCTCTAAAAAACTAGTTATCTTAATGTAACTACATTGGAAAAGTACTAGAAAGATTTGGAATGAGCAAGGCTAAACCCATTAACACTCTATTAAAAAATTACTTTAAGATTTTCTCAAATTAATTCCTAAAGACAGATATAAAGGTCAAAGATATGTCTAAGGTACCAACGCTAGTGTTGTTGGATGTTTAATATATGTAATTGTTTGTACTAGGCCAGGTTTGACTCATATTTTTAGTCAGGTTAGTCAGCACATGTGAAAACCTAAAAGACAACATTAGAAAGTAGCCAAGTAAATATTTAGGTACTTGAGAGGTACAACAAACCATTAGATTGTCTTTAGCAGTCAGTAGGGTGATCCTTTGGTTGTGGGATATGTGGATTCAAACTACATAAGAGATTTTGAGAATATGAGGTCTATTATAGAGTATATTTTTACTCTTACAGTAGGGAATATTTATTGAAAATCAATATACATTATATTATTTCATTGTTTACAACAAAAGTAGAATACCTGGAGTAGTTGAGGCTGCTAAGGAAACATTATGGCTTATAAGGCTAATGAAGGAAGTAGGCATCATTCAAAGTGAAGTTTGAATACACTTTGATAATCAAAATTCAATTTATCTAGCAAAGAATCAAGGATATAATGGAAGGACTAAGAACATAGGTGTGAGATTCACAATATCAGAGAGTTAATTGCATCGAGACATATTAGAAAAGATTCACACTTCGAAGAATGCAACTAATATGTTTACAAGACATATTACCATAGAGAAATGCAAGCATCACTTGGTCTTGGTTAATATCTTGAGGTGTTAGAAGAGGCTAAAAACACCAACTTATTAAGATTATATTTACCAAAGTGGAGGTGTTGTATTTGAATCATATGTATGGATGTGCAATATTGACTTTTTGAGAATAAAGCATGCATTCCTTGGAAGTCTTGTTTCCTAACACATGATAGGTGTTCTTCTCTAGAATATAAATGTGAAGATACATGCTAGAATATGATTGGTTTTGATGTGGTGGATATTTCTTTCTAAAGGACATGAATTAGGACACCAGTGTGTCAATGCTTGTATCTAGATGTGTAGAGAAGTGGTAAGATACATACTTGAGATATAAGCATGTTGGAGCATATGTCTATAAATATGAAGAAACAATAAAACACATGGTCTAGAACACGATTGTATTCTTGATGAACAATCTTATTTGAAAACACATTTTTTGGCAAATTTCAAATTTTGGAAGGATTCTAAGACCTATCAAAATCATTTTTTACATTAGGTTAAGTTTAGAAAAAGGATATTTGACTACAATTGTACCAATTAGAATTTACATATAAATATATTATTATAAACATAGTCTTATAAAACCATTATTATTATTCAATGGTGAATCGGTTGCTCCTGACTCTTAAGGATGCAGGAACACCCAATTGGTTGAAACTTATTAAAAATCTTCTTGTGATCTTGCTATATCTTTAATATTATTCTTTTTTCTTTGCACCTTTTTTTATGAACACTTTCCAACAACAATCAATACAACTTATTAGGAATTGTCTTCTAAGCTTATTTATAGACACTTTGAGAAGTCTAATTGTAATTGAGTTCCTAATCCTAATCGGGTGGCCATCGATCATGATTTGTTGTAGAGCTTAATTTGGACAACACTGGTTAACTTAGTTAGCAAACACAAGATGTTGCCTTTAAAATGGTTAATCACAAGGTCCAAACTAAAAAGCTTGGGTTTTTATAAGTGAAAAAGACAATATTCAAGTTTGTGGATAACAAAATAATATATTCAAATTTCTAAAATAGAAAATTGGGTGATTGAATATTTATCATGAGTCAACTATTTGGGTGGGTAATTGAGTTTAGCGGGTTGAGGATCATACTAGTCCAATGTGACAATGACATATGATGAAAGTTAACTACAAGGATCAACAAAAGGGCATATTCTAAAAAATTTTCATAAAGTATAAGGGATTCGTATAAAATATTTGTCAAAAATATTTTTTTTGAAAAATTAAATAATGATGCATTCATAAGAATTAGGAATCATGTGTACATCAATTGTTAATACACAGGATAAAGATCCTTCCAAAACACAACTAAGGAATCGACCTTTAATACTGTTTACAAATCGTTGAATATGATCAATAAAACAAAACAAATGGGATAAAACATAATGCTCCACATGTTTGACACGCTAGTATCCTCTTGTGCACCACAAATTCAGACATCTTCTTCATATTTTAGACTTAGCTTCTTCCATTTCATTATCATCAACTATCTTGGGTTGACTGTTTGCTTTGCATTATGCTTTATTTATGCTAGGCTACAATAGAGATCTTCCTTACAGCTTCATAAACTGGTAAGTCCTTCAACTTTCCTCTCTACAATTTGATGCATCTAAGGTTTATTATTGCTACTTACATGTTCTTTAATAGCTCCAGGAAGATGTATATGAATCATAAACCACTAGTCAATTTGCCATGCTCTTAGCATGTTCTCACTTAGATGTTTTGAGTCTTTTCAAACAATTAGTTACTCCCTGATAGTAGCTACTGTAAGTTCCAGGACTGTATCTAAATGTCCTTTAGCTTGAACCTCCTAACATTTCTTTCCTTTCAAATAATTTGTTGACAAGTCCCAATTGCAATTAAGTAGAATGCGAAGACATCTTTAGTAATGCCATTGCTATTTTATATCCATAAGAGAGAGTCCAAAAAGTTATCCAGGTGTATTCTCCAATTCATTAGATCTTTCACATAATGCCAATTAGCCTTGGAGAAAGAATAATCAAAGAAAAGATGGGACTTATTTTCACCTGTGTGCTTAAATAGGGCACAAATGTTTTGAATGTGAAGAAAATGGAGCTTGTTCGTCATTTCTAATATGTCCTTAGCTGTCAACCACATAAGAAAGGAGGTTCTATGTATAAGATTTTTGTTCCATATAAGTTTGCACAAAGTTACTCACCTTAACCAGCCCATACACACTTTATTTATGAACTTTCCATTCTCATTGTTATTCCATATATAACAATCCTTCATTCTTGTATTAGGAAGGAAATTTTGGATCAAGTGACTTAATTCACTTGCAAAATTATACCATTGTCCCTTTTTAACCTACTTACAAATCTTATCATGTTTTGGGATTCCTTCCATTGCTTGGATAGCTTATACATTTCTGATTAGTACTCTATTAGCCTGTCTAATTGTCTTATCATAGAAAAGATGAGGTACCATCCCCTACCCTACAACTTACATTCATCTCTATTAAGCTTTTCATCTTTAGTAATTGAGTTGTAAAACCATGAATGAGTAGCTTTATTTGCGAGTCCCCAAATACGAGCCCTCCACAATATGTAGTTATGAATCCACTTCATCCATAACAATTCCTTATCTACTAACACTCCAAAGTCTTTTAACCACCAATACCTTGTTGGTTGCATTTATTGGAGTGATCATTAATCCTTCCTCTTCAAAGGTACACACCTTCAACCATTTAACCTTAGCATTGAATTTGCTAACTTTCATTTTTGCCCACAGGAATTTTCTCATTGGTCCCTCAATTGTCTTAATGAAACCTTTGGATAAGAACATGTGAGCACTCTCATAGATGTACATTGAATTAACAACTAATCTTAGTAATTAAAGCTTACCTCTAAAAGAAAGTTCCTTGTTGTCCCAACTCCCCAATATTTTCTTAATTTTTTCAATTAAAGGCAAGCATTCTTTAAATTGTAATCTCCTTGTAACCAAAGGCAGTCGTAAATACACCAAAGGATGGGTCTTCTATTAATGATATGAATCTCTTTGCAATGTGGATTGCACTAGAGCCAATGATTATATGGATTTTTTTTATAGTTAATGTCCAGCCTGATAGGTCCTTAAATTGATTTATAATCTTCATCAAGATTTGACTGGACTTAGCCTCAACATTAGAGAAGAGAAGTAGATGATCTACAAAACATAAACTTATTAGCTTAAGTTTTTTGCATTTGCTATGGTACTTATAATTGTACTTACTCCTCATAGTGTTATGCCTCAAAAGATAAGTTAGGGCCTCTATGCATAGGATAAAGAGGTAAGGAGAGAAGGGATATCCATGTATAATTCCTCTCGCTCTATCCAATTCTAAAGTCTCCAAGAAATTCAAAAACCTCAAGTAGATTAGAGATGAATTCCTAACTTATTTAATGAAAAGCTTTAGTGAAATCCACCTTGATTGCATAGTTTTTTAGAAACTTTTCTGAGTACTCCCTGAAGAGCTCTAGGCCAATGATTATCTTGTCATCAATCAGACTTCCTTCAAGAAAAGCACCTTTATTATCACTAATGATAGATTGGAAAACCACTTTCATTCTATTCTCTAAGATTTTAATAATTATCTTATAAATGAAATTGCTACAAGAAATTGGCCTGAAGTCACCAAATGATAAGCATTAGTGAATGTTTTTTTTCCTCTTTGAGTAGAACTCCACTAAAGAAGAACTCCTTAGTAGTTTGTGTCACCATAGAGCCCACTTATGTCCAAGATTTTTCAAACAAAAAGTCATCTAATCCATCAAGACCTTGGGCTTTCTGTCCATTCATCTTGAATAATGTTGCCTCTATTTCATATTCCTCCACTAGTTTTATGAGAAATAGAGCTTTATAATCCATATATTAATGAAGGATTCAAGAAGCTCCATAGAAGAGGCACTAGGAGAGGTTGATCCAATCGAATTCTTAAAGAATGTCACTACCTCATTTAGTAGTTCTTTTTTAATAGTAACCAAGGAGCCATTTTGAGAGACAATGGAACAAATCTTATTGAAAATTTTCTTATCTAAGATTGAATTAAAGAAAATTTTAGCACATCTATCTCCATCCTTTAGCCAGCTAACTCAAGACCTTTGCTTCAATAGAGAGGCATGGTCTTCAACTTTGTTTAAGTAATACTTTATAGCTTGCTTCTCATCCATGAACAACTTACTACTATTAGGATTAATATAAAGCCTTTATTAAATCTTTACAATTTTTTCCTTTGCATTCACAACCATTTTTTCAATATCGAGACCCTTTTTAGCGTTCAACTTCTTTAATTATTGGTTGATTCCTTTCAATTTATGCACACATATAAATTGTTTAGAGCCTTATATATTGAATTCACTCCCCTTCGAGATTGCATCCTAAAATCATTCATCAAAATCAAGAAAGTTATTATATCTAAAAGGGTACTTTATGTTTGCCTTTTGAAACATATCCCTAATCTTGATAGGAGTGTGGTTTGAAAAAAGGGGCTTCATAAACCTTGCTTTACTTTCAAGGAATTTGGTTAACTATGCAACCTTCACTGTAGCCCTATCCAGCTTTTTCTTAAGGCAGTAACTTCAAGCCTATTTGTTTCACCATGTAAACCTACACGCTTTATAGCTTAGGTCCTCCAATTCCTGGCATTCCATAAATTATTTGTTTTTAATGAAGTTCCTTAAGTTGGAATGACCCTTGGCTTCTAACCTAAATAAGGTTGTGTAAATGTCACCATAAACCAACCAAGGTTCATTACAATTAGCCTAAAATCTCCTTAATCTTTCCCATAGCATTTTCCTTTAGAAGTTGAGATTAGAAATATAAATAATATAAGCAACAACCTTACTATCTTTCATTAGAAATTGGATAGCTACATAGGTTGCTTGATCATAAGCTCCTAATTCTTCCACTTTGACAAAATTATTATTGTAAGCCAAAATAATTCTTCCAAAATAATGATGCTAATGGTTTGAGATAAAATTCCAACTGGCTTCTAAACTCTTAAACTTGTTCATATTCTCATATCTAATCTTGGTTTCCAAAAGACCCAAAACCATAAGTTGTCCCCTATTAACAAAATCCCTTAAAACTTGAAGCCTAATAAGGCATTTTAATCCATGAACATTCCATGTAATAAAAGTCATTTGAAGATGGATTTACCTTCGAAGCTCTTGCTCTTGTTACTTATCACTGACTTCCTACTCTGAGCATTATGAAAACCTTCATCCTTTATTTTTAATGAATCATTTACAATTTGCTCATCATAATGTCCAACATATATAGAGCTAGTTGCTTCTCTTCCATGTTATCTCTTATATCCACCTTTAGATCAATAGATCTTGCTTCCTTGTCCCAATTATTTTGCAGTTTATGAGCTTGGACTGGAGTTCCTTCATTTATAGCCTCTCCTTCTTTACTGTTTGCTTACTTCTACCCTCCTAACAAGCCTATTGTTTCTTCTGGTTCCTTCAGCCCCATCAATTAATTGTAATCACCCCTCTTGAACATTTTCCTTATATGTTTCCATTGTTTGCTTTAGATCGTAAGGGATGAGTTTTAATTATAAGTAACCATATATGATATATTGTTCTCTAAGTCTCATTATGGGGAATAAAGTCAGGTAACTCCTTAGCCAAGTGCACTTTCTGTTCTTCAAAACTTTGTTCAGCTAGCTTAAACTCAATTCAACTGTATAGTCAAAATTCTGAGATCAGACCATGTTAGGGAATTCACAAGCTGTGCTGCTGCAGCATTTTATCAAAAAAAAAAAAAGATCATTCACCAAATGAGTTGTCTACATACTCCATAATAGAATGGAGTTGTGGAGAGGAAGTAGAGAC
>JAOQMM010000002.1:17969230-17979331 GCA_027563515.1 Erythroxylum platyclados
CTCATACTATTCATTCACATCCTTAGAAAGAGCCAAAAAAAAAAAAATCTTGAATATTGACAGCTCAATTATGACATGAAACTGGGAATACTTGGGTATGTTTGTAGCTGTGGAGTTTTTTTTTCCCTATTTTCTATCATCTATCTCCTTTTAATTTCCCTATTTTCCTTTTCCACTAAAAAAATTAGAGAGAAGAAGTCCAATTTATTCAATAAAGTTAATTTCTATTTTATGCAGTTGCACAATTAATAGAATTTGATTTATGAAAGATTTTGTAGATTAAAATGGAAAATATGATAACTAAGGTTGTATAAAGAAGATCTGAACAGAAAGCACCATAATTTCTTCTTCCTAAAAAATTTTCTGGAGAATTAATCAGTGTTCTATAATTGAGACCCTCACTACTACCTCTCCCCTACTATTGCTATATTCCATTAAATTTGCACTGAGGTAATAATTTGAAATTCCCTTTCTAAACATATGAAGTAATGGAGCAAGAGAACTTCCTGAAACAAAAAAATATTACTGAGAATTAAGATCACCTAATTAGGAAAAAGATGATCCTAGGAATCAGTGTCACGTATCACCAACACATTGCTTATCTTTTTATTTCACCTTATTCAAAAGCACATGCAATATAGAACATGTACATGTGGGTGGCTAAAGGAATATAACTAAAAGACAAAAGACTACCTTTTTGTACAGTTGCATAAGGTTGGAATCTTCAAAAGGCAAGTATCCAGCCATTAAGACATAAAGGATGACACCACATGACCATAAGTCTGCTTTAGCTCCATCATAACCTTTATTGTTGATCACCTAGCGAAAACGATACATTAAATGCTGAGGAAACATACTGAAAAGTTGGCAACTAAAGAAATAAAACTATATATAAAATGTACAAGAACCTCAGGGGCAACATAATTTGGCGTTCCACATGTTGTGTGAAGCAACCCATCTTCCTAAATGGTAAACAAATACAAACAGCTATCAATTACACTAAGAACATAAAAAAATATTGAAAAGTGTCACCAAGGTTCTGTCTGTCAGCTAATAGATGCTGATTAATGCAATTCATAAGTTATTTCAGTTAAGAAGCCATCATACTCACTCGAACTTGCTGGGGTAGTGCACTCAACCCAAAATCTGAAACTTTAAGAACTCCACTGGCATCCAATAAAAGATTCTCAGGCTGTTGTTAGGAAAAAAACAATCCAAGAACTCTATTAGCATCCAGTAGCAACTCGAAGATTAATATATAAAACCAATTAACCTTGCTCCTTGGTAGCATCATAAGATTAATGTCTCACAACTAAAGCTCTAAGGCAATGCAACAGCTGAAGTTTTCACTTGGACAAGGTGAAAATTGAAACAAAATGCACACCTTTAGGTCTCTATGATAGACCCGTCTACTATGGCAGTAATCCACAGCATTAATAAGCTGCTGAAAGTACTTTCTTGCTTCATCTTCTTTGAACCTCCCTTTACTTGCCTGATTCAGAAAGAGTAGGAAAATCAAACAACTTATTTGGCTCCAGGTAATATCATGCAAGATGATTTGGAAATATTTGGCTTACAATTTTGTCAAAAAGTTCACCACCAGTCACAAATTCAAGAACAATGTATATCTTTGTCTTGCTCGCCATCACCTATAATATGACACCATTATTGTGACTGTGAATTATGAAGTGATGGACAAATGACAATGTTAAGTATCACAATTGTCACAAGGATAATCTAAGTCTACAAAAAACTAACATATAAACATAAAGAGAATTCGAATTGGAGAATATCAATGAGGCTATGCAATAAGGGAACAAGAAATGGTAATAGATAAAGCATATGAAGCTCAAAGTCAGTGGAGTAGAAAAGATGATAAAATCAAACTATTTCATTCTAACCTCATACATGCGGATGACATTTGGATGTCTAATTAGTTTCATGGTTGAAATTTCACGCTTAATCTGCAAAATGGAAACATCAGGAAGAAAATGAAATTACTTAACTGAAGAGGTTAGAGTTTAGATTGTCAAGCAGCTATTTTCATCAAAACTAAAAGCACCTTGAGTATTATAATATTGCTGAAACATGCAAAGATCCCACTCCTTAAAAATTAAGTAAATCATCACATGTAGCAGACGCTTCAAAGTTAATTCTCATCTGTTACGTTACACTTGCAGGTCGTGAGAAAAGAAGTTGAATGGAGCAGCATATGTCTCAAAGTTAAAAAAATGGTTACAGGAAAGATGGAAAAACGAATCTCACATAATCATGAGAAAAAAATAAAGGAAAAAGAAAATGAAATTAATCATAAATCTGTAATTCCCACTATACAGTAACACAACCATTGTTCACTATGCTTCAATATAAGTAACTAATCCTAATTTACATCTTGTAAAGAATTTCTTCTCAGAGAATATAAATGGTTTCAATTCTTGAGGGTTGGTTGATCAGGATATTCTTTCAGGTTTTCTTTTCATTTTATCTGAGGGTTTATTGAGAATTATTACTCCTCCAGAAGGCAGTTACATTTCAGTAGCCAAGTTAGATAAATCGGCATTGAAATTTTACATCTTAGAAAGAGACCCTCTGAATACTTTGACCATCCAATTTGACCGAGTACTAAATTAATCTGTTCAAATTATCATGCTTTACCCATCAAAATCAGCTTCCTTTTTCCTTGTGAGCTACACTGCACAATAATAGAATAACAGGAATACCACTACAAAAATACTGGAATAAAAACTCAAACAGTAAATGAACAACCCAACCAGAACAAATGAATAAATTTGAATAAATTATCTCCATAATCACAAAACGACATTTCTCTTCCCTCCAACAGTTGCCTTGTTACCTTTTTCCATTAACTTACAAAACAACAAAAGATCAAAACTTGATTCTCATTACAATTTTCGGGCACCCAAACAGATCCACTTTCAATCAAGAAAACAGCCCCAGATACCAAATTATATGAAAAAATAAACAAATAATACCTGAGCGATCATCTTGTGTTTGAGAACCTTCTCCTTATCAAGAATTTTAATGGCCACGTTCTCTCCCGTCTCTATATTCCTCGCGAACTTCACCTTCGCGAAGGTTCCTTCACCAAGTGTTCTCCCAAGCTCGTATCTTCCCACTCTGGTTCTGCTACCACCACCTGTACCACTACTTCCTCTTGAGGCCATTTTTTCTCCACCTCTGTTTTCTGTTTTTCTTCCCTATGAAAAAGAATCTTCTTTGCAGCTCTACAAGCCAATAAGTGAACGATCAAGATCTCTTCTTTTTACAGGGTTGCCATACCTGAGACTTTGCCACACTCATCTTCACTGTTTAATTTATATTTATCAATCAAACAAGAGTAAAACACAATCAAACTTAAAACTAAACCCTAACCACGAAAATTAAGGAACAAGATTATATTCAGAAGTAAATAAGGAAGGAAAATTGGAGGCGATGGAAAGGGAAGACAAAATCGGGATGAGACAGATAACCCATGACAAATCAACGCGCCCCTAAATTGACGGAAACGAGATAAATCAAAGTGCTTTTGGAACAAAGAAGGAGGTAGAAGATTTCAGGTTACGGATGGATCGATGTCGGTGTTTAAGGATGAACTAAACAGTAAATATGGATGGATATCCGAGAGTAGAAAGGAGACTTTTTGAAGTAAAAAAAACACAGAAGGTGATGGGTTTGTTTTATAGATTGTAGCAATCTTGTCTTCACAGCGGTTTTCCGGGGAAGGTCTCTACTTGATTTGCTTATTTATGAACAATAATTGTCAGTAAGAGTCCTCCTAGATGCGGAAATCAAAGAAGTATAACATCACGTAGCCTTATTTCAATTTAAGAAACTGTTTTTGATAGACATCATTATCGCAATAATGGGCCCCCATAAGTCAACTCTTCCCAATAATGAAGGCCTTGGCGGTGTCAGCAACTCTCCTGAATAATTCAATCCAAAGATGACGACCCATCTTTGATTTCTTCTTCAAGTTCTATTCTTCCCAGTTCCCATCTCTCTTTCATGTCTTCCCATAAGCAATCTATACGCAATCGTTCTATACGACCTTGGATTGCTTCTTTGGATTGAAACAACATATTTCACATCATCGGGAGGTTGGCTTGTTGCTGGTTCTTTAGCTTATCCCTTGGGAACTGATTTTCTTTCCTTGGAATTTAACTCACCGGAGGCCTGTAAACAGGCTTCTCTTCCGGACATATGCTTAGATACATACAGAGGACTCCTCTTACGGTGAATTTACCAGCTCTGACTGTTCCTCTAATGGAGATATTCTGACACCCTTTCGACAGACTTTTAGAAACACATGGCAACTTCTCATTTCTTGTAAATGGATTACCTAATTCAACATTCATCAGAACAAACTAGTTGGTTCTAAAATTGACGAACCTCGCTACCCTACCAGTAACTCCAGGACCGAGTGTGAATTCTGTTAAAGTGGACTTTAACGACAAACTGAGAAGTTCTGTGTCTGCTTGGAGAACTGATTCATTGTCTGTAAATTCACTTTAGTCGGCGAATTAAGAGGAGTAATATAACATGTAAGTGTTACTCTGTTTAGATAACTTTGGTAGTTAAGCCTGTTTGGTCTAAAGGTCAAAAGGCGCAAACGATGGAAGCTCTAAAAGACATTTTAGGCAGAGAATTGGCGGGAATTAATGGGTATGTGAAGTAATAAAAGTCCAGAAAGTGGGAGAAACGCAATGAATGTACAATGGGCAAGTAGCAAACATGGAAAGTGAAAGTTACAAAGTTAAAAGAGAAATGCTTGGGGCAAAGGGTTGGAGAACAATATGCATTAGGCAGTTAACTAGAAGGAGACCATGGTGAGAAGGGAGATGGAAGTTGATAAAACTACTTAGGCGTTGAAGTTGAAAGGATTATATAAATTCATAACACAAGGGCCATAAGGACGCGCATAAAATATACACATAGACAATTAAACTACTTTAACAAATAATACCTTACTATTATTTAAATTTTCATTTACATTGCGTATTCATCCATATTATTATCTCAAATTTCATCTATATCTTCTACTTATGTTTAGCCTAAATTCAAAATATGTCTTTAGTTCAAAGCTTATTTTTACCATGTTTTAGCGTCTTAATAGCCTAGAATTTTATTTTCTAAGTTTTTCAATGCCCACATTTATCGTTGATAAGAAGTCAAGTACAAATTTTAGGAAAATTTCTCCCTAACACACTCGAATTGTAGGTTGATTGTATAAGCAACAAATAGATAGGAAGTTGGCAACATGAGTTGAGAATGCAAAGAGATCTCACTAGTGTTATTACTTCCGATCTTTCCCAAATGTCCTCTCAATTCTTTGATCATAAATCTCTCAGTGGACAAGTTAGAATTGGAGCCAATCAAAAATGTTTTGTTCCCCAAGTCTGTGTTTAAAGTCCATAAAAAGAGTTTAAAGAAATCCTAATATAGGAGAAGTTGGAAATTGGAAAAATTTTTTGGCTTTGTGCAACTCTATTACTTCTTTTTCATTTATGAGAAAATGGTAATGTATTTTGTATTTAGAGAAAAAAAAATAGTATAATAGACTTAGGACTTAATCATCGTAGGCAACTCCTTATACAAAAGAGGGGTACTTTCCTGAGGTCACTTGTATTTAAGTCTTATCAAGGATTTAAGTAGAATAATCTCTTTTCTTAACATGAGTTTACAAGATTGTATAAATGAAATAAAACATTCAATTGTAGGTTGTTCTTCGTTAACAACTCAACATCCTCTTTTCTATTTCACATCTAGTTGTTTCATATATTGTAGCCTTCTATTATTCCCTTAAGTGTATCAATCAAGAAAGTAACCTTTTTTATGTGAATCCCAAAAATTGCGGACAATATCTCTCAATTAGTCCCTTACAACTCCTCCAATTCCTATACTACAAGTCAATATGGAGTCATCATATTTAATTTTAGAAATCATTAAGTGGTGGCTCCTGATTGGCAAGTGATTGTCCTATCTGATGTTTTGATGGATTATGGAAAACTTTTGTATCCTATTAGGAATGTAAATGGTGGAGAGTTACAAGTTAGGCCATATAAAAATTAGATTAAAAGGTTAGCTTATTTCTTTAACCTTAGATAGTAATATTTGCTTCATTGAATATAGTGCTTCAAGAAGTGATAGTTGGTTTAGATGAGGGTCTTTGGTTGATTACTAGCCAATCATTATTGTTAATAGAGAAGAAGGCAACATGTGGATGTCTTTCTTTAGTTGAATGGTAGTGTGTCATAACACTATACAAAATGACTAAACTTAAAACTATAGCTAGTGATCAGTTTAGGTTGATCCCACAATGATTAAATCAATTTACTTTCCTAAATTGTATTTATATATATAAAGGGGGTTTGGTTTAATGCAATTAAGCAAGCAGTGAAAAATGATAAAAATGATAAATGTGTTAGAATCCAGTTCTCGGATCAATCTCAACCTAAACACAAATAAACATACGTCAATGCATTATTGTTTTCCCACCTCAGTTAGAACTATTAATCGTAGGTTAACAACAAGTTCTTTTAACCCCAATTTTTCCTTAGATCATGTTTAGTTAAAACAAGCTCTTTAATTAAATCTAATTATCGAACAACCTAGAACAAGCTGTCTAGGTTTAGTCGAACAGTCGCCTTACGCATAAGAAAAACATATCAATCTAAGCAATGACTACACAAGCTCGGGTTATTTAGCCTATGTTACATTATCTCTAATGATTCAACGTCATTAGTCACCACAAATGAATCCAAACACAGCGATTACGTATCGTATTCAAGATTCTAGCAATGGGTTTACATAAAAACAATCAAATAGAGCATTCAATCATTCTTACTCAATACCCAATTCAAGAAGCACAAAATAATCTAAACAAACCTTAAAGAGGGGAAGAACAAAAATACACAAAGACGATATGCTTAAATGCGCTCCTTGGTGTCGATTTCACCTCCGAACCAAAATGGGGAAGCTTAGCCCTCCATAAGTGTCTTAAAAAAGTAAGTTTCTGCCCTTTATGAAGTCCCAAGTTGATTCTCCTCTCACTTGTCGTCAAAATGTTCTATTTATATAAAAAATTAGGTTTCTGGGCATATACACGATTTGAAAGAACTTATGCAGTTTTGTATTACTCCACAAGAAGTTGAATTGTTGATTAAACCCATAACCACTCAGGAGATTGAAGATGCATTGAAGTCTTTGAATCCCTACAAGGCTCTTGGTCCTGATTGTTTCAACTATCACTTTTTCAACAAATCTTGGCACCTAATCAAGTATACTATATTTGATGCTATTACAGAATTTTTTAACAAAAGGTAATTGTTGACTGAAATCAATTGCACTTTTATAACACTCATTCCCAAAGGTGGTGTACAGGCTCCTTTCTTTGACTTTAGACCCATTTCATGTTGCAATATAGTGTATAAAATCATCTACAAATTGCTAGCTCAGAGATTAAAAAGTGGGCTTCATAACTATATTGATTTCACTCAAGGGGCTTTTATACTAGGTAGAATCATGGGCACAATATCTTGCTTCTCCAAGATTTTGTTAGATCTTTTACCAATAGAAGAGGAAGTAAGAATTGTATTCTTAAAATTGATCTGAAAAAGCCATTTGATAGTGTTGATTGGGAGTTCATCCTAAATACTCTCCATGCCTTGGAATTTCTGTAGATGTTCATTTAGTGGATCTCATAATGCATTACAACTCCATCTTTCAAAATTTTGGAGAATGGAAAGCCTAGCAAACATTTTAAAAGCTTCAAAGAGATTAAGCAAGGAGATCCCATCTCTCCATATATCTTTGCACTTGTTCTGGAAGCATGTAACAGAAATTTTAAGAGAGTTGTGGTGAGGATAAAAAATTTTAAATTTCACTCCTTATGCAAAAGTCAGATGATCACTAACCTTTGTTTTCCAGATGACATAATACTCGTCTCCGAGGCAAATCCAACTTTAGTGTCTACTCCTATAAAAGGCCTGAGAATATTCAGTATATTCTTTGTTTTGGAAGTTAATTATGCAAAAAGTGGATTCGTCTTTTCTAAATCTACTTTGGAAAATGAATCAACCATTAACACCATCATTGGTTTCAGGTTGCAATCCTTCCTAATGGTTTATCTTAGTATCCCTATATCAACCTCTAATCCTACTTCAGCTGAGTTTACTTTATTAATTGAAAGAATGAAAAGCAGAATATCCTCTTGAGTTCCAAAACTCTATCCATTGTAGGGAGGATCCAGCTTATATCATCCGTTCTAAACTCTGTTAATATTTTTTGGGCTGTACACTTAGCTATCCCCAAGAAAATCATCAAGATTATAGGGAGGATTTACAACAATTTTCTATGGAATAGGAATGAGGAAACTATCAGGAGGGCTAAAATGTAATGGAAAGAGGCCTGCATATCTAAGGATAGGATTATGTCCCTCAAAATGATGAATTTTGTAATGTTAGCTAAAAGACTTTAGAGGTTAATGATAGACAAAAAATCCCTTTAGTGTAAATGGATTCGTGGCATCTACATAAAGATAAGAAGCATTTGGAGTATTAAAATTAGATCTTCCTCAACCTTAACCTGGAAAGATATATTAAAAACAAAAGACCTACTGAGGAATGAGTTTGTCACTCTATTTGGTAATGGTGAACAAACCAACTTTTGGTTTGATAATTGGTTATCATATGGTCTTTAATTAACTTACAAGAGATGGGCAACCTCAAAACTTTACTTGATCAAAGGATGACATGTAGATGCTTTAAGGGATAGGCAAATTTCCAAACAAAGGGATGAGAAAAATATAAATCACTTGTTTTTTCAATGTGACTTTGTCACCACTAGTTGGAATCTTAATAAATGGAACACTATCAAAACATAGTGTGGATACATTACACATTCGAATGAAACAATCAAGCCGTGCTTTTACATAGCTTTATCTTTTACTGTCAAAGCCATTTGGGATTAAAAAAACGCTCGTATTTTTATAATAGAGGTTTGACCAAGAAGCAGTTCAACAATAGTATATTTCTACAAATCAGAAGCTATCTCAGTGTACATAAAACTAGTCTCCAAAAACATGACTATTGTACCCAAATGTGGAATATCTAGTCTTTAAACATTCCAATGCCTAAGGACATTGCTTATATTTGGCCAAATATCTCTTTACTTGCTGCCATAACTATGCATAACTCTTTATAGCTTGTTTGTAACTCTTGATTGCCTTGAATGGCCTAATTCATTATACTTTCTCAAAAAAAAAATGTCACCATTGTTAGGGATCAAACCTGGGTCACCCATGTGATAGGTGATAGGTGAGAATAGTCACCATTATACCCGAAAACACTTCCACTTTAACTATATTTTATAAGGATAGATAGTCATAAGAAAAGAGGATTTACTTTGAAAACCTACAAGAAGAATTGAACATTCAATGTTTTTACTCATGATCAATCAATAAAAATTCCCTTAAAAAATTGAGCAATCTAGGGGTAGACTTTCACAAGTTGTGCTTAAATAGAGAGCAATCAATAAGTACACTTAAAAACCTTCCATAATTAAGACATTCTTTGACTTTATATTTCTTTTCAATTTTCTACCATTAAAGATTCACATATATAATACAAGTCAAAGGACTTTTCAAGGTTACAATGGGGCCAAAAATTAAGGTGAGAAATATTTAGGTCATGTAGTTCAAATTCCATCCAAAATAGTGAAGCAAGAAGAACAGTCAATCAAGTTTCGAGTGTAAAAATTAAAATGAAATCAAATCAAGGTACCATTAGCTATGATGAATGAAAAAACTCCAAAAACTCTAATCCATAACTTAGATCTAGGCCTTCAGACTATGAATTATATGAAATATAAAGAACTAGAAGAAATCACCCTTAAAAATAATGATGAACAATCTATTATAACCATAAGGGATGACCCTTAACTTCTCCCTTATTTGCCTCACGTTCAAGTCACCCATTCCTTAAATCTTTGGGAGAAAGATTAACAGCCATAAATGACAAAAGGAACGTTGGATGACAAAAAGATTAAATTATACTTTATATCTAATTGAAACATTCAATGACA
>JAOQMM010000002.1:18007428-18018177 GCA_027563515.1 Erythroxylum platyclados
CTGACTATATCCACCAGAACCTTTTTCAATCTTTGAGCTAGGAACTTGGCAAGAACATTATAGATTGTGGTGCAGCAGAACGGCTATTTGTTGCAGCAGCATGAGCAGCTGCAGCAAGAAGCCCCAACTGCATGCTATCACTCGACAACACTGATGAAGGCATCACCGTTTGAGGTCGACTAGCACGTCGAATTCCAAGAAGCAATTGATTCTTTTCATTCCTATCATCAATACAAACATATCAATCAGCTTATCTTCAAGATATCATTATTCACAGTAAATCAAGTAAAAAGTCGTGATTACATACTTAAGCACAGATAGGTCAAAGAGTTCATTCACTCAGAACAAAGAAATCAAATATGCAATATGGAGATTCCCTTCAGAAGGTAGAAGAAAAACCTTTTGGTATCAATGATACTGAATTGCACAAGCACTAAGTTATTCAGGTACACATTTTTGCATTCATCCAAAATAACTTATGGATATATAGAACACAAACCACAAAATGATTCTATAGAGATACAACGAAGAAACGTTGAAAAGAGAAAAATCTACGTTAAGCAATTTATCAACAACCCACCAGATAAAAAGCACTGAATCCCCAGCAACAAGTCTTTTTGCACTCACGAAAACACTCCACCCTGTTGTAAGGAGATGTCTCTTTGGTTGCCCTGGATGAAGAAAATTCATCCACTCTTGAGAGTCTATTACATAATGGATAAACATTTTATTTTCTAGCCTATATGGATGAGTATATCGTGAAAGTGATAATTAACCCCCACTGGTCTAAGCAGCATACTCAAATTCAGTTTTCAAATTCAGACTTTACTTTTGGAACTTGCCAACTTAATTTCTACCATTTATGTCAGTTATGTGATACATGAACCCCTAAGCTTGGAATTAAGCAGGCCACTAATAAACACTACATACAAAATACTCATTACGTATTTACTTGTTCAGCACTTATCTTGAAATTCATTTTATAAGCCAAAATTCCTTGGACACCCTAATGCCTACTTAATTTTGAAATGGAAGTACAACTCACCCCGAAAAATGTGTCTAAATTTCCATTCATTATCATGCAAATCCCTAGCAATTAATTCTTGAGCAGGAGGTTGCAGGGAGAAATCCTGAAATGTCACAAAAGTCACGAGGTTTTCTTCCCAGAAGAATTAAAGCAAAGAGAACTAATCAAGGGTGAAGTTTGTCTAGATGTGTAGAACATTTACCAATGGAGGAAACACTTTTTCAGCTGCACGACGAGGGACGGAAAATCCTCCATGAGTACTTGTGTCACTTGCTGTCAAAGTTTTACAGAAGTAATTCGTCGGATGTTTGCTAGGGATGCCCAATTCTGCTGGAAGATAGACATCCTTTTGCTCTTGCTGCAGCAATTGGAGTCATTTTAGTATGTGATAAAATGTAGACAGGTTTATGTGAACAGAATCCAAAAGGCCCAATAAAGACATATATACCGGACTCAATGGCTGCAACATCATTTGTGCATACACTTCGTCGGTTTCAACATCTGCCTGAAATTGAGATTAATAATGAGCCTTAAACTAGGAACCATCTTAAAAATGTAGCCCGGAAGCTAACAAAACGTTTCTTACATGCATAGTTACATTGTGAAGATGACAGATAAGCTGCGGAGGTAAACTAGGATAGTTGGGAATGTGGACATCCACTTCCTTATTCGTTGATGCAGCAACCTACATTCAGCGGGCACAGAGCCATGTTTGGAATAACAGTAATTTAGACACTGACAATAGCCCGGAAGCTAACAAAACGTTTCTTACATGCATAGTTACATTGTGAAGATGACAGATAAGCTGCGGAGGTAAACTAGGATAGTTGGGAATGTGGACATCCACTTCCTTATTCGTTGATGCAGCAACCTACATTCAGCGGGCACAGAGCCATGTTTGGAATAACAGTAATTTAGACACTGACAAAAAATAACAATTTGCATGCATAGGAAAGGCAGTGACAAGCAACAGAGTGAAGTTAAAAAAAAACATAAAAACAGAAACTTGCAAAAAGACAAGAACAGTCACTTCAAAGTGCATGTTACTATGATTAAGTGGTATATACATGGAAACAAAATCATGGACGACAATCACTACCTCCACTTCAGAATCATGAGCGATCTTCATTATATAGCAAACCAGGGTATGTTTGGAACACAATGCTTACCTGCTCACTGTGACCCTGTGGGAAATAAACAACGCGGCTCCCAACGGCAGGTAGAGAAACAAGTGGACCCGCACATGCATGCCAAAGCTCAGAATTCAGAACCCTCTTCTCCCCTGGAAAATTCATTAAAAGCACAGTGAAGATCATACGAAGAAAAGATTCCGGAAACTTGATGATTGATGTTAATAAAGTCACAGCTGCCATTTAAAAACTTAAAAGCATATTAGTATAATAATTATCCGTCCGCATGCAACACGGTTGGCCTCTTCCTAGTTATTAAGAAGGCCGATAAAGAGTAAACTGATCCCAAGGAACGAACTTGTCAATTAATTAAGCTCCAGATCAGCTATGAAAGTGTAGAAGCCAACAAAAGAAATATCACAGAATAAAATTCTTAATTTATATATAAACAATCTGCCAGCTACGTTTCTCTAGATCTCTATTTTTATTTTCCACTTTTGTAAAATCGTTACAACCAATTCACCCAAAACTCCATCCAATTCCTGAAGAAATAGATGATTAATCTTTGTCCGTGTGCAAATGTTGGCTTCAGGGCGTGTGAACGTGTATGAGAATGATATCAGAACTAATGTAACTCCACAAAATTTGCAAGCAAGTACTCACCTTCCTGGGTTTGTGGACTAAAACCAGCAGAAGAAAGCCTCATTTAAACACCAAACTAACAAAACCTTCAAATCCCAACTTCACACCCACCACCAGAAGATCCAAAGCCACTCGCAACTGGACCAATTAAATACCAGACTACACCAACCAAACGACTCAACAATTTTTCTATTGACTCTGTGCTCTCTGCATACTAATATCATGCCTTCTATCTTTGCCCTTCAAGTGGGAAACCCAACGGGAAGACAAAAATTTCTAATATTCACCCATCACAGAAGGGAGAAAAGTCAAATCGCATTCAATGTGAAGGGTCGCCAGAGAGCTAAAGATAGAATCCCACAAGAAACGCACTTCTTGATTTCTCAACCGAAGCCGGTTTTGCTACAGAACACGATCGATTTCAGCTTCATTCAGTTACTATCGTCTTCACCCACAAACCGCCAAGTTCGTCAATCATCAGCCTCAGAGTCAGAATCCTCGTGCCAAAAATGGAACCCCACGTGCTAGCTTCCAAAGTTTCAACCTTCCTCAGCTTATAGTTTTCACGAGAGTAAACCAGAGACTTAATAAGATTATTTCAAACTGCTTAAAACCCAAAATCTCAAGCAGGTAAACTCAGAAACTGAACACGCAAGCCACCACTAGATCTCACTCGAAAGTCACCAAATACTGTTCCACCCCCTAAATTAACTCGAAGTACAAACCATTCTCATAGCAAACTGAAGCTACACGGACATGCAAAGTCAACAACTTTAAGCATATATATTAAGTGATAACATACGTAATCATAGCTACGAAAAGACGAAAATAAGTTTTCTACAATGGGGAACGTTGTTTCCTGTAATGGAAGTAGGTTTTTTGGTGGTTGTGACAGACTCTGCAACTATAGTATTACGCCTACTACTTTTAACTCTCCACTCCGTCAAATCTTTCTTCTCTTTTGCTTAGCTCTACTTTGGCTCACTCAATGAACAACAAACCGCCATTATTTTTGGGTGTCTTTTGTACGTGAGAAAAGGCAAAGCGAAGACGGTGGACGAAGAAAATAAAAGAATGCCTGCAAGAGTTTCTATGTATAGAGTAGCGAGAGAGAGAGATTTGTCAGGTTTATATCAGAAAGAGGTAACAGTGAATCATTGCTTATATTTTCACGTTACTGTGACCTTTTCGTGTTCATTTCAGACAATTCAGACCGGGGGACATATTACCCTCAGGATTAGGAAGATTTACTCAGCTATCCTCTTACAAAGAATGTCTCCCCCCGATCCTTTAGTTCTCTTATTTGGGCTTTGTTTAATAATAAAAAAAATGTATTTGCATGAAATGATTAGAAGGGACTGTGTAGATGAAGCGGAGAGGGGTCTGATTGGGTAGATTGGTAGGAGTTTGACTGTCATGTACTTTCGTTACGGGCCATCCTTCAAAGTCCCACCACTACACGTACCAATCTATGGCAACAGTCCCAGCTCACCTGCTCCTGTTTACAACGGTCTTCAAGCAAGTGTGCGCGACTCCCCGGACCTGAGTTTTTCGCAATAATTCAATTACTTTATGTTGTTAGATGTTAGGTATATGGTAATTCAGAGATATAGGCATAGTAACGGATCGGGACGGAATGTAAGATGTGTCGGATTAGTCTGACTTGTCTATCTTTTTTTAAAAAAAAAAATTAACATAATGATGTCAAAATTGATGCTGTTAGGTTTTAGCTTATGGTTCAACTAATTAGAGCTAAACACGGGCTAGATCGAATTGGACTGAAAATATTATCCCTATCAAGATATTCTGCTCTTTTAAGGCTACTAAGGGTTTATAAAACATAAAAATTGAAGATAAGTGAAAAAAAAATAACGCCAAAACATCATAATTGGGAGGGATTTGAACGAATAAGGGTTCCAAGATTTTTGCCATTAAATGTTAGGTCCATACCACTTGCTCCTGATCCCTATCCATGGCAATTTGAGAAGACCCCACTTGAAGAATAGTACAGGTCTTAATTAAAAGCCAGCTGGGGTTCCATCTCATTCAAACCGGTGCACGATCACATCCTTGTATGGTGCCATGTAAAAGAGCATTTCATATTCGCTTTTGACAAGAGCCGTACTTCTATTACACGGTATAAGCGTGGGTGGCCGAGCAACAGTCAATGAGACGCAGTCACCTAGATATTTGTAGTGCCCCCCGCCGCCTTGGTTAAAAATGGGTTTAGTTTGTTCTTTATAGCTAACAATGTAATGAATGAAGTTTTAAGGAGTTGGATTTCACTCTAGGTTAATCTATCCCAGGGAACCGTTGGAGATTAGTTCTGAATACTTCTTGCCATGATTGGTTTGTAAACATCCCTGAGTGGTACATAACCTAGACAAATTTATCCTATCTATTAAGTGATCTATAGTTAGGAACAATTTCCATTATTAAGGACATTCCCCTCTCATTGCATCTCCATTCTTCAGCCTGTATTACCTCCTTTATTTTTACCTTGTTATGGAAAACATGTCTTGAAGGCTGGAGGGTTTGGGACTAGATCTAAAGGGCCTATTTCATTCCGATTGTCATATTAAAAGGAAGTGTTTTCTCTATTCCCTACTTTCTTATTAACAATTGGTCCTAAGGAAGCACTCAATATGAGAATTTGTATCATAGCCGATAAGGAGCTTGCTTTAGACTTCTTTTTCTAGAAGTTGATCCCTTTTAAGAAGTGAATATAAAACCACTTGACCCATATTTCTTCATTCCTTATGAAAGTTCTCTAGATTCATTTTGCAAGTAAGATTTTGTTAAAGGTTCTAATATATTTTACTCCCAATACCCTTTCCTATTTTTGCACACAAACATCTTGCCCCCTGACTTTTTCTTCTTTTTTATTATTTATGGTCCCAAACCAAACGAAATTGCTAATTATTTTCTCGATCACCTTAATGAGGGCCTTAGGGAGTATGGAAAGTGAGAGTCGATACACTTGCATGTTATCTGAGACAAAGGTAAATAATTGAAGCCTACTTGCAAAGGATAGCTATCTGTTCTTTTATTTATTTATTCTCTTGTGAATAGCTTTAAAGAGAGATATGCAGTCTCCATAAGTTAGCCTCTTAGTAGTTATAGGGATACTAAAGTATTAAAGGGTAGTTCTTTTATCTGCAGGCCTGTAACAGTGCTTAAAATCTCTACTTGGTCTAAAACACTAGCTGATAGAATTAAATGACTCTTGTTTTTGTTAATTGCTAATCAATTTTTAATTCCTTACATTTATTGCAATATAGGAAATTGTTCCCCTAAATTATATCGTGACTTATCAGCCTGTTAAGCACTTTTATGCACAAAGTGATTAGGTATAGGGATAAAGGGTCCCCTTGCCTTAATCCCTTTTTTCCTTTAATAATTTGAACGGCTCTCTATTGTATATTATGTTGTAGGATGTGGTTTTCATACACTGCTATGTCCATTTCCTAAATTGAATAGAAAACTCAAATGCTTTAAAAGTATATTGAATAAAAGGCCAATTGATTGAATCAAATTCCTTTTAGAAGTTAATTTAATAGCACAACTTCTTGAACTCTTCTTTTTATGATAAGTCCTAAAGAATTCTTTATCTATTATATTCATACCTTATATGAAAGCTCCTTGGCATGGATTGATAATTAAGGTAAATACTTCCTTGAGCATGTTTACCAACATCTTAGAGATGATCCTATAGATCAAGTTATAGTAGGATACTGATTTGTATTCATTCAGGTTTCTTGAGTTAAGGACTGTAGGTATTAGAGTGGCATAGGTTATATTTAGTTACTTTAACATGGCTGCATTCTTGAAAAACTCTAGCACAAACCTAGTCATTTGATCCTTTAGGAGATGCCAGGATTTTTGGAAAAATTAACCATTAAAGCCATCAAGACCCGGTGCTTTATAGGGGTTCATCAAAGCCAAAGGGATAAAAAAGTTATATTGTTCCTTGGATATTATATGATTGATAAACTCTTTAAGGACCAAAATCAATGGTAAGATCCTCCTATATGCATGTAAATAAATGATATAAAAGACTTTCCTAATTAAATTTAAAGTGTTTTATTTAATTTGAAAGTAGTTTCCATTAATATTATAAAATAGTTTCTAATTAAAAGAATTCTTTTTATTAGATTAGAAACAATTTTTCTAATTGGATTAGAATATTTTACTTGTTAAATCTTGAAAAAAGGAGTTTTTCTACATTATGATAAGTAAGAAGTATAATCTATTGAAAAGTGTTTTCAATTATATTTTATTAAAGGAGTTAAGATAATTGGAAATAGTTTCAATTGAATTTAAAACTATTTTCAAATTAAATTAAATTTTTATTTAGAATAGAAATATAATTTATTTAGGAATCAATGAGTTTAATCTAATTTAATTATCTAAGGGAAAATATTATTTTAGATATAAAAGAACAATAACTAAAATCAAACAAAGCTTGATATTTTATGCATATAATTTGATTATGTGTGTGATAAGTGATATTTGTTATAGGATTGTCCAAGTCAATTTATGTGATAATGTGTATGCTTAGTATACATACTAGGATGTTTAGCCTAGGATTTGTGTTATTTTCATATAACTTGTGTCAGTCAAATAATGAAGGTTTTTAAGCTTAGGTTTTGCATGCTTTTCATGTGTTTTGATGTACATATATTTTGCATGGTTGTATGTGAATGTTTGGTCAGGATTTGGACCTTATTTGTGTTGATTATCAACTTACTTGCATATGAATTTGTTGCAGGTATCAAAGGAGAAACAAAAGAAGAAAATAAGGGTAGCAAACAACAGGTCACGATCGTGACCTAAGTAGAAACTAGAATTTTCTAGCTTTCCAACTAACAATTCCAACTTGCTCCATTTGCATCCTAAGTTGGTTTAAGCACCTAAAGGGGTATAAAAACCCCCCATTTTAAACCCTAAAAATGAGGAGTGTCGTGCAACAAACCAAAATGAGGAAGATAGACACATTGATGGGTGGATTTGTAACGTGAATCAAGTGATTTCAAGAGACCTCAAAGCTACCATACCAAGTTCCAACTTTGTTCTTCAACTCATAAGCCTTATATTCTCTCTTCTCTCATTTGTTTTTTTTAGTTATTGTATAGCGAAGATGTATGAACTTGTTGTGAGGATGTTGTTAATGATTGTAATGGATTTCTAAGTAGATTTTAGGGTTGTTCTTACCATAACTTTGTAAGAACTCACTTTGGTTTAATGTATGGTTTGCTTTAATGCTTATGATGTATGGACTTTATATGCCTTGCTTACATTGAGAAAAGGAGTTAGGAAATTAGTTTGGATGTGCCATGAGTGTGGGCAGCCTTGAGAACACTTCACATATGAAGCTAACATGGCATTTAGAGACAGATCTTAGATGTTTTGATGGTTCTCCAATAAGTTACTTCATATCCACTTAATAGTTAAGTAAAGTATGTAGGTTAAGAGGTCACATACAGAACTTTAATTATTATTTTGAGCTTAATTGGTTTGACTAATGTGAGAAAAAGGGCCAATACATTAGAATGCCTAGGACTAAGCGTGATTACATTAACAAAGTGAGGGATTACATGGTATGAAGAGAATAACCCTAACCTTTATAATTTGATTCTCTAAACCAAAATTGTGTTATTAATTTTATGACATTTTGAAGTGCGCTTGCAAGCCCTTAAATTGTGAATTTTTGCAATTTCCATCTCTCATTATTTGATTTACTCAAACAAAAGTCAATTTGAATTATAAGGTGACTAACCAACCCTCAAGAGAACAATACCTTGCTATACTATTTTATAAGAGTCGTATGTTTGTGGTATAGCAACTTCAATTAATTTTAAAACTTCAAGCTAAACACGAAGTAGCTATTAGTGTGTATAAGTTGCTTGCTTTATTTATATGCTTGATATATATGTTGGATGCATATTGAATTGCATGCTTTATATGTATGATATTATTACATGTAATTTTAAGTTTGATGAGAAATATAAAATAAATTTTTGTATTAAAATATTAAGTCACATTGAGAGAATGATTGTTGCCTTCCATTATTATTACTTCTGCAACAAATGTTTATATAAATATTTACCATATGATTGCTTTTACACCAAATCTTTACCATTTATAATATACAGATGTATACATCAAAATGACTTTATTTCAACGTATTATGAGGCGGTGATTAGACATAACAATTAAAAGTCAAATAGAGTATATATTAGACATAACAATTAAAACTTAAAACTAACAACCTATTACTCTTATTCTTAAAAGACCAAATATTTTAGCATACACACATTTGAATTTATCAAATATATATTTTATGAAAACATATATATAATGGAGTAGCTCAAAACTAACAAGCTAATTATTAAGATAAACTAAAGTTATATCACAATTACACAACTATTTACATTAGAGGATTCTACAAGGGGTGTTTATGTAAATAAAAGCAATCATATTTCGGAGCTATCAGGGATGTTTGTGCATCCTCTAAACATAGTAATATACACTTAACATTCTCAACATTATCATATGAAGTAGTCTCACTTAATAGATCACAAAATTAACATTGCTAGAACGTTGGAACATTCAAATAAGAATTCTTCTATTAAATTTTCAAAATAAAGCTGTTAACATTAATTCATCGCAGAATGTCGACGTAGTGAATAGTTTCCGATGGTGTTAACATTAATTCAAAGAACTCCATGCTTCAGAAGCTATTTTAGAGTGATATAAAAGATGTAGAACTTCCCTTTTGACAGTAGCATTGATCCAACTAAGGATGAGGCGATCTACTTTATACCACAAGGTATAGGCTCAGTTCACCGTGGTTATCTTACCATCATAGGAGAGAATAGCTTCAGAGGCAGTCTAAGGTGATGGTGAAATATGATCAGATAGATCATATATGTCAAGGACGAGTTTGAAGAGGTAGGACCAGGTGAGATAATTTGTCATATCTAACTTTTCAGATACAAAATCTGAGATATTGACAGAAAACACTAGAGGAATAAGGGAGGAGGAAGAGGAAGAAGACAGAGAAGGGAGGGTAGCAGATATTTGAAAGACAAAAACTAGAAGAAAGGAAGGCATAGGATCGTAGATTGCTCTGATACCATGTAAAATTGGTTTTCCCACAGGCATTGACGGTGGGATCCATTGATTTATATAAAAAAGTTTGTTCTATGAGATGATATCAATTAGATACAGCAGATAGAGATTTTGTATCATATAATAACTAACTTGATTTTATCCTTATCATTATCCTAACACCATTGTCATTTTTGACTTTAACAAGAGGATCCATATAAGATAATCATTGACTCATATTATCACCATTCCCACCATTCTCATTCATTGGTTCTTTTGGTTGTGGCATTGACTTATCTTTTAAATCCTTTTTTTAGTCTGACTTACTTATGAACTTTCCTAAACTTCGTCACTTTAAAAAAGTCCAACTTTAACCTAATGTTCCTTATAAAAACAACCTCCAACCAGAAAGGTGAAAAGGAAGACAATAAATATTCAAGACATGAGATTTTGTTCACCAAATCTTGGTAGGGATTAGGACTTGATCTCTTAAAACAAAGTAATCAAAACAAAATCTCTTACACAAAATCCTTGTGGATCAATAAAAATGCCTCAACTTTTCAAGGTAAATAAATTAAAGCTAACTCCAAATCCACAGTCACTACACTAAGAAGAAGCTCACTTTAACACTACTTCGTGCTTTACCTAGTTGTACTAGATAAAGACCAAGAACATTCAAGAAACTATTGCTCTCAAAGCTTCAAAAGCATGGAGTAAATCATCAAACTTTTAATTGAATGAAGGAACCAACATAGATGAAATTATAAACTTATTTTTAAAATGATGCTTAAGTAAAAAGAAGTAAGCCAAAGCTTTAGATTGATTATGAAGGGGGTT
>JAOQMM010000002.1:18053515-18064680 GCA_027563515.1 Erythroxylum platyclados
TCATGTCCTCATAAGTCATTTTACACATAAACAGCTAATACTAAACAACTAATTTTACCAAACATCTTTAATAAACAGCTAATATTATCCACTGGTCAAACCAGCTGATATAATCAGCTATCAGCTAACAGCTAATGAAATCAGCTAATTGCCAAACAGGGCCTTAGTCCTCTTACTTCCATATGGGAGTTGTCATACAATAAGCTATCGGTTAGCAAGTAACATTAGAAACCAGAAATAACATCTAAATTAATTTATAGCGACAAAGAATGAAATAATTTGAAGAAGAAAATAGACTGCATAATTTTGTCAACTTTGCTATTCAATATATAATTTAGCAAGCCACCTTTTTTCACAGCTTTAAACTATCCTACAATGTTTTAAAAATTGGACCGAATATCAAATCGGTCAAACGAAAAGTTTAAGATTTAGATATTCAACTAGTATTAAACCACTATAAAATCGGTAAATAATAAAGAAGAATAAAAATTATAAGAATAAGTAAAAATATGATATAAAATAAAACATTTTATTGAAATAAAAATACACTAATAATGCCTATTAATATATAATAAACTAATAATAACTCTAATAATTTAAACTAAGATTAAATATAACATAAATTTTAAAATAATAATAAAAATAAAAACTGTATTTCTATACTATTATTAATTTAAAGGCTCATAAAAATTGAAATATGTTTAAAGAAAGTAAATAAGAATGACTCTAACTTTATTCTGATGTTTTTTTTAATTTCCTTTAAATATACTCTTTATAGTTTAAATATTATTTTTAATACATTCTTAAATTATTTTATGCAAATTTATTTATATATACTAATTAATAATTGAATTTATTAAACAAATTCATGATAAAAATAATAATTAATTTAATAATTTTCAATTAAAATATAAGAAGATAAATAAAGAAACTAAAATTTGAAAAATATAATTTATTAGCGAGATTAAATAAATGTCGTATTTTTAAAGATAAAAATAGTGATTATTTTTAAAATAATAAATTAAAACAAAATTTTAATTAAAATATAAAAGATAAATAAATAATATAAAATGTGAAAATTATAATGTTTCAGGTTTAAATTGAATGATGTAAGAGTGACTTATTCTCCAAAAGAAGTAAAAGGACTGGGGGGAGATTTTCATAAAAGAGAGAATATATTTTTAATTCATTGAAATTTGTGAACTTTCTTTTAAAACACTGACACAATAACATGAAGATGGGTTGTGAGGGATGGAGATAGGGAAACTTGTTTGAGGTGGGTCCCACAATTAATAAAGGTGGGCCCCACAGTCTTTTAAAAGTGGCTGGGTGGATGAAAACCAATTTTTAAAGAAAACCGGGTAGTTTCTAGGAAAACGGTCGGTTTATTACTTAACTGGCCGATTTTTACTCAGAGAGGTTATATATACAAACTGAGCTGGAACCCAAGCTGATTCGTATTTATTTCGATCAAACCGGTTGGTCCGGTCCCTTTTTAAATCATTACTATCCTGAGTTGAACCCAGAGTTCCTCTCTTTCTCTAAGAGAGAGGTGTTGAAGCATGGATTGTCAAGCCCACAAACAAATACCCAATAGCCCAGCCCAACCCATAACTTTTAACACCTAAAAGAAGTCATCACCTGTAACTTGGAGAAACACCATCGAGACATCATCTTCTTCTTCATTTCTCTCTACTTTTCCAGCTGGAGAGTGTTTCAAAATGCACCACTTTGTTTTGCATGTAACATTTTCCTTATAGGTTCCCTCATTTTGTTTGTTTTGCAGAAAACTTGGAGGAAGTTGTGGAGGTTCACAATTCCAAAATTCCTTACTTAGGTAAAAATTCCAGCAACTATTTGTGGCTTTTTTTTGTTAATTTTGATCATCCTGCACTAGATTATAGTTAGATTACATGTTGTGGTTGTTTGGGATAATGTTTGAAGTTGTATGAAGGGATAGAAGTGGAGAAAATGGGGCTGGAAAATGATGAAAGAAGAGAAGAGAGAAGAAGAGGAGAGGGTGAAGATGATGACATTGTTTTGAAAATTTAAGTTGCATGTAGGGACAGAATGAGAAATGCAGAAATTTAAGGGTAAATTTGAAATTTAAGTTGCATGTAAGGGCATAATGAGAAATACAGAAAGTTAAAGGTAAATCTGGAATTTAGTTGCATGAAGGGCATTTGGTATTAATTGAAATGGATGAGGGAAAAATAAGACTTTTTATTAGTTAAGGGTATTTTAGTAATTATGGGGTTAGGTTAGTAGTAATTACAGGGGTTATGTTTGTCTATATTCATAACTTTCACTTACAAGTTACAGAAAGAACATTATATCATAGGTTCTTACAAGCAGCTGTTGAAGAAAAAGAAGGAGGAGGAGGTAGGAGAGGGAGAGTTATAAATAAATTAAATAAAAAAGCGGGTCTTACATTTATAAATAAATTAACTTTTTAATATATTTTTAAAAAAAGTGAGTCTTACTTTGGCATGTCAGTAATGAAGTGGCATAGGGGCCCATAAAAATAATAAAAAATATTTTTAAAATGTCGGGTCAGTGCTAACCTGACATTTAACAAAGGGATTTAAATTTTCCACTAAGGTGGGGTTAAAATTTAACGTTTTCTAAATGTTAGGGTTATAATTATTTACTCTAAAATGTTAGGGTTAAAATTGTCGATTGGTGTAAAACTTAGAGTCAAAAGTGACCCTTTTGCTAAAAAAAGAAGAAGAATGATGTCTTTCAGTTTGA
This sequence comes from Erythroxylum platyclados, assembly GCA_027563515.1. Taxonomy (NCBI): domain Eukaryota; kingdom Viridiplantae; phylum Streptophyta; class Magnoliopsida; order Malpighiales; family Erythroxylaceae; genus Erythroxylum; species Erythroxylum platyclados. The sequence goes on from JAOQMM010000002.1 coordinate 18,056,267, forward strand.
ATTGAGAGAGAGATAAGCAAAAAAGAGACAATCAAGTCCCTTAAAGAACTAAGAGGCACATATAGTTAATTTTCTCTAAACAAATACCCTTTATGCCTATAAACTTCCCAAAAGATAAAGGTTTACATTATTTAATAGGATCATCAACATATAAATCTAGAATATGCTTAGAATCCATAGCTTACTTTAACCCTAGATATACTTTAATGACTCATGGTCCATATGTATCAAAAACTTCTTAGGCCACAAGTAATGTTGCCAAGTCTCTAAAGCTCCCACCAATGCATACATCTCCTTGTCATAAGTAGGTTAATTTAAGGTTGCTGATTGACTAAGGTGAAGGTCAATATTAAATTTACTGCGAGTGCATAGCATAGATGTAGCTAGCACAGATCAGTACAGGTCGATCATATGAAAATGACAGGTATTAATAGTTACCCTTTTTTATTGTTTAGCCTATAATCAGATTATTGGTTTTTAATTAAAAATAAAGCTAAATAATTAAACTAAGATTGGAAATAAAAATGAATATATACAGGATAAAGGAAATTACTTAGAAAAATCGATATCAAATAATAGTGTCTAAGTGATGAATCCCCTTATGAATCATTAAATAATTATACTTTTATCATGCAATTATATTATTGGTTATTGGATTATGAAAATTCCTATTTTATGTTAATATCTCTCTCAACAATATTAAAAACTAATCCATCAGTTGGTTAACAGAAATCTTTCTAGTTAAAACCCCTAGGATTGCATTATCAATTTATGAATTCTGCTATTAGGTTTGACCTTAATCCAGATGATTTATGTCGGCCTATCTCTAGGTTTGCCATGCAACTCCTTCCAATTATGGTAGATCTATTCATACAAGAAGATTTCTCAATCTCAATCATATGAAATCAAATCATGCGCTAATATTTCGAATATATTAGAACAAAAATAAAATATATAATTGAATCGCAATAAACCAATCAATATAATTACATTGAATAAGAGATTAAAACATATTGTTATCATAAACTAGGGTTCATCACACTTAGACACTAAACTCATTTATTTACTAAACATAGAAAACAAAATCAAAGATAAACTTGTAGAAAAACTAATAGAAAACAAAAAGATCATAATTTTAAATTTCCCTTTCTCTTCTACTGAATCTTCTTGCAAGTATTGATTTGAGGTTGTTATCTAACGGATCTCTTGATGTATTCTTCATTTTTCCTCATCCTTTGATCAAAATTGTTGCCTCTAAATAGGGATGGCAATGGACCAGGCCGGGCTCGCACCTGGCTCGGTGTCTGTGGCAGGCCAGTCCGCTGGACGGGCCAACGGGTCTTGGCCCACGGCCCGGCCAACTCGGGTCAAAAATGCCATCCCTACCTCTAAATGTTGGTTATGACCTAAAATTGCTTAAAAATTTGGTTCTCCCTTGTTTGCCTCCACTCCTGTCTTTTATAGTAAAATTTAGGGTTTTTGGGATATAAGCAGTCACTTACACAAGTGTATAAGAGATTGTTTATATTAAAAATACTTGAATTTGCAATTTCACGCAGACACAGAGACTTACACGGGCAATATAAACGATCGAATATATCAAGATACATGCGCGTGTAACTCTACACGACCAGAACTTAAATTCTTCAATCTTCACACGTTCACAAGATTTACATAGTCACTGTACACAGTCATGTAGGTCCTTAGTTGCTTTTGTTTTCTATCACGTTTTCATCTTAATTCTTCTCTTCATGGCCCATAAAGGGAAATATAACCTAAAAATGCAATTATAGTGAATTAAGTACCAAATAGACAACAAAGTATAAAATAACAAGAAAAATATATAAAATATGAATGTATAATTATAGTCAAACTAGCATCTATCAGTAACCCTATTAAGCTTCTCGCCTAAGTATGTTGTTGGTCTTCTTATATTAACATCGCCCTAATTCCTAGACCTAAAGCATCATATTCAATCTCAAAGGTGTTGACAAAGATAGTTAAAGCTAATACAGGAGTTGAACTCAACTTTTACTTCAAGAATATGAAGGTTCTATCTTGATCTTCACCTCATTTAAACCTTATACTTTTCTTCACTCTCTAAGTTAATGGTGTGACAATTGTTCTAAATTTCTTAACAAAATGCCTATAAAAATTGTCCAATCTATGGAAACTCTTAACATCACTCATGATTTTGGGTGTTGGTCACTTTAATGGCTCTTACCTTCTCTTCATCTACCTCTATAATCTTTGCACTCACCATATTTCTAAGAAGCAAAACTTGTTTGGTGAATCTTCAAATTATCATACAATTTTTCTTTCCTAAGCACATGCAAAGCCTTTTCTAAATGCTTAACATGCTAACCCATGGTTTTATATAGACAAGAATATTAGCAAAATATACTACCAAAAACTTACTTAAAATTTCAAGTAAAACATTGTTCATAAATCTACTTTTAAAAGGACTAGGTACATTAATCAAACTAAAAGGAATTACTAGCCACTCATATAATCCATATTTAGTTTTAAAGGCAATTTTAAACATTTTTCATATTTAGGCGCATTAATCCAGCAAGCGTTGTTTGCAACGGTTACATCAAATTCTTGATTCAAAATAAAAAACTCAAATCTCAAACTCCATCACCAAATTTCTAGAAACTTGAAAACATGTAATAATCGTGTGTGTGTGATTATGTGTGTTATGAGAGTGATTCATCTTTTAGAAAACAAAATATAAAGAATTTTGATTTACAAAAGCTTAAGCAAATAAAACAATGTCCATCGTAAGCTTTCCCGAAAAAGATAAGGCATGTGCATGTTGAATTTCCATAATCAAGAACCAAGCACGTGAAATTTTAATTAAGTAATCTTATTATGTATTCTAAGGATTAATTAATTAATTAATATTTTAAGCCTTGTTATTTTTACTCAAATCAATAACAACCAAGCAAGTTTAGTCAAATTATATAATTAAAAGTATACTCTGATGCCACTCTAGAAGTTGGGACGGGATCTAATCCCAATCATAGCGGAATAATTATAAAACTTTTTCATATTTTGATTTTTTGAAAATTAAGATCACTTTAATTCTATAAAATGATTAATAATTAAATTATAATAAAGCATGAATCTTAATTCATACATTATTCTGAAGCTTGATCATAATCTTATCGTATCCCTTGAACTATTTCTAAAATTGGTCCATCTCAACCACCGTAGCTTCACAAGTATCCAATTTCTTACGGTATCCACAATACAAGTTGAGAGAACTCCGTAACTCTTACAGAGAGGGTTAAGCAAAAAGTACTAGCTTCATTAGAGCTTAAGCCTATTTATAATAAGTTTAGGACATTTTTAGTAATTTAATTGAAATTAAATTCTAATTTTAATTAAACTTTAATTAAAATTACAAATAATTATAATTAAATACCAATTATTCCCAAATAAGATTCAATATTTCATATTAATCCTTGTTTATTAAATATCTCATATTTAATCATAAAGTTTCTTAAACTTTACAATCAAGTCCAATTTGATTAAAATATATTTGCTCTCTTCAATCCGTTCTTTATGTGAGGCTATTAAGTTCCTAAATATATTGACAATAGATGCAAACTATATCCCTAAATCATATTTAGGATTACATAAATTAAACTCTTTTAGTTTATCTTTAATTCTCTAATTAAATAATTTATATCCATAAATCAAGGTTGGTGTCTAGCAATACATTATGACTACCTAAATATTTAAAAATTTTAATGTATTTTTGACTAATCTTTCCGTGCATGATTTTTTCATATAATTCAATCATTTCATCATAAAATGTTCTGATTAGAAATAAAGTATGAAATTAATGTCTACTCTATTTTAAATCTAATTATATTAGTTCTCCATCATTAGCTATTGATTCAATTAATGACATTTGTAAACTATTTACAAAACATCATTCTACCTTGGCGAAGGATTTCCCGAATCAATACTAATTGAGAACAACAGAACATTCTCCCTAATTACTTTAGGGTGATGAATCCTATCTTAATTAGTCATCCACCTCCATATAGTTTATGTTATATCTAATGACTACCGACTGAACTACTTATGATTATAATAATTCATAAGATAACTTTGGAGATCTCAAGTCAAAGGATCACTTATACAATCATCATAATGAGAATTTCTATAGACATACAAGTAATGTTCCTAATGGATTTCTCGTATCGTGTCAGATCAGTGAACTTGTTCTCTAACAAACACTCATACGTTTGTTTAAATATCTTCATACTTTAGCTTATGAGATCGATTTACTTTCTTCATAAGGAAAAGCATAACGTGTGCCAGTCCGTTTGCATTTTATTAATGTCCAATCTTAATAGAATAATGACTAGGAACAATTTAGGGATAATACATAAATACAATATGAAGCTTATAATTATATTTTCATCATAATTTTATTTCCAATGTATAATTTATTTCATGAACTTTATCATATATATTTAAATATGTATAAGATAAAGAATGTCTTTAAATTATTTTTTCACTAAATTACAACCAATCGATTGACTGTATAATATAGACCAAAACCTACTCCTTGTTTGGGAACTCCATCTTCCACTTCAATTGGATGGATTGATGGAAAGTAAATGACAGGACCAAAGAAAAATTTGGAATCAGGACATCAATTAGTCTGAGCATCCATTACAACTGAGAGCTCAAAGGTAGGATCACTAACGTCTGAGGTGAGATCATTAAGAGTGAATCACTTTTTTTTTTCACCCACATCCAAGCAAATAGCATCACTCCCTTTAATTTTTATGTTAATTTCAATAAATAGAGTACCGAATTAAATTTTACAACATTTTAAAAATATAATAAATAACTGAATTTTAATTATATAAAAATTAAAAAATATTTTATAATTTTAAAATAATCTGAAAATATAAAAAAATCGTTACAAGTTCCGATATTCAGTGCTTTATCATCTTGAGTATACTACAAATGGTTATCATTGAAATTTAAACATCCTAAAATATACTTAAATGTCATGTTGATTAAGGACACACTCGGTTTAAAAGCGATCAAAGAAAACAAGTGGAATGAAATTAACAGAGAAGATTATTTATGAATTTTGTTTGAAAACTAAAGAACTAAAACGGTTAAAAAAATTTGAAGAATAATAATTAAACACAATTGCGTATTTCCCATCTTCTCAGATCTTTTAAAGACAGAGAGAGAGAGAGTGGGGACAACTGATTTAGGGTCAGTGCTAGCGTTGGAGGTCCGTGGGGACAGCTAATTTAGGGTCGGTGTTAGTGTTGAAGGTTCGTGAGGACACTGCTTTTAAGTCACCTGATTGGGCTGCCTGGTTGGCAGGTGTTCACATGGACACCCCCTCATGTGTTGTCAAGTGTCTCCTTCTAGTCTTTGTTTTAAATTAATTCATTTGAATAAATGTAATTAAAATGTCTCTTCCATGAGCGTTCATTTTAAGTTTTTTATTAAATAAAATGAATCTTTTGTTACAAACAGAAATACTAATTTTCATTTTACATTTCCTTTTTGCTTATGTTTTAATTTTTTAAAAATTAATTTCAAACATAATATTAAATACTCATATGATATTTTGTTTAAAAAAATTATATATTGTACATATACTAAAATAATAATTTGACATAATTAATCACGTCAGCATTATTAATAAAAATTTATTAATGAATTATTTTTATAAAAAATTAAAATCTAATAATTTTAATGTTATTTCTAAAATTCAATAAAAACCCAAATTTTTATGTAATTAACCCGAAAGATAATGAAAGAAGGTGTGACTCAGTCGCATGAGAATCATAGCCGTTGATGTTCCACATGATTTGTCTGCAAGGTGCAAGATTGCGTTGCGTGTCCCAACATCCTAATCACAAAAAATTATTGAAATGAAAAATACGTTCCAATTAGTTATTAATCTCTTTCTGGCAATAACTCGTTCCCAGGCTTGGTGTATAGGGGCATAGATGTCATATTAGTGACTGACGAACAGTGTTTTAAAGAGCATGGATTACTGTTAATATACGGAATAGATTATTACTATGTTTTAGTTTTATAAAAATCTATTTATTTAATAAATAGGGTTCATAAAAATTAGACGACTATGATAACCCATAAAAATTAAGAACAAAAGATCAAGTCCATTAATACAAACACGTTGAAGACATGCCATCATTGTGTCTCAATCCCATCTGAAGGAAGGCAATTGAAAGGTTCAAAATAATTTGACATCTATAGTTATGCTATAGAGCAAAAGCATAACTAAAATCTGGTGAACTCCCTCAGAATTTCTTGTGATGTTCATATTTTATAATCTCATAATTTATTTATAAAATTTGGTTTGTTTAGACTATATTTAATTGAGTGGTTATTAATAGAATGAAATAGAATGGAATATTATTTTATCGTTTAGAATGAGCGTTTGTAATAGAATAAAACAAAATATGATAGAAGGGGAAGGTTTTACATTACAACCTATTTCATCATAAACAGTGAAAACAAATAACTTTCGATTTAAAAGGTTTAGGATAAAATATAAAATGATAAATAATATTTCACTATATTATATTATGAACTCTTTTATCCTTCTAAACAACAATTTTCTATTATTACATTCATTTATATTCAATTCTATTATAAATCATTCAATTATATTAAAATCTTACTTCCAACTAAATATAAACTTAGTAATCTAAAAAGACGATGAAAAAAAAAGTCTTCGATTGTAATAGAATTTCAATTAGCTATTTAATGTAAAATAATATTTCAATTTTCCAACATACATAGGGGGAACCTCATCATTTTTCTTTTGTAGCCAACTTTATGGGGAAAAAAAAGATAAAAACCGGTTAGATTTACGTACGCTAATAGTTATCACCTGCATGTGACAAAATGGGGCAGGAGTTAGCCAACACGTGGCAAAAATTTCAGTGTGTCTCTCCTCTTCCCTCCTAAAAATAATCAAAAGGGGTTGATCGACGCTTCCCTCCGCACGACGACGACGATGGCGACGTTCTTCTGATTCTAAGAGAAGGGATTTCAGGTGGAGTCAGCGTTCTGATCAGCGCAAAATTAAGGCCTTTAAAGAACGGGTGGGTCTTTATGTCGGCAGATCCCCGCTTCGACCCGAGTCTTCTACTAGGGTCCTTGTTCAGTAATCCGGATATCAAGTTCCGCGCGTGTTGCTCAATGGTAGATGATGGCGTGTGGGTGGGAAAAGTCAAGGGCTTTCTCACGATGTTCCGCAGCGTATGTTCGTTTGATGCGGCTGCAAACGGCGTACGTCCATAAATTAGTTCGTATATAAGAATCCCTAGGGCCCACCAGTCTACAGCGTTCCCGTGATGCCCACCTGATGCAACCTCCGGGGCCACGTACTCGTGGGTTCCAACAAAGGAGCATGATCGAGCCCCTATGGGTTCGGCTACGAAAACCCGGTTCCGGTTCAATGTTCGGATCTTCTTAGACCGGAAGGGCCGGTTCGGGAGGCAGGCGAGGGTTTTCTTGGAGCGTGGCCGAGTGTCGGTTAAGGAAGTTGGGGAGAAGGGATCAGGAGAACAGGATGGAGATTCAACGGCTGGGATTGCATCTGAACACAATGACAAGTCAAAATCGGATAGCATGATATGACCGTCCGATCTGACTAAAACATTTTCAGGCTTTAGATCTCTGTAGACGATTCCCAGCATGTGAAGGTACTCTAAAGCTACAAGAACCTCGGCTGCATAGAACCTGAAAACAAGCAAATGGCAGTGGTATTAATTTACTATTAATGGGAAACTTCAAATAAGAGAAATTTGCGGCTATCATATGTCAGATAGAAAAATATCAGAGAGAAAGGAATCATTCATCTGTTTTCCTTACAAGCTGACATTAACATGACAGAGCTTGGGGGAGACATGATAAGAACGTATCAGTTGCACTTGCGCTACAGAACAAAAACTCCATGCAAAATCATCAGCGCAAAAGTTGCATCATCTAAAACTTTAAAATGCATTAAAAAAGCTTGTAGATTTTCTCTCTTCTCTTCAAATTTTATAACACAGCAGAAGAGAATAAAGGAGAAAGCTTTTTCAACAGTTAGATTTTCATGAATTGACATATAACTCTATACATTACCTGGCAGAGCCAGGAGAGAAGCGTTTATGAGCTTGCTTGTGTCTCAAAGAATGTAAGTCACCACCGGAACAGTACTCCATAACAATGCAAGAGAAATGCGATGCCTCCAACTCTGCATAAAGAGTTGGTAAAAATGGATGGTCCAACATTTTCAAGATCTTCTTCTCCATCTCTGCTCTATGCGCCTTCTTTTTCACCGCCAAAGCCTCTTTGTCCACCACCTTCATGGCATAGAAGCAAAGCCTGTTGTCCTTGTC
>JAOQMM010000002.1:18080641-18102059 GCA_027563515.1 Erythroxylum platyclados
TAAATTATATGCCAGACGTGAAATTACATTAAAAGAATAGATGATTTAGTATTTTAGGTTATTTGCACAACTTACATTATTGTAGAATATTGTTTTGATTGACAGTCCCTTTGCCACGACTACCCATGGAATAAAGAAAATCTTGAGGAGTATTTGGTTAAACCAAATTACTTTGAACAACATTTTTTGTTCTTGAATTCTGATTTATTAGTAATATATGACAAAAGGATGTTTCATTCAGATTATAGTGTCTTACTAATCTCCTACTTGCACTAAATTGCTTAAGTATCTAACACCATATCATAATAAGATCATCTTGCTAATATTGGGATAGTGGTTTAGTGAGAGAGTTCTACAAGATTCTAATTAGGTAAGTGCTTGCTTAAATTTTATTAATTTTATATTAGTTTTCATCATAATTAAGAGAAATTGTAAAAATACACACTTGGATCTCTCCTTTTGTCCTAGTATATGATTGTCTAGATATAGATGAACCATGATCATTTACTATCCTAGGTAAAGTCTCTCCATTATACATGTATTTTCCCTTAGCACATATAATTTTGGTGTTGAGGGCACTCTTATAACTATACCTAGTCGCATGCCTATTATTGGAATTCTTTTTAGCTCATAGCATGCTTTCTAATTTTTCACTTCTTATAGTAAATTTAGACAAGGAAAGGGGAATTATTATCATAGTTAAAATTTGAAAGTGCCTCATTATCATCATTTTTCATGAAGCACATGAGCCACTTCTCTCCTTTTAATTGTTTGCTCTTAGTGTCGCTTGAGTTATCCTAAGTTAATGGTTTGAAAGCCTTCTTCTTCTTATTATCACTCTTTTAATTTTTTTCATTATCTTTAAGTCGAAGGGTAGTGGGACTTCATGTGGCCTAGCTTCTTACACGTAGAATATATAATGTTAGAAGATTTTTATTTTGAATTAACCTTACATTTCTTGAAGTCTTTTCTTTTGTAAAAGTTCTTTCACTTAAAAAACTGATTGAATTTCCTAGTGATAAGGGTGACATTTTTGTTATTGCTTCCACTTGAGGATGTCCTATCTTCCTCACTTAGTTCCTCCTTAAGGCTTTAAGTGCTAGGTTTTTTTCCTTTGAAGATTTGTCCCTTCTTGTGTCCTTTGAGTTTTATTTCATAGGTGAGGAGAGGTATAATGAGCTCCATTAAAGGTAGTATTGTTAGTCTTTAGCTTCTTAAATGGCTCACTTTAGCTTTCTATCTTTGAAATTGATCGAAGAAACTTTCTCACCATTTCAATATTAATATATTCCTTTTTAAGACCTTTGAGAGCATTAATAATATTAACGAATTAAATATATATAAATAAATAAATATATATATATATATATGTTCATCATGTTTTATTTGAAATAATTCATATTGATGATGAAACATGCCTACTTTACTTTCTTTAACTTGATTAGTATCCTTAAGTTTGACTTCAAATATGTGCCAAATTTTGTAGGAAGTTTCATGCACAGATGCTCTAATGAATTCATTCCTACCTAGTGTGCAAAATACTACTACAAACTCTTATTACATAAGTTTTGATAACTTTAATTTAAATTGGTCAACCATTAACCTATATAGGTTGACTAATACACCTAAAATCATGATCTCAATAACTTTAAATGCTCGAGCTTAATTTTATTAATAAAAATTGAATTAACATTTCTTCACTTTTTCACTAAAGCATGTTTTAAGGATTTAAAGGATTTTCTTTAAAATCAAAACATTTGTTAATCTTAATTATTGAAAAAAAAACTTATGCAATAAGTTAAAATGATGATCTGTTTATGCATGATAAGCCTTTGAAACATCAAAGTGACAATTAAGGTATTAGTGTTTGTTCTATTAGACAACAAAGATCGCATTTTTTTCATTTCGTTCAAATAAGAGTTATAACCGTACGGAATTTTTCTGTTTCTCAGTAGAATCTCTATCAGCATTTCTACTCCTGAATTTGTTCTTCATTTGAATAAGTCCAGTTCCAATTTTTCTCTAGTGTCTTCATAAGATGTATCTTGATTTGTGCATGGCCACTATTGCTTTCATAAAAACAAACTTAAGTAGTACTTATATTTTGTTACACTAAAACATGGATTGTAACCACCCTTGGTTTAACATTTATATTTATGGTTTTAGTTTTGTAATTAGGAAGTAAGAAAAAGAAACATATTCTGAAAGAGGACATAATAATATTTATTAGATTCAAAAATTCAGGAAGTAGGCTAAAGGCATACCTAAAAATTAGGTATGTGTTTTATCTAAATGATGAACATAGATTAAGACATGTCTGTGTCTCAAATTATATTTATTTATACACTTGAATAATTCTAGGACAGAGAGATCCACGACTAGGGATGCATTCATGTCCTAAACCATGTTTATATTGAATTTAAAAGTTTTTCTAGAGATATCAATGTCCTAATGCATGTTCATTTCCTTAATCATGTTTATATTTCCATATTAATGCATGAGAAGTAAAGAGATCCACATCAAAGGATACACATATGTCCCAAACCAAATCTATAAGCCAAGTTTTGACAAAAATATCCACAAACTTAAAACACACCCATGTTTTAGATCTTGTCTATACGTAAATTATTTACAAATAGATCCACAACCTTATACATAACTTTCCTAGGTCATGTCCTAAGAAATTCAAATTAAAAGCCCATAACTTACAGACATTTTTCTTATACCTTTTAAATCTTCCTTATATTTACATAAATTCACCTCAAACCCAGTGCTTAAAATTACTCTCCAAGAAAAAACCAACTCATTTTCATCACTTCCATCTAAGATTCACCCACTTTTCCTCCACAAAATCCTCTTCAATGCAAGATAGGGCATCATTTTTCAACTTGTACGAATATCATGATTTTGAGAGTCCTTAACACCAAATATCCCTTCAAAGCTACAAATCAAGCAAAAGAATAAATTCCAAACCATCTTTAAACAAGAGGAAGGTTAGAGCAACATATGGAGGATCGAGTTCCCAATAACCATATAATGCCACCACCAATGAACACTGGCTTTTGATATTCCTTAACCTAATACAAACTCAAATTTATGAAAATCTTAATTCCTAACCTTTTGAATCATGTAGGAGTGTGTATTGATTGGCATTGGAGTCAATAGGATTAGTAGAATAAGTTAGGATATATATATAGATAATATGCGTAAGACTTTTTTTTTTGAGTGTTAGAGCAAACCTATAAAAAATTAACATTAGTGATCTTGACTACTCTTAATATAACTAGGTATATGGAATTAGATTTAAAGAATTAAATTTGGTTTAGGGTTGCACCTAAGGAGAATAGAAATAACTTTAAATGATTTTAGAGATAATATGTATATTGCAAGTGTAATAAGAACAGTGCTAGTATTTGGATCAAATAGAAGAGAGCTTGGTTGCATATTTCCATCATGTCAAATTTGCCATACTATGCAGGCCCTTCCAACACCTTCATCTCAAGATGATGATCATAATGACATAGATGATAGCTAATATATATTTATCCTTGTTCATTTTTGTTTCTCCTTTGTAGTTTTCAAACTATATTTTACATTTTAGTTACTTATTTTACCTTATATTCATTCCTTATCTGATTTTATTTTGTTTTCATTATCTTTTTCATTTTTCATTTATTGTTTTCCATAGTCTTTGTGTAAGGTACTATTAATTTCTTCATGTTTGTTGCACTTATATAAAGTGCAGGAAATAAAAGACTAAAAGAAGTTGTCTTTAATCTTTACTTTTCTTCCTTTAAATCCACTTTTGTTATACCTTCTATCTTACATTTTGCTTATACTTGGCCCATTAAGGATCATGTACAACTTAATTTTAGGGAAGGATTACTTTAATTTTATTTCAAGCCTATTTCTTAAGGAAATTGATCTAATTGAAATTAACTTAATAAATGACAACTCTGAGAAATTAAATAATAAAAGAAAGGTGGCTATGAGGATTTCTTAGAAGTTGGATTACATTATGAGATAACTAGGTTAAATCAATATATAAGCATTGATGATTAGTTTAATTTTTATTTAATTAAAAGTGTTAAGTTTAATGCCTTCTTTTAATAATGAAACCTTAAATATGGCTTTAACACAAATTAAGTCAAACTTAAACTTATGAAGCAACTTATTATTCTGTATTTTTAAAAAAGTGAATAATTCACTTTAATAACTTGATCCTAATTAAAAGACCAAAGTTAAGTGTGGTGTTAGTAGCCATTTGAAATGGCAACCAAATTGAGTAATTAAGGGTATTTATGATAGGGTATTTACCTTTATGTCAAAAGGTTAAGATGACATTTCAAACAAGCCTTTAATGCTCTATAAAAGTACCAAAATAAGTGCTTTAATTTTTTTAATTTTGGATAATAAAAGTGAAGCTTTTTACTCATTTATCTTCATTCTATATATAGGGCTAAATTATTTAAATTGAGATGATTTTTAAAGGATTGTTGATTTAATTTGAATTAAACTACAATCTAGTCCAAATATTTAGAGACAAAATAGTTGATGAACAATGCAGGTAGGGGGATGATAAGGACTTTTAATTACTTTAATTAATTTGTTGAATTTTCCTGTAATTGTAACTTATTTAAGTTGAGTGATTGAAATTGATTTGCTTGAGGACAAGAAAAGACAAAAGTGTTAGGATATTTAACGTATATAAACTATACAAATATTTCACTAGTGTTTTGCATTGTTTTCATATTTAAATTACTTTAGGTTACTCAATTTATTTTTAGGTAATTAAGAAGATGCTTCATTGGGATGAGATACTCCATGAATTGGAGATAAAAAATCATGAACAAATTATAATGTTTGGCTAAACCAGGCACGATATACAATCATATGCCAACTTGGACCACTTGGCAATGAAAATATGACTAGATATATAAGCAAAGATAACATGTTGAGATAAATTATTTAAAGAGCAATAAGGCTTAAGATATGGTTCTATCTCAACTTAAGTTATCCTAGAGAAAATTTATAAAAAGACATATGACCTAAGGATGTGTCAGAACTTGTGCCCCTCTCTAAAAGTTATAAAAATATGTATGACTTGTGATATAATTGTGTTATATACCATGTCCAAGGTAGAACATATAAAAGCTGTTAGAAACCCAAATTTTAGATATCTTTGGCCATTATTTCCTATTATAAACCTAGTTTTGGCCATCGAAAGCTAGAACAACCTTTAAAAGACCAACTTTGAAGCCAATTTTGATAGAGAAGAAGATGGGAGATCATCCCAACATATCAAAGCTGATTGTAATAGTAAGATTCCATGTAAACTATTTTGACCTTAATGTCTTTTATTTTATCACTTATAGTCATTGGTTTAAACATGATTTTTGGCCAATTATTTTTTAAGGATTAATTCAATATTGTTTATAAAGTGAGATTCATTTCTTTGAATGTTCTTAATATTAATTTGATTAAACTGGTGATTAGGTCTAATATTAATTTGCATATGGATGATTCAAGAGAACTTACATATTAGTAGACCATAACTTAGATATGATGAGTAATGTGGGAGACTAAAGATAGGCTTATGTTAACTCTCAGGTGTTAGAGACAAACCTTTCATAACATTTCATAGAACCAATACATTCTTAGGAGTTTTAATTATGTGAGATATCAATTAATCAATGTGAGAATGGGTGATTACAATTAGAGAGAGAGCAATTCAATAACCTAGGAATTTATATCAATCCATATTATTAAAACCTTCTAAGTTTATTAAATCATGTCTACAAAAATGATGCTAGGGAGAAAAAGACGTTACTTACATCCTACTTCTCAATTTGACTATTTGCTTTGATATGTTCTTATTATTTTATTCTTTTGTTTAGATTTTATTTGGTTTTGTTAATTAAATTCATCTACAAAAATATATTTTTAATCTTTTTGACTAGTTAGTGGCAAAAGCATGTTTTAAACTATTTTAGCTCCCTTATGGAATTGACACTTTATTCATTTCTATATTACTTATTAACAATAGGTATACTTTTAGAGTTTGAGCAAATATTATGTGATAAAACAAAATTTTAAGAGTATTATCAACACACCACTACTTTAGATTCGAATATGAGTTAGGAGAAGGGCGTGCTATAGACCGAGTTCTTATCTATAACTAAAATTATGAACCGTTTTTATGGGATACTTTTTGTCTGTTGCCATCCTGCTTATATAAAGGTATTTATCTCTAACATAACCCTTAACATGATTGTTTCTTAAGAAATTATCTCATCCTTCTCTTGCTTTTCACCTATAAAATAACAAATAAAAGCAAAGAATCAACTAACACTTCTAAAATAAAATATCATGGAAATAAAAGTTATGAATGTGTAAAAGTCAAGAAGCCTATTAAACACATATAAAAAAAATAAAATTCAAATAATTGCTCCTAAAAAATTAAAAAATAAAATATCATTGTCCTAAAAAATAATTAATTGGGTTGCCTCTCTATAAGTACTTATTTGAAGTCTTTTAGCTTGACTTTCTCCTTTAAAATAGTCTTTAAGTTGAGATAATGGACATGTGGCCCCCTTCTTTCAAATTTTTGTGTTTACAATGTGAAAGTCTTATTCATTTTCATATCTAAGCTTTTTTATATGAATGCCTTCTTGTTCATCCTTAACACCCTTGGCAGCTTGCCTTTAGTATTCTACAACTTTACGTTACTCATGCTCCTATTTATTTTCCCTTTTTTTACTTCTAATACATCCTTTTGGATAATTTCCTAAAAATAATTAGAGATTATAATATCAATAAAATAAAAAGAATCATCATAAGAAAGGGACTAATTCATTTTATTTGAGATATTAAGGATGAACTCTTCTCTTTTAACCCTAAGTATTATTTACCTTTTTAAACATCTATAATAGCTCTTATTATTACAAAGAAAGGTCTACTTAGGATTAAAGGTATCTCAACATCAACCTTCATATCAAGGATAACAAATTTAACTAATAGAATGAATTTATCAACCTTAACTAAAATATCTTCAATAATTCCCTAAGATGTTTAATGGATTTATCAATTAATTTGATGTTCATCTTAATTGGTTTAGTTATCTTAATCCCAATTTCTTAAACATATAATAATTCATTAAATCTATGCTTGTTCCTAAATTAGCCAATGCCCTATTTGTAGACAAACTACCAATAACATAATATGACAGTGAAACTCCTAGATCTTTTTCTTTCTTCGGTATCTTATTTTCTAAGATAGAAGAGTATCCCTCATTTAGAGTAATTTTCAATGATTCCTCCAGCCTTTGCTTGTTTCTTGGCATATCTATCAAAAATTTTGTGTACTTGGCATAAATAAGAGAGACTTAACAAACAAAATGTTAATATGAAGCTTTTTAAACAATTTAAGAAACTTAATGAATCTTTCATCAAATTTCTCCTTATTTAGTCCCACAAATTAGGGAATTCTAGGATGCTATTCCTTGAACTCCTTTCTTTTAGCTTTCTATCTTGTCATCTCTTAACTCCTTCTGACTCCTTAAATGATTGCCATCATATGTTTTTTAGGATTTGGATTTGTGTCATTAAATAATTACCCTTGTGTTCTCTTAGCTACCAATTTGGGTAATTGACCGATTTGGATTTTAAAGTTATGTATTGAAGCCTCCTATTTCTTATAAGCTTCTTGACTTTGAAATTAAGCCTCAATTGTGACTTTATCATTAATTCCTAGACGCTTAATTTCTTTTTATGTTATTATTATTAATATCCTAGTGGAGGTGACCTTTGAGATACTTGATTATTTCATGAGAAATTTAGGTTATTTCCTTGTCTTGGACTATAGTTGTTCCTATAAAGGTTATTTTGAGATCGTTAGGAATTCCTTAAGTAGTCAACTTGTTTAATTAGTTTGGCAAAGGAATTTCTAACCTAATAGATAACCATGTGATCTACCACACAAATCACAAGATAATGCTTATGTTGGTCTCTATGCTCTACTCAAGTTATCAATGTTCTTAGTCAATGGTTCCATATGAGTTGTTAATGTGATTATTGATTCCACATTGTGTATCCATGGAGGTTAATTTTCTTTGGGATGATTAATTGTCATTGATGGTTATTCATAACCATATCCATAAGTGGATTAAAGGTAGGTTTTGGCGTCTTATTATTTAATGTTCTTCAAGCCGTTGCAGCTACTATTCGCTTTATTACATGGTTCAAACCATTTTAAAATATCTTGACTTGTAACTATCTAGACAAGCCATGATGTAGGCATCTTCTGAGTAGATAATTATATCTCTCTCCTGTCTCATAAAGTATTTCATTATTATGTTACATATAAGAAGGATTCCGTTTCAAAACTTGACAGTCTTGACTAGTAGGAACTAGTTTTCCAAGAATTTTTTTGCTAAATTATCCCAAGTAGTGATATAAGCCATTGGTAATGACTTTAACTACTATTTCACATGATCCTTTGATGAAAATAGGAACAATCTCAACCATATGGCATTATTAGTTACTCCATTAATTTAGAAAATGTAGCATATTTTCAAAAAATTAGTATTAGGATCCTTATCTAGTAAACCATCAAATTAAATAAATTATTACATCTAAATAAAGTTCAACTTTATCTCAAAATTATTTGATACAACTAGTATTCTAGTTATGTTAGTCTAGGTCCCCGTAGTAGTTGAATTCATGTAAACCAATATCATTTTGTGCTCTTCCTTTATATTAATACGCTATTGCATTTCTTATACTAGTGACCTATTCCATTATTTAATCATCCAAAGAAATGTTTTCTCATCTTTAGGGTATCCTTTAAAGAATTTAGATGACTTACTTTTGGGCACGCACCAATATCCCAAACACGAAATCAAATAATTCTTTAGTACCTTTAATATTATTGAATCTTTGGCAATGACATTAAAAACTTGTTTAGGTTGCATTTTCATTATTAATATTAATACTAAAAGCTTTAGGTAAGTGCACTTATCATTTTGTTATAATATGGTAATGAGCAGAGCATCATTCTCATAAGGAACTAAAATAATTCTAAAGAAAATTTAGATTTGGCTAAAAGCAAGACACAATAATAAACAACAAGATTATGTCTAGTATAATGAAACATCTATATAAGAACTCCCTTTGTCATCATCTTGTATTCATAATTTAATGATTTTAGCAAATTTATGACTTGGACTAGTGAAATTTCTTGATTTAATGAATTCTACCTCTTAAGTTGTAACCAACTATCCTTAAATTGATCTTTATCTAACTAGAACCTCCAAAGATGGATTATATTTATGAAATTTTGTTAAATGTTTGACCCTAATACTAGAAGATTTACATAAACCTGTCTCTGGCATTATATACGACTCTTAATGTCAATGCCTAAGTCAATCTACAATTTCTCAAACTATTTCATGTAGACTAAGGTTTGATTTAATTGATAGCTTTTACCAAATCATCATTAATAAAAAGAAAGAAATTTCACAAGTCTAAAATTCTACATAAAAGAATTGAAATCAATCTATAACTAGAGAATAATACCTCTTGTCCATACCTTAATCAAGTTAGTTAATCATCATCTTTGAAACAAGAAATACAAATAGAAAAACCACATAAATAATAAAAAAAGGGTTTATAATGAAGTTCTCAATCTTTCATCATTCTCTACTTCCTTAAAAAACTCTTTTCTTATTGGAAACAATTGCAAGCTTTGCCCTAGAGTTTCTCTCTCTCATCAACTAATAAAAACCTAGTTTAAACTATCTCAGAAATAAAAACTCACTTTGAAGCTAGGGTTTCATATTCTTTATATAATGGAGGTCAGTAGTGAACATGGTCTAGAACATATGCCAAGTGATATAGACTTTGATATGTTTGTGTTTAAGAGCATCATTTTAGACCTTATTTTTATATAAGGACATGACCTAACACATGATAGTAATTAAGATTGTGTTTGATTTTCTTGTTAACTTCTTTAGTTTAGGGAGAGATACAGGTTGCAACATATTTGTGTCTAAGACCCTATTGAGCTAAAGATGATTCTTGTTCTTAATTCGATGTGAAAACTCTTCAATCTTTGGTCAAAATCACTCTTAAAGAAACCTTTCTTCAAAATTACTTAACAAATAAAATAAAACCAATTAAGTATTAAATTAAGATAATTTAGATAAAAGACATAGCAAAATACCATATATTTCCTATAAAAAACGTATGTATGTTACACGTACATTAGTACCAACCAAAATCCAATAGACTTAGGTTTATACTTAAAATATTTTCTTTGACACAACTTAAAGTTGTTTAAGTGATTGAATACGAAGCTAACCATATTAAAGCCTATTTAAAACATCATAACTAGTTCAATTGTCCAACTACTTTTGTAAAGCACCCATAATAAAAAAAAACCTAGAATAATTAATCCTCACTATGAAAGAACAAAAATGGAGAGACATAAGAACATAATATGAACTTATAAAGACTTGAACCCAAACAATCAAATAAAAGAAACAACAATTCAACGTAGATACGAAGTAATAAAGAGAAAAATGAAACCATTTTCAATAGAATATAACAAATTGAGTAACTGTAAGAAACATTTATGAAAAGAAATTAAAATTAAAATTAAAATTAAAATTAAAATTAAAAGAGTTTGTTTTAAGATGGAAAGAAATTCGTTTGGTTAAGTATATGCGACGAGAGTTGAAATAGATGACAATATATAAATCTTATGAACTTACACGTATGAAATATATAAATCTTATGAACTTACACCTATGAATTGACCAGTATAGTTTAATAAAATCAACTAATTTATGGTTTAACGGAGAGATTATTAAAGAAAGAGGTTTTAATATGTAACAAAATCGACCACTTAGCTGGTTCTTAGTTAGCTTGATTCAATATATCTATTTTATTTTATTTTTTAAATATTGCTAATATTATGTAATTTTAAACCATAAAGTTTTTTTTATAAATAAAACTATAGAGGAGTGTGTATTTTTTTTAATCCAAGTTGAAAATTATAATTTTTTTATCCAAGTTGAAAATTATGTTCGAAAACATACTTTATTATTAGATCATCTAATTCAATAACAAATTGATAAAACAAAATAATAATATAATTATTTAAATATTGATGCAATATAAAAGTTATATTGTAGTGTAATAAAATATTATTGAAATATATAAATTATATCTTAAAGTTTGACAAATTAATCAAATTTAGTTGACATACAATTTTCAACCTAAACATCTATAAAAAAGTTAAGCTCATACTCGATCTTACTCAATAAAATGAGTCTTATTTTCCAACTCAAATTTGACATATTATAAAATTTTAGATTTAAGTTCAATATATGAATCTATATCTTTTTAAAATTTTCTTAAATAAAAGCAAAGCATATCAAGTTTTTTAAAAATAAAATATAAATTATTATAACAACATACATAAAATAATAATTTATAATAAATTAAATTAGATAAGTAGAATATAAAAATATATAGTATTTATAAGATCTAAATAACTTATCTAGAAAAATTTATTAGAAAATAATTATAGGTTAAGTTAATTGTAAATTATTTATAAATATTAGGTCAATTTTGGCTTCCCTTACGTTTTTTATAAAACTAAACTTGGCTTTCAAAACTTAATTCCTAGGGCTCATTCACTCATCCACCGTCCCGCCTAGGGCTCATTCAATCACCCACCGTCCCGCCAAGGGCTCCTTCTCCTCGCCACCGGCGACCGGAATACAGAGTGTGGAAAAGGGAGACATATATACATGAGAAGATGAGTATATGGAACTACGTGGTGACGGCTCAGAAGCCTACAAATGTCACCCACTCTTGTGTCGGAAATTTCACGAGCCCTCAAGAGCTCAATCTTATTATTGCGTACATCCCACTCATTAGTTTTTCGTTGCTTCTGTTTACTTCGATTTAAGGTTTAGGATTTAGCCTTTTATAGCTAGTGTTTTCTGCTTTCTCTGATTTTGTGTTTTCTGCAGTTCGTTGGATTAGATAGATATTCTGAAATGTGAATCTTAATTTAAATGTCATTCGTTCTATTCAGGAAATGCACTCGGATTGAGATACACTTGCTTGCTCCTCAGGGATTGCAGGTAAATACATGCATATCTTCCTTTTCTCTCTGTATAATATCCGACTGTCGTCTTGCTTTTGAGCTTTAACGTATGAAGACATAAAGTGTTACAATATGGGTTGGTACTTCTTTGTGTGCAGCCCATGCTGGATGTTCCCATATATGGAAGAATTGCTACACTTGAACTTTTCCGCCCTCATGTGAGCATATACCTGCTACACGGAGTTATTTTCGGTTTGTAGATAGCCAAAGTTATATACCCTGATGAATCATATGCTCTGTGTAAACAGGGAGAAGCACAAGATTTTTTATTTATTGCAACAGAAAGATACAAGTTTTGCGTTCTTCAGTGGGATGCTGAGACATCTGAGCTTATTACAAGGTTTAACAATTTAAAACAAGCAATACTCTCTCTCTCTCTCTCTCTCGTATGCACATGTTTGTGTGCACATGCTTTTCATGGTGAATAAAGCATAACAAGGGGGGGGTGGGGGTCGGGGGATCGGGTCGCAGTATGTGTGAAGAGATACAGGAGAGTGTTTTATTGGCAATGTTAGGCTTGAGTATTATCCTAGTGGCTACACAAATTGGAATGTATCTCTAAGATTGAATGATTCTCTAGTGCTAGCATACATGGATGGACTGACATTTCATATAATTCTGGCTATGTTCATTTCTATGTCTTCCTGAAAGAATAGTTTATTTGCTTCAAATTAACCAGATGTCTTATCATGTAGGGCAATGGGGGATGTGTCAGACCGTATAGGTCGTCCAACTGACAATGGCCAGGTAATATTACGTCTATTTTAGTTTTTTCCTTGTACTTGTGAATTGTAAAATGTTTGAGGCATATGGCATGTCTTACTATTTTTTTTGACCTAGTGGCTACTTTCCTTTAACATTTCTAAATATGTTTTTATTTGCAGATTGGAATAATCGATCCAGATTGTAGGCTAATTGGGCTCCATCTTTATGATGGGTTGTTTAAGGTGCTTTGTGAAATTGAACAGAAGCGAATTTCTGAACTTTTTCATAAAGATGTCAAGGATTAGCATTATAACTTTATAATTTTGATTTTCAGGTCATTCCTTTTGATAATAAAGGGCAGCTCAAAGAAGCCTTTAACATAAGGTAATCATCTGCTTTACCATAACTGTCAGTCCAAGAAAGTTCATACTTCTGCTCTTGAAATATTGACTGTAACATTAGATTAAAATGTACTGGGTTCGTTTATTTCAAAATATCACAGGGATAGATGGTAATATAGGTGTAAATATAAATATACAGCACTGGTGTCTTCAAGGAACTTGATTTGTATAGTGTTGTGCACCATTTTACTCATATTGCATGCAGTTCCAAAACTAATGAACGGAAAAATCTTCTTTTCAGGCTTGAGGAACTTCAAGTGTTGGATATCAAGTTTCTTTATGGTTGTTCCAAACCCACAATTGTTGTTCTATACCAGGTTCTAACTTGTCTTCGCAGATCTCCCTTGCTTTCTTGCTCTGTGTGTGTGTGTGTGTGTGTGTTTCGCTCTTTGGTAATAAACTGTGGATGTTCATATGTGTTTCCTTAGCTATGAAATACGCTTTTGCTGCTTTTTTATTCGGATTTTAGGTTTAAGTTATTTATGTTTGGATTGACCTGGATAATAAATTCCTCACCTAATTGTGGTGATATTTTAATTGCAGGACAACAAAGATGCCCGTCATGTCAAAACATACGAGGTTGCCCTAAAAGATAAAGATTTTGTTGAGGGACCATGGTCCCAAAACAATCTTGATAATGGTGCCGATCTGCTAATCCCTGTGCCCCCACCTTTGTGTGGTGTTCTTATCGTTGGAGAAGAAACAATTGTCTATTGCAGTGCAAATGCGTTTAAAGCAATTCCTATAAGACCTGTAGGTTATTAATGGACTCAATATGGGTTTAAGTAGCTCCCAGAAAATTAAAGTGATATAGTTATATGACTTGATTTACATTGACATTCTTTCTTTTATTTGATATGCTCTTCTAGTCCATAACAAGAGCATATGGTAGAGTAGATGCTGATGGTTCAAGGTATTTACTTGGTGATCATGCCGGGTTTCTACACCTTCTTGTTATAACCCATGAGAAAGAAAAGTAAGTGCTTCCATCAAAATTGTTATGTCAAATGAACAATTTAGATGAATTCCTGTTTGGATAAAGATATGGGCTTATGATTATTATTTTAGTGGAATTTCATGGAATGATGTGGCCTTATATTGCAGGGTCACTGGGCTCAAGATTGAGCTTTTGGGAGAAACTTCTATTGTTTCTACAATATCATATCTTGATAATGCAGTTGTCTTTATTGGTTCCAGCTATGGAGATTCACAGGTATGATAATTTTTTTTTTTTGCATTTTTATCTTTGGAAAGGATGTTTTCTGTTGGATGTATTTCCGTTATACTAAATGCATGCCCATGTTTTGGGCATTAAGTAGTTAATGCATCAAAGTCACATAAATTGTAGTGCACTATCAACAATGATATTTATGGATGGTATTCCATATTTTTAGTAGCTATAGGGGATATGGAAGAGAATGAAGATTTGTCTTGCTACTTATTTATAATAAAAGATGTTTATGGAACTCATTGTCTAAGTTTCCTAGCCTGTGAGCTTGTTCCATGGTTGGGAAATTCTTTTCTGCGTCCATTGCATTAATAACTTATGCTGTACGAAACGCTGGATTCTTCCTGTTCTATGCAGCTTATAAAGCTTAATCTACAACCTGATGCAAAAGGCTCATATGTTGAAGTTCTGGAAAGGTATGTCAACTTGGGGCCAATAGTTGACTTCTGTGTTGTTGACTTAGAGAGGCAAGGCCAAGGTCAGGTTGTAACTTGCTCAGGAGCTTATAAGGATGGTTCTCTTCGCATAGTTCGAAATGGAATAGGAATCAATGAGCAGGTTTATTTCTAATAACCGGTTCTTTTGAAGTTCCATCATATGCATTAAATGCTTTTGATAATTTAAATGATCAACAAATCTGAGTGTAGGCATCTGTGGAGCTTCCTGGTATCAAAGGAATGTGGTCCTTAAGACCTTCTACTGATGATCCATTTGACACCTTCCTCGTTGTCAGTTTCATTAGTGAGACAAGAATCTTGGCAATGAATCTTGAAGATGAGTTGGAAGAAACTGAAATAGAGGGATTCTGTTCGCAAGTGCAGACTTTGTTCTGCCATTATGCTGTGTACAATCAGCTTTTACAAGTTTGTAACCTTCTTTTGTACCTCTCCCTTCTACTCTTTCTTTTCCCTTCATTCTTGGGCCATACAAAAGCTTTGTCGAATAATTGACATCTTCAGACCTATTACTTTAGATATCAGTTTTAGTCCTGATTGTTTGAGATTATGGATAGACGCAATTAACTTGTCAATGCTCATTACATTTTCGATATCCCACAAATCAAAATGAACTTAGGTAGACTGTCACCATATACCATACGGTCTACATCAAGTGTAAATTTTGTTTAATTCCAAGTTCTTTTTTCTGTCATTATTTTGGTACTTAACCCAAGTGTTATGGGAGCATTTTGTATAAATCTATCATCCATTCATCAATTTGTTTTACACAGCTACACATAAATGTGTCAAAGTTAAATAAAAACCTTACTCCAAGTAAGTCTTGCCTTTTTGGTCCGTTGGAACATAACGAGTGTGCTGATCTTCTCTTTTTCTCCATGATTTTCACTTCCTCACTTTCTCACCAAACATTTATTACCTCACTTTTAAAAGTGTTAAGGAACAATTAACTTCCATTCCTTATGTCACTTCCTTGTTGTCACTGTTATTGTTACTGCTATTCATTGTTAATCAGTATTGTATCACTGTGCATAGACTGATAAGCCACCTAATAGGTTACTTCAAGCTCTGTTAGGCTTGTTAGCTCTACAACAAGAGAACTTCGAAATGAATGGAATGCACCATCAGGTTATTCAATCAATGTTGCGACTGCCAATGCCAGCCAGGTTTGTGCCCAATGCTTATTTCAACTTCAGTTTGGAAGTTTATTGCCTGGTGATCACGGTTGCATGTAAAATTTGTCAGAACTTTGTTTTCACTTACCTTTTTCTTGACATGATATGCATTTCATCTAGACTTGTGCCATCTGTAGAACATCTCAACTTGACAGTTCAGAGATTCAGCACTATGAATTTCGATGTTGCTGGAGATCAAAACCAAATTCAATAATTGTAGAGGATTTATGTTAAATCGAGCTTAATTTTTCATCAGGTTCTGTTGGCAACTGGGGGTGGTCATTTAGTCTATCTGGAAATTGGTGACGGGATATTGGCAGAGGTAAAACATTCGCAGTTAGAGTATGACGTATCATGTCTTGACATTAATCCCATTGGTGAAAATCTCAACTATAGTCAGCTAGCAGCAGTTGGCATGTGGACAGATATTAGTGTCAGGATATTCTCATTGCCTGACTTAAATCTCATAACAAAGCAGCCTTTGGGTGGAGAGATAATTCCGCGTTCCATCCTTCTTTGTTCATTTGAAGGGGTATGCTCCCACTGATTCTTCCCATTTTTGTAGATTATATTTTGGGAGTTCGCCGCTTGTTCAGCACTTTTCATTTCCCTTACTTGTGTATTACCCTTCAGATATCTTATTTGCTATGTGCCCTTGGTGATGGCCATCTCTTGAACTTCCTTTTGAACCTGAACACTGGAGAGTTAACAGATAGGAAAAAAGTGTCACTAGGGACCCAGCCAATAACACTTCGCACGTTTTCATCCAAGAATGCTACTCATGTATTTGCTGCATCAGATAGACCAACTGTAATTTACAGTAGTAACAAGAAACTACTATACAGCAATGTAAATTTGAAAGAAGTCAGCCACATGTGTCCCTTCAACTCTGCTGCTTTTCCAGAGAGGTAATACTCTTCTTTTGTGCCGGATTACTGCAGCTTGGTTTTATTTATTAGGGACAGCGCATTGTTTCTTCTCTTCACCGGAATTTTCTTCCCTATTAAATTGTTTGGGAATATTCCTTTTCTGTGATTTGCCTGCCTTGTTTTTCACTTTGGTTCTTATCATGACTAATAGAAGTCGCGATGAATTGCATTAGTTCTTTGAAGTTTTCAGTATCTTTAATGCTTATTTTATTGTAGTTCCTTTACTGCGGTTTACCTGGTAGGATATTAAGCAGTACCTTAGTCCTTTATGGTTGTTTTACCTTGTAGGAGGCTTTTTGTACGCTTGAATTTTGTCTAAATCTCCGAGTATTTGGGAAAAACTTGACAGTCTGGTTGGTCCAGTCAGAAGTAAGAACATAGGTCATTAAACTAGCTTAGCGACCAATCATCTATGAAACGTAGACTCTAGGCCAGATTTTATATTGCCATGTACTTGTGAAGCATTTGCAGAAAAAGTTCTTTCAAGTTTTCAGTATCTTTAATGCTGATTTTAGTTGATTTCCTTTACTGTGGTTTTTACCTGGTAGGATATTAAGCAGTACCTGCAGTTACTTTACTGCGGTTTTACCCAGTAGTAGGCTTTTTCAACGCTAGAATTTTTTCTAATTCTCGCTGACAGTGTAGAACCCTTTTCCCAGTTGGTTCAATCAGAAGTAATGACCTATGTCATTAGACTAGTTTTGGGACCAATCACCTATGGAACATAGACTCTAGGCTAGATTTTATATTACGATACACTTGTCTTTGTTATTCTTCACAAGTCATGAAGCATTCAGAGTCAAGTTGTATTTGAGCGGAAAGCTAAATACAGTGAGGAATTTGTTGAATATGTAGTTAAATATGTGCATTTTTATATGACACTTTTGTGTTCATGTGCCATAATACTGTTGCCACTATAAGCCCATGTTGATTTAATTGACTAAACTGAGCTCTGGTACCTTATGTTCAGGTATCTTACACTGGAGTATAAATTCTGATGCATGGATAATGGAACTTTTTGGGATTAGCACTCGTTATTATGTCATGGAATTGGCAGTAGAAATTCTTTGTGATTTAGTGGCTTTGGGATAATATAGTGTTTTTATTTTTTACATGAAAAGAATTAGAAAAACCTTTAAGGATATAAATTAATAAGAGAATGGTGTAAGAAACAGATAGTAATTGATCTTTAGTACTAGCTGATGAGTAATCTTGAAATAATTCATCTGTGATTTATTGTCAACAGCCTCGCAATTGCAAAAGAAGGTCAACTCACTATTGGTACCATAGATGATATCCAAAAGCTTCACATTCGCTCTATTCCATTGGGAGAGCATGCAAGGCGCATCTGTCATCAGGAGCAATCCAGGACATTTGCCATTTGTAGCCTAAAATGCCAATCTAGTGCAGAAGAATCTGAGGCGCACTTTGTCCGCTTGCTAGATGACCAGACTTTTGAATTCCTATCATCTTACCAACTTGACACGTTCGAGTTTGGGTGCTCTATTATAAGCTGCTCATTTTCTGATGATATCAATGTTTACTATTGTGTTGGGACTGCTTATGTTTTGCCAGAAGAGAATGAGCCAACGAAGGTAAAGGTCATATATGCATGTAGAGCTTTTTTAGAGTCTTTGTGGTTTTGGGGTATGACAACTTTTCATTCTTTCCTTCCATAATAAAAAATCAGGGCCGGATACTGGTTTTCATAGTTGAAGATAGTAAGTTGCAGCTTCTTGTTGAGAAGGAGACTAAGGGAGCTGTTTACACTTTAAATGCTTTCAATGGCAAGCTGTTGGCTGCTATTAACCAAAAGATTCAGTTGTACAAGTGGATGCTCAGAGATGATGGCTCTCGTGAGTTGCAGTCTGAATGTGGGCATCATGGCCACATACTTGCACTGTATGTACAAACTCGTGGGGATTTTATTGTTGTTGGTGATCTGATGAAGTCAATCTCCTTGCTTATATACAAGGTAATTAGTGCAACCACCCAAAGCTATGATTTGGTTTTGTAGGGAAAAAAATATTGCAGGAGAGTGTGAGCGGGAAGGATAGAAACATAAATCAGAACTCTACTGAACATACCTTTTTGTCTCTTCTTTTCCTCTTCCCTTCCTTTTTATATCTTTTGTCCTGTCATCTTTATGGCATTCAGGTAACAAATGTTCTATGCTTGACTATTGCTGCAAAACAACCAACCTTCCAGTAAAGTAAAAATCCTCTGTTCCACCCACCCTGTTTCCTCCCATCCCTCCTCGCACACAGAATAAAGTAAAAAAATAAGAAAGAGAAAGAAGAGAAAATAACAATGACACTTGACACTATGGCCTATTGATATGTGGCTGCTGTTAGGCATGCGTTTTAATTAATTGCCAATTGTTTGAAAAATTTTGCTTTCCTGATGGACAACTTTTTGTTGCTTGTTCAGCATGAGGAAGGAGCAATTGAGGAGCGAGCTCGTGATTATAATGCAAACTGGATGTCAGCTATTGAGATTCTTGATGATGACATTTATCTAGGAGCAGAAAATAACTACAATCTATTCACAATTCGGAAGAATAGTGAAGGTGCTACTGATGAGGAGCGAGGCCGACTTGAGGTAGTTGGTGAATATCACCTTGGAGAATTTATCAATCGATTCCGACATGGTTCACTTGTCATGCGCTTGCCAGATTCTGATGTGGGCCAGATTCCGACTGTAATATTCGGAACCATTAATGGTGTAATTGGGGTCATTGCTTCACTTCCTCATGAGCAATACGTTTTCCTGGAGAAGCTTCAATCAAACTTGAGGAAGGTGATAAAAGGTGTTGGAGGTTTGAGTCATGAGCAATGGAGATCATTCAACAATGAGAAGAAAACTGCTGAGGCGAAGAATTTCCTGGATGGAGATCTAATTGAGTCGTTTCTTGATCTCAGTCGAACTCGCATGGATGAGATTTCCAAATCCATGGGTGTATCAGCGGAAGAGCTTTGTAAGAGAGTGGAAGAACTTACAAGACTGCATTGATGTCGGTGTGTGGTTTAAGCCTTGTTGTTATTCAACATCATTATTGGCTTTTACTTTGATATGTGGTAACCATTAAAGTTTTGAACAGTTTTTTTGTATGAAACTTGGTATGTGTGTGTAATATATTTCATATTTGATTATGCGGGCAGTATGATAAAAACGGCAATAGCTCGAAGAGTGTATAATCTAACCGAAAGATGGCTTTCTAGTTGGGAGATAAGCTGCATTTTTAAGTTTCAATTTACATTAAACTGTTATAAACTAATATATAAGAAATAAGAAATAAAAATTATAATAAATAAACAATAATATAATATAGAATAAAATATTTTATTGAAATAAAGAAATACAACAATATTTATCAATAAATAATAATTATAATAATTTAAATATTAGAATTTAACATAAAAATTTAAAATAGTAGTAACAATAAAAATTCTTTTACAAGGAGAATGTTGTGTTTCATTATTGTCAAAAATGTCAAATCCTCTAACATGTAAATAAATTACAAATTATTTACATCAATATCTTCTTCTATTACATGTAAATAAATTACAAATCAATTATATATGAAATTATTTTTATTTTAATACATTATACTTTTAATTTTGAAAATGTATAAAATATGATATCAACTAACCACTAATAGATATTCTCAACTCATTCGTCATAACAAAAGCATTTTCTTCGTAAATCTCCTTTTCAAGTTCACTATAATTAAGATCAAGCAATTATTCTTTCCTGATCCAAAAATACATATATTCTCTTGTCACTAAGCACTCTGAGTACATAATAGAGAAATTATATCATTAATAGTAAAAGTATAATAATTAAAAAAATAAAATCCAATTAATAAAATATCCATTCTTTATTCTCATATTATACGTAATGTAAACAAAGTCATTGACTCTTTTAATTTAATTCTTTGTATGAATACGCTTATTAACGCTTTAATTATGTTCACAACCTGATGCAAAAGTTGTTCGATTGAATAATCTAATAAGAAATTTTCTCAATGTTGGAGAATTTTCACCAAACAATCTCCACCATTCATTTGTATTTTAAAATTAATAGTTATAAAAATAAAAGAATATAATTAATAAGTAAAGGATAAACTAAAAGTATGAAAACTTAATAGACTTCATTTTTTTTGTCACAAGTTCTCTCTTTGCAGATGATTTAGCAAAGCTCTCTAAAGTTTTATGATGCAATTTAATTTTATCTGTTACCTTTGATTGCTTTTTATTAGAGAAAATATTTTTGCATTCAATCACATCAAAGCGAACACCTATAATATCAATATATACATACATTCTACTATATAAGTAATAAGGAT
>JAOQMM010000002.1:18111258-18124446 GCA_027563515.1 Erythroxylum platyclados
TATGATAATTGGAACATTCTTGATCCACTCCATAATTTTTTCTTATTAAGATCCTAACTGAAGGTCCTAGTGCTAATCTAATAGTTGAATCCATGATAAGAAAAGAAAAACTACTGGAGTTAGTCGATGCAACATTATAGACAATTTTCAACACTATAGACAATTTTCTATTATAAGGAATACCTTTCCCATTTATCAACCAAATGAGTCTTTGGACGATCATATGTGTTGTGTACACCCCTTTGTTCATTTCACTAATAAATTATACTTGTGATTATTCAGAGAATCTTACCAACCTATCTACTGGTGAAAAATAACCTAGTTTCCTTATTTAATGCCTACAACAAGCTTTATCATCCAGTTGGTTATTAAAGGTAAACTCTAGACTAAACATCAAATATCATTCATGCCAATGAATGATGGAAGTTTATCCTTATGTAATTATTATCTAAAAAGCTAAAATCATCTTTCTTTGAGTTCTCCTACAAATCATCGATTCAGAAGAAAATTCTATTTAGGTGTCATTTTAACAAAATAGTCGTGAACTGGGAAGATACATTCAATTGGATTTGAAAATATTTCCTCTTCAAACAAAATAGATGATGCAGTGCTCAAAATTTCTTTTAGTTATTGTATTTATACCATTCAGGAAGAAAGAAATGCTAGAATTATCAAACAAAACTCTAATTCCTTGCAATTGGCTACCAGCTGTCTACTTCAATGGGTTAGATAATCAACATTTGCCAAAGACTTTTTTTTTTAAATGAATGAATATTGATTAACTCTAGCAAAGCTAGTATATCATTACAATGATTTTCGAGATATAAGCTAACTATAGTCTTACAACATGATTGGAAGCTCAATTAAAAAAATTAGGAAAAAAAACAAATCAACTTATAGACCAGTGCAGTAACTAAATCATATAATCTATTTCTCTTCATTCTATAGGATAGTAGATGGTCTACATTTTTAGTAATTACAGTAGCTCTAATCCAGTTTAGGATTTTATCAGCTAGCTAGTGTTTATCATCCTCGGTTTGCTTGTACAATCTGCAGTTTCTTTCTTTCCAAATCGTGTAGATTATGGTGGTGAATGCAACTTTGAGCAATCTTTCATTCTCTTTTCTAGATCTAGTGTAGTTTATGAACCAATTCAATGTTTGTTCCCATTCATAAGTGTGATTTACTGTATCCAACATATACTGAATTCTGCTCCATACTGCTTGGTGTAACTTCAAGTGAAGAATGAATGGTTTCTGTCCTCTTCTGCTACCTTGCATAGAACGCATGTTGAATCCCTTAGTCCAAACCATCTGCTTTTAGTCATTAGCTTATTTCTAATTATAAGCTAAATGATTATTAAGGCTTTTGAATTTAAAGAGTTCTTCCATAGAAGATTATGCTAAGGCACTCCTGTAGATCTAGTTCTGAATATTCTATGGCAAGATTCATTAGTGAATCTTCCTTGCAGGTTAGGAGTCTAGCACATAACATCTTCTCTTCTACTTTCATTTAGTTGGGGTAAATGCTTAGCCAATAGAGAGGCCTCTAAAATTTCAATACCAATCTCCACTTTGGATTAGGGATGACACTTTGGAGTCAATAGGTAATCTATTCCTCAAGTGTGATATCTCAGGTTTGTGCATGAGAGGGCTTGTATCTAGCCAATTATCAAACCACACCCAAGTGTTTTCCCCATTTCCTACCATATATTTGATGTAGGGGTATATCAAGTTCCTTAGATGCAACAGTTGATTGAAGATGTAAGAGAATCAAGTTGAGTTTGTAATTTGCTAGAAGTTGAAATTCTTGAGATGATATTTATAGACCCATTTAGTCCATAAGGCCTCTTTATCCATAAGGAGTCTCCAGATTCTCTTACTCAATATTACCTTTTGCATTGTTAAGATAGAAATGATACCCAATTCACCTTGTTGCTTAGGTATAATGATCTTACTCTATTTAACCTTTTCCTTATTTATGTTCTCAGTCTTCCAAGTCTATAGGAATACTTTCATAATTATATCAATCTCTTTAGTGATTAGTGACCTTCTTTGGCAAAACAATATGGGCAGTCCTGTGACACCCTAATACCCCTAAGGAGGATATACGAATGCACCCAAAATAGACCTAGACAATTCAACAACTTCCAGAGATAAGGCAAAATATATCACATCTCATATTTCATTGTGGTTTACACAAGTCACAAATTACACATATAACATCCATACATAAAAAAAAATCTCATCATAAGTTATGGTTAGTACAGGCCATTCATATATACTACAAAATTCCTTCTTAATATTTATAAATACAGCACATTGTTTAGATATAAGATCTTCCAAAAGGTTACATGTCCTTCTTTGGCCATTATGGTTGTCCCAACCTTAATCATGTTTATCATGACCTATACGACTGAAAAACCACCATGCTAAGCATTAGCTTAGTAGGGAATAATGATGCAAGATAATAACTACTCACAATAGTCGCCTAACAATCACATGTAAATGATTCATGGCAATTGAGTGATGGAAAAATACTTATAAAATAAAAGTCATGAAGCATCATATGACAATATTTGAAAATGATATTTAAAGATTATTCTAAATATAAGTTTACATCATAATAGAACAAATATTTGAACATATACAGAATTGCCTGCCAATTTCTTTAGACGTGGGTAACGGGAACAAAACAGAAGGTACCTATAATTGGTATCTACAAAAGAGGCAATAGACTCTAAAACAGAAGAGACTTAAGTCTTTAAAATGGAAGACACCATAATGTTTCAGAATAGAAGCAGCTACAAACCTTTCTAAGTATGCCTATTTACCCACAACTAAGACTTGGCAAGTTAAAGTCAATCATCAGAACATTATAATTACATTTCATAGTCATATTAAAGAGCAAAAATTCATAACATACAAATTCATTTCATTATGCTTGCATCATAATTTGAAAATTTTTATCATGCCTAATCATATTTAATATGCTTTATGATCACATTCCTATTCAATAATACATCAATGAAAGCATTAAAGTATATATACACATTACATGTATGATGAGTCTCACATTACGCTTATACTAGGTTTGATAAGCTTTAGTGACATCCAAAAAGGTTTGGATGAGATATGGTAAAAATCGGAAACGAAAATAATGTCCTAGTTGTGACAAAAGACAAGATCACGATCGTGACATCCATTTCACGATCATGACAGACACTTACCATTCATACCTCTACTTGTTTTGTTATATTCATATAGAAAAAGTTCTAATTAGGTTTTAAGGTCTTCTAGACATTTGTTTCTATATGTCTTAATTTTCTAATGGAATAAATTTCACGATTGTGGCCATGTCTGGGTTGCATTTGTTTTGTGACCCATGAAATGAGCTTCTGTCATGATCGTGGCCATGTCTGGGTTGCTTCTATCACAACCGTGACTGGGATGTTGCGACCGTGACCCTGGCTCTTCCTCCAAACTTTCTTTGACTCCTCTTGATCTTTTTTATCTAATCTCAAACATTAACAAACACATCAAAATACCTCAAATGCACAAAATTAAAGTCCAATAATATGCTCTAATCCACATAACACTCAAAAACACAAACACATAATGACATTGACACAGTTTTAAACCTAAACATGTACAAATCATCTAATTAACAACTAAAAACACACTAAAATACCCATTAAAACATAATGTAAACTATAACTATCAAGTCCATACACAAAGGTTTTCCTAAAGAGCTAGTAAGGAAACTCAACCCTTCGATGATCCAAAAGTCCAGAAGAATATTATGAAAGTTCACCCACATAGGAAATGTATCAACATTTCCTCTATCCATCTCCATACCAAGCCCCCATTTTGAATGAATTGGGGTTGATCTCCAATGTGCCATGGCCCTTGTTCGATAATGTCATTTAACCCACTTTCATTAACAAACTTGAATAAGATGGTTCCATCCTCTCTTAACGTGACCATCTCTAGTCCCTTTTTATCCCATAAAGCTTTAACCCTGCATTCACCACTGAAAGGCTGACCTTTGCTCTAAAAGAAACCAATTAAGGCAAAAGACCAAGCTTGTGCTCCTGCTTTAAGTAACTCTCTTAGGAGGTGATAATACGCTCATTCATGACATTATGAAATTGCTTTAGGGATCCTTTTTCGTGGTGAGTGTACATGTTATTCTTCCAAGCTCCAGTAGGGTGAGAGGCATCGATTATTTCCAGTGCATTTGCACTTTTATCCGGTCTGTTCTGCTTGTTTGGATTTGCAAGATTAGAGAGGAGAGTCTCTCTGTATTGGGAAGTCTTCAGAAGCACTAGCAGCATCAAAAGACTTCCCTTTCACTTTGGTTATTATCAAGGCCTTTGAAAGGCCCTCCATTAGGGTAGAACCCCTAACAAAAGAGGAAGTTGTCGTATGAACCCAAAGTAGCAATAAACCAAAAAAGGGAAAAGGGAAAAAGATGTAAAAGAAGTTAGTGAGAAGGCAGAGAAAAGCAGTTATAGAGAGAATAAGTTGTTAAGTCCTATTAGCGCAAGAAAACATTTGCCAAAGAATTGGTTAAAGCTTAAGTAGAATCCTGGTAGAAAATTTGTAGGTGTGATGTCACTTACTTTTCATTAGGAGTGTATTTAAACCTTTACCTAAGGTTACTGGCGTGTGTTATCTCAAATTCCTATTCTTATATCTTCTTTTTTAGTTTTTTTTATAATTATTGACCTTGTAATAATTTTTAGACTTTAATATATTTATTTAATTTTTAAAAATATAACATGCATTGTCCTTATAAAATCAAATAAATTTAATGAACAAAAAAGAAGCCAAAAATTGATAAATAATATAAATAAATTTGAGGGACAAAAATAAGTAAAAAAATATCATAAAAGTTAATGTTGACATTTTAGGTTTGATGATCATGTTGATTTTGATAGTTTGGTTCTACAATAATCAATTATAGGTGTCTTTGCCACATCATAATTAACTTAAAGTATGTTCAGGTATAGACAAAGGACTAAAGAAAGTTAAAAAAGAGAATAGAGTTATGACCATACCTTATTAGAAAATATAATTTTTTTTAAAAATAATAGTCCTAATAAAAAATGAATTTAAAGGTTAATTTCTAGAATAGAGGTGTTACATACTCTATTTTCTCTACCTAAGTGATTACCAAGGACTTGAACAAGTTTGCAAAATTTTAAACAAACTTTTGGTATAAATTAAAGAAATTTGCTTAAGAGCTCTTGGCTTGTACCAAGAGTTCGAAAACAAAGTGATTGAATGGTTAGAAGTTTGTGATTTTAACCTAGGGTATTCTGGTTTTAACCTAGAATTTGAAAATAAATTGAAATGGACATTAGATCTTATGACTTGAAAATAAAATGGAGTACTTAAAATAGATCTTAATGCTTGAAATTAAAAAAAAATAGAATGATTTGAATAGATTTTAAGACTTTGGATTAAAAATAAAATGCTTATAATAGATCTTAGGACTTTCAATTAAAAATAAGACTCTTAAAATGGATATTAGAGCTTTAAATGGATTTTGGTTTGGACTTTAAAATGATGAAATGACTAAGATAGACTTTGGGGGTTGAAAAATAAAATGAAATGCTTAAAATTTTAGATTTATGTCAAAGTGAGTGAATGTCTGAGGCTTAACGACTTTGCAACTAGGACTATTTATTTTATTTATACTAAATGAGACATTTGGCTTTTTACTACTGAAACTTGACTTACGATCAATTATGACTAAAGTGCAAGACTTAACTTAGGCCCAAACAAATAAAGCATATACATCGCATGCTTCATAATATTTCACATCATAAAAGAAATAAAAAATGTTGATGTGGTGAATTTAAATTTTGATTGTCTCTTTTTAATTGCTTTTTGATTCACTGACCTTTTCTGCTTGCTTCATAATATATGCGCGCTGTTTTTCTTTGATTTTTCAAGTAAACTTTTTTTTTTTAACTTTTGCAACAATTTAAATAGAATAGGAAAATAAAAATAAAAGAATTTGACCAAAGAAAATTTTTTGTCAAAACTCAAAACTCGAATTGGATGTATTATTTGAGATTTTAACTTTTTAAATTTCATCTTACGCCTACCATTTATTTTAAGATTCATTCTTCTATAAACGTTCATTGAAACAAACAATTTGATCAATAAGGTCTATAAGGTTATATGAATATGAAATATTGTTAATTGATCTAATTGGAACTACTGGAAGTAAATTATTGTACAAGGCATAACTATAAAATAAATATATATTAAATCATACAATATTTCATATTATATATTCCTCCTTATATAAATCATATTCCATATATAAAATTTAACACATACATACATTAATTGCAAGTGAACTTATAAAAAAAGAAAAAATGAAAAACATGGAACTTTATTCAATGGAATATTTGTTTAGATCAAACTGACCCTAATTTTTATTTAGTGCAAAATTCTCACAATTGAGAGTAGACTCATTATTATTATCATTCAAATTCATTATACTAAATGATATGTCAATACTTTCTCATTTAAGATTATCATCTAAGTCATTTTCATCGATAAAATTTGATTCCTCATAAACTCAATTTGCTAAAAGATTGATGTGGTCAAGATAAATTGGATCTATAAAATTATTAGTTCTGTTAATAGTCTTAGTAAATAAATGAATTAAATTATTAATAAATTATATTCAAATTAATTATGATAATAGGTTTATTGGAAGAAAAAAATCTTTTATAATCTTTTATTTATTTGTGCAACTAAGGCTCCTAGCATTTCAATTTACTATCGTCCTCATTTGTGTTAAGGCTATTTCTAGCTCTAGTTTTTTATTTCCTCCCTAACCTCCTTTAATCACCATAATAAAAATTAATTCGTTTGATGACTGAGAATCAGCAGCATAGATAAATTTTCATTTATATTAGAAATAAGATCAAGGGCCTTTTAGGTCTGTACAACGATGGTGGTGATTGTGATAACTCCTTTGGCTTGGAGATCTCCATAGGATGGTGTACTGTGTTTCTAGATAGTGAAAGTACCTAAGTAACCTCCTTTACAGAGTCAATGTTAAGTAATTATATTTTAGGCTATAAAATAAAACCTCGTGAAAAGGAACTATTTTAGTATTATCAAAGCTTGGAACTTGCTTATATGGCCTTCTCCCTATAAAGAAGCTATCTAAGGTTCCTCATTATCGAGCTACTCTAGCTTTCAGAACATCTAAAGATTGCAGAAACCACCTAAACTGAGTCACTAGCAACTGGGGGAAAATAGTTGAGTTTTTTTTTTTTTCTCGGAGAGGCATCTTCAATCCCTCGAGCTACGAGTTAATCTTTCAGGAAATTGTGGCGTCGATATCCATGAGCATGCATGATTAGCAGACGACACTTTATCACACGTGAGCAGGTCAAACGAATAATAATCATGTGGTTCAGGGGTTTCCAGCTGGAGGTTCTAAGCAATAAAATTCATGTAAACTCCTTATAACGTGTGCTCTTTCGTCTGTCAGGTCAAGTCCAAAGTTCCTGACAAGTGACAAAGACACTTTGAGTTATTAAACTTGGCCTAAACAATTCATCTCCATAACCATCTTGTTTTTGGTAACAACATCTCAACATCTCTTTCTTTTATTTATACTCTCTTTCTAACTATTTTATATATTTTTATATAAAAGTAAAAAAAAAAAAAGTGTGAATAAGATGAAATATAACAAAATAAGATTAGTAATTTCATCTCCTTATTTTTAAAGTTAAGAATAAAAATAAAGAAAAATCTCGTTTTATTTTCTTATTTTCTTTTTATTCTTTCTTACTTACTTTTATTCATGCAATTTTTTTCCTAATTTAAGTTTATTTTGTTTAATTATTTGTTTCTATAAGGAATTTGTAAATAAAAGAACAACAACAATCATTAACGAGAGTTTTACTAAAATGTAGAATTTAGAGAGATTCAACAGTATACTATTTTATTCTTCTATAATAAAGAGATTGTTATTAATAAATTCATGTATAATTCAAAGAATTTGCAAATATATTAATTAAAAATGATTAGCTCTATTTTTATTCTAAAATAACATCATTCCATATATAAACAGATATAAAATAATGTTGTTTTGAAATAAAAATAAGATTGTATCGGGACAATTGGTAAGAGGATATGAACCCCTTAAAAAGAAAAGAAATGGCAATATAAAATGAAGCAAAAGATTTTATCTGAAAAAATGACGCTAAATCTTAAGGAGTCGCGTAAGCCGTGACGCATGCGGGAGCCAACTTTAACTGTGGTGTGTGGGGTCAGAGTTTGTGTATTGTTTTAGCGAAATAGTCGTAAATACGTCCATGTCCTCTCGTCTCCTCCATTATATATGCAAGGTTATGCAACTCTTCTCTTCGTCTGTCGTCCACTTCAGTTTTAGTAAAAAATGAATTTAAAGGTTAATTTCTAGAATAGAGGTGTTAGATACTCTATTTTGTCTACCTAAGTGATCATGAACAAGTTTGCAAAATTTTAAGCAAACTTTTGGTATAAATTAAAGAAATATGCTTAAGAGCTCTTGGCTTGTACCAAGAGTTCGAAAACAAAGTGATTGAATGGTTGGAAGTTTGTGATTTTAACCTAGCTTATTCTGATTTTAACCTAGAATTTGAAAATAAATTGAAATGGACATTAGATCTTATGACTTGAAAATAAAATGGAGTACCTAAAATAGATCTTAATGCTTGAAATTAAAAAAATAGAATGCTTTGAATAGATTTTAAGAATTTGAATTAAAAATAAAATGCTTATAATAGATCTTAGGACTTTCAATTAAAAATAAGACTCTTAAAATGGATCTTAGAGCTTTAAATGGATTATGGTTTGGACTTTAAAATGATGAAATGACTAAGATAGAATTTGGGGGTTGAAAAATAATATGAAATGTTTAAAATAAATCTTAAAATTTTAGATTTATTTCAAAGTGAGTGAATGTCTAAGGCTTAACGACTTTGCAATTAGGGCTATTTATTGTATTTTTACTAAATGAGACATTCGGCTTTTTACTACTGAGACTTGACTTATGATCAGTTATGACTAAAGTGCGAGACTTGACTTAGGCCCCAAAAAAATAAAGCATATACATCGCATGCTTCTTAATATTTCACATCTTAAAAGAAATAAAAAATTTTGATGTGATGGTGTAACAATTTTTAAATTAACCTTGAAATTTAATTGTCATTCATCAAGTTCTTCATTATTCTTTTATCATTTTCTTTTCCTCATTCCTTATTTTTCTATTGACTTTATAGCCTTGATAGTTGGTAAGTATTTCTCGACTTGTTTATAGAAGTTACCATAGGCATTACTAGGCGTACAAACCAATGTTATGAGTCGGTACCGAATTTGGTTCTAGTTTGGTATGATACCAATATTAGTCAATACTTGATACTATTTTAGATAATTTTTTAAAATTATAAAACAGTCATTAAATTTTTTAAAATTGAAAATTAGTCCCTCAACATATTATTTGATCTAATTTTTAATTTCACATCACTTCCGTTTCAAAAAATCGTAATAATATAAGTTTGAAATAACAACTATCTCTTTATTTTTATTAATATTATGTTTAATGTATTTCACATATAAACAATAACTGTAATTAATATAAGAAAAAAGACCATTTAATTATCATACATATATAAAACTAAGAATAATATAAAAATATTTAAAATGTTATAATTTACATCATATAGCAAAGAATAATTACATTAACATATTCTATATTAAGAATAATACAGGTCCATAACTCTATAAGCATTACAAAAAAAAGTTCATGTCGAGAAACACAATAAAGTAGAAGTAAGACCTAAAACCAAAAAACTTACAGTTAAAATCTTTATATCATATTCCATATATAAAATTTAACATATACATAAATTACAAGTGAACATAAAAGAAAAGAGAAAAAATGAAAAACATGGAACTTCATTTAATGGAATATCTGTTCAGATCAAACTGACCCCAATTTTCATTTAGTACAAAATTCTCAGAATTGAGAGTAGACTCATTATTACCATCATTCAAATATATTGCACTAAATGATATGTCAATATTTTCCCATCTAAGATTTTTTTCTAAGTCACTCTCATCTATAAAACTTGGTTATTCAGAAACCTAATTTGCTAAAAGATTGATATGGTTAAGGCAAATTGGATTAATATAACTAATTGTTTTGTTAATAGTCTTAGTAAATAAATGAATTAAATTATTAATAAATTATCTTCAAATTAATTATGATAATAGGTTTATTAGAAGAAAAAATCTTTTATAATCTTTTATTTATTTGTGCAACTAAGGCTCCTAACATTTCAATTTACTATATCGTCCTGGTTTGTGTTAAGGCTATTTCTAGCCCTAGTTTTTTTATTTCCTCCCTAACCTCCTCTAATCACCATATTATAAAAGTTAATTCGTTTGATGACTGAGAATCAGCAGCATAGATAAAGTTTCATTTATATTAGAAATAAGATTAAGGGCCCTTTTAGGTCTGTACAATGATGATGGTGATTGTGATAACTCCTTTGGCTTAGAAATCTCCTTAGTATGGTGTACTGTGTTTCTAGATAGTGATAGTACCTAAGTTACCTCCTTTACAGAGTCAATGTTAAGGGATTATATTTTAGGCTATAAAACCTAATGAAAAGGAACTATTTTATTATTATTTTGACTATATACGGAATGCACTGTTGAGTTGCATCCCCTTTTATTCTATCAAAATGTTATGATGTTTCTTTGGTGACCTTGGCAGTAAGAGTTCTTATTAAAGGGATAGCTGCTGGTTATCCTTCGGGACGTTAGATAACACTGGAATGTTATAGAGCATATTTACATGACTCCTGTTCAAGGATGTTAAATACAACTTGAGACAAGGAAAGTAGAACTTGGCAGCATATTAGGCATAAATAATCTTCAACAGCATCTGAGGTATATTTGTTTTGCTATTTTTTTATATACTTTGTCTTCTAAACTTATATTTTAAAAAAAATTTATGTCACATTTTTATGTGAGTCTATCGAAAATAGTCTCTTTATTTTATAGGAGTAAGACTGCGTACTATCAGACCTTCTTAAATTTTATATTAATATAAGATTTAACTGAATACGATGAAGATGATCATGAGAATTAAAGTTGGTATCTCCGATATAATTAGAGATTGGTTCTTCATTGTGTGAGGTTCCCCTAATTTCATCATGGCCACAATTGACAAATGTTTTTCTCGTGGGAGGAGAAAAATTTTTAGAGGCATTATAGCAATGTAAAGTGTCAGAGCAATCTTTGAAAGAGGAGGAGAAAAATGAGAGTTAAAAGAACTAGGAAGAAATGAAACAAAAGAGTAAGAGGGAGAGCTAAGAGACATAGTTTGTAATAAGAGATGATTAAATTGCAGAAGATAGAAGAGCTAGCAGAGTAGGAAGAATGACTGCTAGCCCTAACAGAGTTCTAGGAGACCCAATAACAAAGAGCCAGAATGCTGATTTTTGTTTTTACAAAATTTTAAAACAGAAAAAGTCTTGCTCAGATACGAGTTAATCTTTCAGGAAATTGTGGCGTCGATATCCATGACGATGCATGTTTAGCTAACGACACTCTATCTCAGGTCAAACGAACAGTAATCGTGTGGTTAAGGAGTTGCCAGCTGGCGGTTCTAAGCAGTAAAATTAATATAAACTCCTTCTGACGTGTGCTCTTTTTTCCCTATTATGTAGAATTGGTATATTTCGCCTGTCACGTCAGGTTGCGTCCAAAGCTCCTGACACGTGACAAAGACATCTTTGAGTTTTTTTATCCTGTCATGTATAAGTAAACGAGAGCATAAAAATTAAATAAATAAATACTTATGAAATAGATTAGAAATAAAATAATGATTTGAACCTTTAAAATTGACCTAAACAATTCATCTCCATGTACATCTTGTTTATTATGTTAACAATAAAAATAGAGAAAAATTGTGTCTTTCTTTCTTATTTTTATTCTTTCTTTCTTATTTTTATTCATGCAATGTTTTTTTAATTTAAGTTTATTTTGTTTAACTATTTGTTAAAGAATAACGAAAATAACATTAGAAAGGAGTTGAAATGCAAGATTTAGAACAATTTAATATTAAATAATTTTACTTTTTATATAATAGAGAGATTGTTTCGATAAATTTACACACGGTCTAAAGATTTTGTAAATATATTAATTTAAAAAGATTAATAATTAATCCTAAAACTATATCTATATTTTCAATGAAAAAAGATATTTATATTAAAATAGCACAATGGAGTCAACGGAACCTGCCTGCCAGTAAAAAGAAAAGAAATGGCAATCTAAAATGAACCACAAAAGATTTTAAAATGATACCAATCTTAAGGAGTCGCGTAAGCCGTGACGCATGCGGGAGCCAACTCAGGTGTTTGGGGTCAGAGTTTGTGTATCGTTTTAGCGAAATAGTAGTAAGTACGTCCATGTCCTCACGTCTCCACTATTATATATGCAAGGTTATGCAGCTCTTCTCTTCGTCTGTCGTCCCCTTCACTTTTAGTAGTAGCCATTAA
This sequence comes from Erythroxylum platyclados, assembly GCA_027563515.1. NCBI lineage: Eukaryota > Viridiplantae > Streptophyta > Magnoliopsida > Malpighiales > Erythroxylaceae > Erythroxylum > Erythroxylum platyclados. Next base: position 18,123,851 of record JAOQMM010000002.1, read on the forward strand.
TTTAATTTAAGGTAACGTTTGTTCTTTAAACATTTACTGTGTTGTATCCAAGTCCAGGCAAAGGGGGAGAGGCTCTTGTATATCTCTAAATGAGTTTGGTGGATAAGAGTAGTTTTAAGTAGATGAACTTTAATCCAAGGCTCTTTCTCTGTTCTCCTTTTCTCAAGTTGCCTAGTTTTTGGAAGATGCTAAGCTCTCTTTTTTCATATAGGCTTTTATTATTATCATTATTCCTTCCAAGAGAAGCTCATCATTGAGAAAGTAACTAGCATTGGGTTGCCCAGCCATTGTAGTACTGGGAAGTGAGTTGCGAGAAAAGATGGAACCGTTCATTTGGTATTGCCGACCAGTGGCGCATGGAATTTGGGGAAAACAAGTGGATTCGGCATTTGGTGCATACACACCCTGTGCCATTGACTCTTTGGTCATTTGTATTTCTCACTTGGTTCTTTTGGGCCTCTGCTTCTATCGAATGTGGTTCACGAAGATCAGTACAAAAGCTCAAAAGTATCGTCTGACTGCAAATTATTTCAATTATTTGTTGGCCTTGTTGGCTGGTTATTGTGCAGTTGTGCCTCTTTTGAGGTTGGTTATGA
>JAOQMM010000002.1:18130486-18146828 GCA_027563515.1 Erythroxylum platyclados
AAAACCAAAGAATATAGCTGCCTCCTAGTAACTCCCTTTGTAGACGAATGATATGCTCCTCCATACAAGAGAGAAGACATTCCTATGGTACTCCCTTGCAGTAATCTAGGAAATGAATGATTGGTCGGGAAGCTGAAGCTAATAGACTATAATATGGTTTAGGAGGTAACATTACACATATAAACCATAATCTTATTATTCACCCACCATAAATGAGATTACAAGTTGATATGGAAGTTGTTAGACAAGCGGTTCAGGAATTATGCGGGCCTAGTTTAAGACAACTTGGTCATCCATAATTTTACAAGCCTTATCCAAAATAGATTGATTAGAAGAATCCTTATCCTCGTGGCTAAAATTTTTTTGAATTTAAATGGTTTTCTGGTGAAGATGGTCAATTTACTATTAAGCACATTGCTATATTCACTATACAATATAAAGAATTAGCCAATTATGAAAAGTTCAACTACTTAAGCTCATGCTACTTCTAAACTTTTTAACAGGGACCACCTTTTTATAGTATGCTTTGTTACCCAAGAATTTTATTTTTCTAGGGGCTAAAATGTAAAGATTATTTTATACTCAATTTTTTATAAATAAACTCAAAGTTTGCATAGTAAAGTTGTCAAGAGTAATTCAGAAGAGTGGTAAGAATGCTGACATGTTTATCAATTATTTCAAGAAAATGAAAATTTGATACCAGATAGTATTTTCAGAAATTGAATATATGAAGTTAGCTCAAAGGAAGCTGGACATTAAATTGCATAAGAAATTTTAGGATATGGAATTTCATGATTTTAATAAGTTTATAGCAAAAGTCTTTAAACATGAAGAGCTCCCTAAAGAAGAAGGACATCGTAAGAAGAATTCAATAGGCACTTATGTTACTAAAACGAATTCTTATGATTCAACAATAGTTGAAGTCACCATTCCTAGAACTTGCATTTTTCTCTCTTTAAAACACAAATCCCTAGAAGTTAAAAAGAAAATTCCAGGTCCGTCAACCCAAGTTCAGTATACCTATAACATTACCAAAATAGAGGAGATTTTTTGTTATTTATTATAAGAAAAGTTTATCATAGTTCCTACGGAGCAGAGAATTCCTACGAACGAGAAAATTAGAGGCAGATACTATTGCAAGTATTATAACACTTAAAGCCACTTAATAAATTCTTGTCGGGGATTTAAGAATATAATCTAGGATTATATCAATAAAGGAATTTTGATGTTTGTTGAAGCTGACTAACCTATACTTATATATGAAGTTCTATTCCCATCCTTGGAAACTATTAACGTTACTAAATTCAATTTGCGCCTATCATTAAATGTCAAAAAGAATTTGAATTTTATTGAAAATCATTTGCCATCAGCATCAAATTTACGAATATGGATTTTTGTTCCTAAATATAATACCAATTTCAGGAATTAGGGCTATAGAATTCCTAGGATCTAATAGAAGGTAAAGATCTAGGGAAGAAATCATTGAGCAAAGTTCACTCAAGTTTACTAAAAGAGAAATGAATCTTGAATTCCTAGTTATTAGCACAAGCAACCCAGATTCATGGTACCACTATAAGTGCCACCATCTCGGCTCTGGTAGTCAGTAGGACATCGTAAGAATCCAATATCCTTAACTCAAACTAAAAAAAAGGTTTCAACAGTAGAGATCCTCTGACAAGATTAAGAAAAACAAACTCTTAGTAATAGAGGACATGACTTCAAAAAAAAATAGTTAATGTGAAACATGTTTTCTAAAAAAAAGTACTATGGACTCTAACGATAAAAGGGGAAAAGGAGAAATCTTCAGCCAAAAACAAGATAACATACAAGTGAATCATATATTTCATAGGAAGTCAACTCACTCTGAGAGCTAAAAAGACGATTTTAATGAGTCTATTACGATTGGGGACATTCCTATTTAGGTTCCACGCACTGTTTCGTCCATAAAGCTTCTGGTGTTATTTAGTAAATCTAGTGTAAAAAGGATGAAACTCGCCCTTGAGAAAGGTGAATGCAAAGTGTCAGTATTGAAAATAGGGTCAAGAATTACTGAGAAAGATGTTTTATAGAAGCCAGCTGAGGGTACTACATAACATACAAGGCTTTATATATTAAGGCTTATCTTAACGGAAAAACAATTTCAAGATTTTTGGTAGATAATGGGTCAAGATAAACGTCATGCCAACTAAAATGATGATAGCTTTAGGAAAAGATGATGCATTTGATCCCAATCGAAGTATACATTGCTGCATTCAACAGTGAAATTACTAGGGTATGGAGAATTCTCCTTGTAAATATTATATTGGGAAGGAAGATGTTGACTGTATTCTTTGTTGTTGGCACCTATACGAGTTACCAAGTCTTATTGGGGCGAGATTGTATCCACTCTAATTATTGCATTCCATCATCTATATATCAACTTTTACTTTTATGGAGAGAAGATGAAGTAGAAATCACTTTGGTTGATTCATAACCATTGCATACTAAAGTTGATGCGATGGAGGTAAAATTCTATAAGGATCATGTAAAGTTGGTGCAAATTCAGAGGTCGTCCTAGCAAAAGAAAAGACAAGAAAAGATGAAAATAGATGTTGAAAAATTCATAAGAGTAACCACCATCGTGCCAATTCCTAAGTCGATAAAAATTCCTATTATAAAGGAGCCTAATGAGTGAATTCTCATAAGAAGAATGGACGGTAGTTGCAACTATGGAAATCAAGTATAGAATGCAACATATTTTAGAGAATTTAAAAGAAATAAATGGATGCGATAATGAAAAATGGATTTTAAAGTAGATGAAGAACCGCAAATGATTGATAATGGTGCACATAAGATTTGAAATTCACACTTGAAAAGTTTGACAATTGTAAAGGGCAAAATTATGAATCCTTAGAAGAGGTGAATTTGCGCAATTCAAGGGAATTCCATAGAGTCTTTATTAATAAAGATTTGGATTCAAAGACAAAGTTGGAACTAGTGGAACTCCTGAAAGAATTTAAAGATTGTTTTACCTGGGATTATACTGAGATGCTAGGGTTAAGTAAAACATTAGTAGAACACATACTTCTAATAAAAACATAATTTCACCCTCATCGTCAACCTCCTAGGTGATGGTGAATAGAAGTCAAGTTAAAGGTCAAAGAAGAAATTGAAAAACAATATAAAGTTGTTTTATTAAACTAGCTAGGTATAGCAAATGGTTAGCCAATGTTGTCCTTGTAGTCAAGAAAAATGGAAAATTTAAAATATGTGTAGACTTCAAGTATTTAAATGCAACCACTCCTAAGGATATTTATATGATGTCAATTGCATATTATTTAATAGATGTGATGGTTGGACATTCTTTATTTTCATTTATGGATTATTTTTTGGGTTATAACTATATTTTTATAGATGAAATGATATTTCTATTTTAGATGTCTGGGATCAATTGGAACATTTGAGTGGGTTGTAATTCCTTTTAGCTTAAAGAATGCAAATGTCACATACCAAAGAGCCATGAATGTCATTTTTCATGACTTAATAAGGCAAATGTTGAAAGTTTATATATATGATATTATCGTGAAGTCAAAACAAAGTGTAGGTCATACCTAAGATTTACAAGAAGATTTTCATAGGGTAAGAATGCATAGCCTGAAAGAAATTGAATTGGATAAGAATAAAGTGAAGGTTATTCTCAAAGTAAAACCACTTTAGAATAAAAGGAAACTTAAGAGATTTTTGGGCCACGTAAATTACGTGAGAATATTTTTTACTAATCTGGAAAGAAAAACAAAAGAATTCTCAAATTTATTAAAGCTAAAGAATTCAAAGGAATTACCAAGTAGCTTTTAATAGTGTCAAGGCATATTTAGCAAAACCTGCCCCTTAGAAGAGGAATTCCATTAAAGTTGTATATTTCTACAGTAGAAGAATCCATTGTATACTTTTTGGCCTAGAGTAATGAAGTAGGTCATAAACAAGCTATTTATTATCTAAGCAAAATTCTTATGCCAACAAAGAAGAAGTACTTACCCTATTGTAAAGTTATGTCTAACGTTGTTTTTGTTTATTCAAAGTTAAGGCATTACTTGTTACAAAATAAAATCTTTGTGGTTCCCTGAACTGATAGAATAAAATACATGTTGAACAAGTTGATTCTCTCAAGAAATATTAAGAAATGACTTATTGACTCTTATAGACTTTAATTTGGTATATTATCCTCAACAGTATATAAAAGGTTAGGCGTTAGCTGACTTTTTAACAAGTCATCCTTAATTAAAGTACAAGAGGATGAGGGACACTTAATTCTCAACTGTGATAGGAAGCTATGGGAATTGAAATTCAATGGATTTAGTATAAAGAAGTTTGCTGGTGTCGAAATTGTCATAATTGCACCAGATGGAAACAAAACTCTTCACTCCCTCAAAATGGATTTCACATGTATCAGTAATCAAGCAGAATTTGAAGGCTTATTGATTAGACTAACGCTTTTAGTTAATCTTGGAGCGAGAGAAATTTTAATTAAAGGAGATTTACAATTCTTATTACTACAAGTGACAATAGCTTCATTTTCCAATGATTCAAATTCATTTTTTAACTCCTGAATTTTGGTTAGAAGATTTTTGCCTTTGATCTCTTCTGCATTATAATCCATTCTCCACTGATGTGGGAGACTCAACTTTTCAAAGTACATAACTTGATCATGAGAATATTTCTCAAAGGAAGCAAAGACTTTCTTAGCCTTTCTTAAAAATCCCCCAATAATGGATGACTAAGTGAACATATGACAGTATACTTAAAAATAACTACGTTGAAATTCAATTAGGAATTGCAACTCCTACTACATGTTCAATCTTAAAAGACTCCTTGACTCTCGATAATTCTTTGGAGTTTATCGCTGGTACAATATTGGAAGGAAGGTCTAGGAAATAATCTAACTATCTAAGAAGCTTAAGTCGAAGACTTCTTTTGACATTATTGTTGTAGACCAAACATCCTTTATCTACAAGTCATTAAAGAATTTGTTAACAGATTAGTAGGCCAACATATACAATAAAGGAATTTGTCTCATCTTCAATGAAGAAACCTTAGTGGTTTTTGGGTCAGGAGAAGTCTTGATCTTTCCAGATTCTATTTCCAAAGGGAAAGAAGGAGTAGGGAGGTCTGACATTGTGTCATCTAAAAGGAAAGATAGATAAAAAAAGAATTCATAATGAAAATAAAGTTAAAAGTAATAAAAGCACGTGTCATACCACCACTAACTTCTTTAAAAATCTTCTTAAGAGTAGAAGAAGTCCCTTCTAGAGGAAGAGTGTCTTCAGTAGATTGATGGTTATAGATTCTTTGAATAATTTGGAGGAGGGGTAAGTAGACTTCCTCGTAGAAACTTTTGGAGCTAGGGTTTTGGCTTTTTTTAAACTAGAAGTTATTAGTGAGTTTTCTTTTAGAAAGAGGATTATGAGCCATTTCTTTATTATAAAAAGGTTGACTATCTCCTTTATTTTTAGTATCCAAGATTCCAAAGTATGTAAATAAATGAAAGTTAAGAGAATTCTTTGGAATTAGAGCACATGAGTAGAGGGGAATACCTTTGAGAAGTGTAGAATCAAGCCGAGGAACTAAACTCTGAAAGCTTTTAAGCCACCGGGAGTGTTAAGCTTCAGTGTCATCCATACTGGCAATAATAATCTTACGTTTCAAAATGCGATAATGATTAAAAATTTCCTAGAGGAATTTGTCATTGACAACACTTACTTCAAAAGGTACTCCTATTAGATAGTCCAAGAATGTATAAATGGAGGAATTCCTAGAGATAGGCCAAGTTGCCTCCTCCATAAGCAAGGGCGATACATTTTAAAACTCAAGGTCATAATAGAAGGATCGAGTTTCAAAGCCTTATCACCACCCATAATAAAGACTCGAAGTTTGGTATAAAACAAGAAAAACTTTTGATAGATATCTAAAGAGGAGGACTCGAAACTTTTGAAGATTTTTAACTAGTAAGTTCTTTTGGAGAAGTCTCCAGAAGGATTTAATTGATCTCTAGATTGGGACTTTAAAGACAGTAAAATACTAAAAATGTCTTTGGTACAAAGATTGGACAAACCACATGCACAAATTTAGGCATTGCAAAGGAAGATTAGAAAGACATCTCCTTAAATTTCTATATAAAAATCTATGAAATCAAAGCTTAAAAACAAAAAAAAACTTACCAAAAGCTACTGCTTTACAAAAAGGAAGGAATTTTAAGCTAGGTTGATTATTAAAAGGGCAAAAAACAAATCGATTCAGAAGGACAGAGACAAGAGTTCTCGAAGAAGCATAGTTTTTTATTAATCCAAAATAATAAAAATATTTAAAATTCAGAAAATAAGGCCTCTTTGATAACAAGCAATCCAATCAAGAAGAAAATGTCTTTCAAAGAAATAGAAGCATAACTAAAAGGAAATATAAATGAAAGACACGAAGGACTCCAGAATTTTAGAATCGCAAACATGAGATTAGGCTAGTACTCAATAGGATTCCTGGAAATAACTATCTGTTGGAGAAGGCCTTGCCCTTCCAGGCTTAGTGATATGATAGGATAGGTTATCTACCCATTTAATCCATTGGTCTACATTCCTAACCCAGGGTTTTAAGGATTCTAGAGCTTGCAAAAAAGTGAATTCTAAAAGGAAATTAGACTTATTTGTTTCTCATAAATAAGGGAGCGATGTATAAGAAGCATCCATAGGTGAGGGAGTCCCAATAGTAAAAGGAAGGTCATATTCGTTGTCAAAGTATGGACAACCTTCAACAATGTTGAAAAATAAGAATTCAAATGTTAGAATTAACGAAAAGGGACATTAAGCATAAGAATTCTTTACCTGATTCTTATGAAAGCTGAAAGGGGCTAAGATGGAATGGATACCCCTTCAAGTTTAGCAACTTATAAAAGAAATGGAGTTGGGAAAAATTATAGGGATTTTTGGAAAATAATAGAATTAGACACATACTTTAGTGGCGTTTAGCTCAGCAAAATCTGTTAAGGAGGAAGAAGAAGTCATAGCAGCAGAAGTCATAAGAGAAGAATGTGCGAGACAGAAAAAACAATAAAAGACTATTTGAAAGCTAAGGTGAAAAATGAAGAAGTAATGAGATGCTTTTATAATGTAGAAATGGCTTAATCTTAAGGAAATAGTAAAAGGTAAGAATTTAAATAGATTTACTGTTTTTTGTAACAGAAAAAGATTTCAAATTTGAAAAGATTCCAATGTAATCTTTGGATCTAATAATTCTTATCTATATAACAATGTTTGAGATTAAAGAGATTTCTCATGAGTAACGTTACTTGTCTTAACTAGTGAATTCAACTTAGAGTCATGTAAGTTTTTTAGTGAAATTCGATTTACAATGAGGAAATCAGAGAAATTTTTATAATGTTTGCTTTGCACAACCAATCATATGTGGGAGGCAATTGTTGATAGTCTAAAATAAATTCAGTTCATTTGGCCCATAAGTGAAAGGAGCTCGAATCTAGAAGTCTTGAATTTCATTTGGCTAGAGAATTCATGCATATGAGAATCAATTAAAAATTTCAAGATTTAAGAATTCCAAACATTAAATACATAATTGACATGTGCTTTAAAGAAAAATAGTATAGGGAGACAGTTGCTGAAAATAGGACAATATATTGGAAGTTAGATATTAGAACATAATATAGAAGTTGAGAGAATGCTAGAAATTAGTTAACAAAAATATGACTGAGTGAGGTGCAAGTCAAGTAGTTATAAGAGACAGAATTCCAGAATGTGAAAATTAAGAAAACAGTGGTCAGTATATATAAAATATAGGAAACTGGGTAGTTACAACACAAAAGAGCTTGAGGATGAGAAGATTATGACCCTGTTTGGCAATCAGCGGATTGCAATAGCTGTTAGCTAACAGCGAATTAATATAGCTGATTTGACCAGTGGATAACATCAGTTGTTTATTTAAAGATGTTCGGTAAAATTAACTGTTTAGTATTAGTTGTTTATGTGTAAAATGACTTATAAGGACATAACGTATTCTGAAAAATGAATTAAACTTTATAGAGATATATATGAATTACTAATTCATAATGTATGTTTATGCTAAATATGACTTTATGTATTATTAAGAACATGATTCAAGAATCAGAAGCACATGTAAAAACATTACATCCAATTATCCGTATATAACTATAGGATATGACTAAATTATCTTTTATTAAATTATCTCTTTTCTAATGTCTTTAAATTGTTTATATTCATTAACTCAAAATACAAATTTTTATCTTTATCTTTATCTTTATCTTTTATCTTTTATCTTTATCTTTATCTTGTAATAAAATTTTTGGACACAATTGTCTTTTTATCCTATAATTTTCAGCCGCTATTTGAAAACGCTCCTATGAGTAGCATTTTCAAAAATAGCGGATTGGGTTCAATCCGCTGTTTACCAAACAAAATAATTGGCTGTTTGATATAGTCAAACAGCTAATTTCTTCCAAAACGCTAAAAAATGACTGAAACGCTATTTACCAAACGGGGCCTATATATTCACCAACACCATGACAAAGGAGGTCTAGACAACAGAATCTCTAGATAAACATAATCTCAGTACAACAAAAAATCACTCTCCAAAAAGAGATCAACTTATTCCAAATACATTTTGTTATTTTCCAATTTTCTTTACTTTGTGAATTTCCCTTTATTATCTCGAATTTCCTTTTTTTTTTTGAAAAATGAAAATTTCATGAACCCTACAAGAGTTATAAAAATATACAATAGAATGTCATTTATAATGACAAGGTCTAGATAGAAAGAGACAAGTACAACTCAATCAAACTCCACGTAACCAACAGTCAATTGTTTTCCTTAATCCAAATTTCATTTCATCAAATTTTAGTATTTTGATAACTTAAAACTCCACTATAAATTTTTCGAAATTTACTTATATCATTGCTGTAAATCAGATACAAATTTGAAGAGAATTCCTCTTTAACACCCTTGCAATTTAGATTAATACTAATTCTATCCTTGTTCATTGTGAGTACAACCCAAAATTTGCATTGCCTTCCTCTTTTTCTTCGACATGGCAACAGCTTGTCGTACGTAGAGACAGCTCAAAAAAGTCAACAAGCTGAGATGAAGCTTCCGGAGAAATTAACTCACTACAGAGAAGGATGACAACCTCAAGCAGCTTCTGCGAGAACAATAAAATGAAAACAGAGGCGCTCTTCTTACGTTAGTGTTAGAATCGTAAAGAGCTCTGAATTTTACTGAATACAAACATTTAATAGAAAATAATTCTTTAATAACTAAAATTAAGTAATTATGTACTTTAATTCAAATACAATATTTTTAATTGAATCACGAACCATATATTTAAAAGTAATTGCCACCTGCAGGATACAAAATTTCTTTGGCTACAAACAACTACAAAGTGAACATCTTTCTAACGTTCCAGCCTCGTTCCTGTAAAAAACTCAGCATCCATCCATAACTACACTATGTACAAGAAAGAATTGATGACCAAGAAAGAATACAATACATTTTGATCCCAAAAATTGCACAGCTACGGATTGAAGCGAAAGAGCCAAATCATATTTGTGACCTTAACCGCATCACTAGCTGTTGTATACTTTCAAGCTTCTCATTGAGTTGCTTAAGGTCAGACATATGTTCTTTACAGGGCTCTGATCGTGATATAATATCAGTAACAAGGGCAGCACATTTTGACTGTGAATCTGAAACTGCCTCCTCAAGTGACGCAACCGTCGACTCCACAGTTGCTGGCAAACTTAAACTCGTCATATTTGTTGAGGGAGAGTAACCAATGCTGCAGGGACTGCTACCTCTGCTGTACCTTTCTGAGGTGAAAATTTTGTCAAACCCCTCTGTTCCTGCATGCACAAACTCATTGTTATCAACCACAATCAATAATCATTTCTAAGTTGATTAAATCTTTGATGATGCAAATGAGATTCAATACTTGTATGTAATAATCAAGGATGAAGAAATCCCCTCAACAAAATGATTATTGAATTGAATGAAGCAATTTGTAGCATCAACTTGGAGTTATCAAATGCTATAGACTAACAGATCTTAGTACTTGTTTTTAACTTTCTTCACTATGAAGATACTGGGAGGATCTCAGATCTCGATACACACTAGATATTCAAAATGAAAGTGCAGGAGGTGGTAAAATATTAACCGTACCAAGGTTGCCAAGCTGATCTATGGCTGCCCGTCCAAGGGCCTTCTCCAACTTGAGTAGCCTCAGGATTCCAGCAGTTATCCGACCCATTGCATCAACTTCAGACTTGCACAATAGAGCGAGGTGCTGAAGCTCATCTTTGGTTACGACAGCCTCTATCTACAATGTAGAAATTACAGTAAGATATAAAAAGCATGACCAGAAAATAGAATCATCTAAACAGAAAGCCATCAATTAAAAGTTGGCCAGTCAATTCCACTTGGTTCGGCCTCATTATTATTCATTGTTAAATTATTCATTGTTACTATAGCTCTTATGTTTTGTATTCCATGAATCTGGTAGAAAGGGGAGTCCTTATATGGATGGAATCTAGTCACCCGCATGGGCTTCATTACCGGTTGCTTGACAGAAAATTTCAAATTTTCCACTATCCAATTTGCCATTTCATCATCACCACTTTCCTCTGACGTCACAACATGAATCTCAACATTTATGCCGCCAGGTGCCTCAACAACTTCCTTGATTCCATTTGAAGACGCAGAAATGCCCTTCTGCCCCTGTGGTTTAAATATTTGCAAACCTTCTACGCCAACCTGCAAGTATGCTCAACCAATAGACATAAAGATTCTCATAAGCAAGTACATCGGTCATGTGTATTTTGAAATTTAAAGCATTAATAACTAGTTTAAATGCTTCTAACAGATTTGAAGAGAAATGACATCTCAAAATCCCCAAATATGATTTTGCTTCAGGAAAAAGTAACAGGAAGGAAAAGGAGCAGAACAGACTCCCATAATGGGACTATTTTGTTCTACTTTTGTCATTTCTCCTGCTGTTTGAGCAAAACCTCTAAATGCGTTGCCCTCATTTTCTCCTCCCCAGGTTTCCTCTCTCCAAAATGCAATATCAAACCAATTATCCTCTATTCATTTTACTTCTTCTAGTCCATCTAATAATCTCTAAGATTACAATCACAAAAAGAAATATGAGACTAAGTAATCCTCACCGTAACCAACTCCACAGGATATTTGTGTATTCTGCTCAACTTTGCTCTGCCATCGACCTCGTGCTTTGCATCGCTCTTGGCTTTTACCAACAAACTTTGGAAAGTTGCATGCCAGGACCTCTGTTCTCTGCCCACATCTCCTTGGGTGGAAAACCACCACCTTTCTGCCATCTCCTGTGCACCTTCAAGAGCAAATAACCAGTCTTTCAATTCTATGCACAAATCCACATCATCTGGCATTCCTAGTTGCAATGGTCCAGTATCTCCCCCATTTCCTGAGGCTCCATCTGCAGAAAAACAGATGATGAAGAGAACTGCCATTTAAGAACCTTCAAACTTCAAAACAAAATCGAAGGAGCATATGATATAAATGAAGAGAATTCCTACCTCCCAAATCATCAATAAGAAGAGGTGATGGTTTAAAAAGTTTTGAAAGTGGCCCCTTTGCTATATACCCCAATCCTTTTGACAGCCCCTCACCAGGACCACCATCAGGTCCAAGTACTCCAAAGCGATGCATGAGGGCTTCGGCATAGTTCATTCCTCCACCAAGGCGAACTCCAAAGATACAGGCAGACACACATAGACTATGGCACTCCCTATCCTCTTCACTGAATGGCATCACATGTACCATGCTTACATCAAGAAATGGATTTGCATTACCAATACCATTTATTTTATGTTTCATTTCCTTGTGTACCCAAAAGACAGTCCTCAACTGATGATATCCATTTGCTGCCACAAAAGGACCATTTTCAGCTGAACCCAAAACTGTGTCATTCTCATGGGACAAGCTTCTGTCAGTGTCTACACAGTCCACCTCAACACTCTGCCAGCGCAAAATGGATGAAATGGCAATAGCACCACCAAGTGTTCTATGACTGACTTTGATGAAAAGATCTTCTCCAATAAATTGAACCAGAGGCATTCCCTCTGCATCTGTGGCAGAAGACTCTAAAAATCTCAGCTGGAGATTTTTCAGTGCCAAGCACACTGCAGTATCACAGGGAACCTTGTCCATTAACCTACCACTAGAACACTCATTACTATTTGCATTTAGTCTTCTGCTTTTACCAACTGATGCAATCTTTTCACTAACTCTTCCAAAGTACGTGTACAGGTCTAGGACAAAAAATAGCTGCTCAACAGAAGAATTTGACAAGTATTGTTCACAAGCTATCCCAACCCTAACAACACCACCAGGAGGAGGGATAGCAGACAATGGCCTTCCATCAGATGAAACCATAGCTACCTCAATGGAAGAATGCATCAGTTCAACACATCTCCACGAGCCCAAAGTCAACCCACAAGAATTTAGCGAACCTGTTAAATTGGAATGTGTCTCCAGAGATAAACTAATCAATGATGCTGTTGCAATCCATTTCTTCTGGCTAGCATCAATTGGTTGGCCCTCCCAAAGACAGAAACAAGCAGGATCCTTCTCCAAGTTGAGTAACTTGGGTTTCAATGAAGGTGACTCTGAGAAGGACAAATTTTCAAGGTGAAGCTTTGCTCCAGTGAAGGAACTATCAACCATAGGGTTCCTTCTGTCAGCTTGATTGCTTGATGCACCCACATCCAAAGGAATACTGACATGCAACTCGTTAAGATTGAGGATCATTGAATTTATGGAAGAATCTGGTAAAACATCCCCAGGATTGACAACAATACCATCAGCTAAGAAAGATGATATCCTCAAACATGATTCTTCTTGAAGATGAATCTGGAAAGGCAAGGGAATGGTCACAAAAAAACATGAATAGCATTCTTGATAAAAAGCTCATTCACTCAGATCAATAATTCATACCATAAGAGGCTGACAAGCAATAACCGTTTTTGAAGCAAAAGATGGTGGGGCCGGCGATGGCATGACCTGAAGAGAATGTAGGCATATCAAAGGAACACCTGCCGTTGACTGCCACCATTGTTCTTCCAAGGGATATATTGGAGGACAGAAATTGTTAGCTGTAAAAGCAATTAACAATTGGGATTGTTAGAAGATAAAGTTGTAGTGTACATCTTACACTCTCCTCTGTATAACTATAAGTTGTTATTACTCCTTACACTCCTCTGTATTCCATCTCTCTCTGTAACAAACCATAACAAACTCTGTAATAAACTGTAACAACTTCATGTTTATAATGAAGAAGTACGTGAAGGATGATTCATTCGGTGATCATCCTCATTCATATTCATTTGTTAACTGGGATCAACAGTGCTGACTTCTAATACATCCTAAAAGTATAAACTGATAGAATTATAATTGCTCAAAAGAGAGAGAGGTATACTACCAAAATCTGGAAGTTGAACAAGATTTTCCACATCAGCCTGCATGGAAGGCTGAATCAAAGTGCACGGAGGGCGTGAGAAGGTATCCCTACATTCACATGAATTCATAGCAAATTAATCTGATACATGAGTAGGTAAAGTATAATCAAGCCTATTCAAAATACTAACCAAACTAGAACATCACCTCAATATAACTTAAATGAGTACGAGTTTTCCAATAACCAATTAGAAACTTTCCTAACATATCATAAATATAGTTGAAGGGAAGAGATTTTGTTAAATCTATTTGAGGGACTAAAAAGTGTAATAGCGTACAGTTTTGCCAACATGCCCTTGAAGACCAGGGTTGCATAGAAGAGAATTGAGAACAATTTGTTAGGAAAGTCCCTCCTATTTTAAGCTAAACGTCTAGATGAAATAAAGAAGTTTGAGATGATATCCGTATGGTCAATTGCATAAATCTTGGAGAAAGGATAAGGTTGTGGGGAGGGTATTTCTTAAGAATACTAAATCATTGGCCAAAATAGAATTAAACACTAGTTACAGTACAGCTCACAAGCCCTACAAATTTAAACACCACTAGCTTCTATATGCAAAAGAAAAATCATAAATCCACCGGAGGAACAATCTACAAGTTTTGAGAACATAAACCCACCAACCATAATTCTGTGGTGAATTTACTATCTCTCAGAGTATGTATTAAATGAGATTCCCAAGCTCTATGCAACATCTCCATAGAATAATGAGTTAAGCACATAATGGGTAATCCACGACGCTCCTACACATCAGTTTAGCAACTACAACAAAGGAATCAGGTTTTCATATACAAACTATCCCATTCAACCTCAAGTGCATTGCAATTGCAATTTTCTTCCATGTTCTTTGCAATTTTTGTTGGTAATCCTTATTCTAAAGTATTTTAAGACACATGCTCCTGGTACAGCTTGGTATGCTGCCTTAACACCTCCCCTGTTTCATTTCCACTTCAAAACATAACCAATTTTCTCCAATTTCTGGTCCCTCCTTAAATTTCGTATGCTAGTGGTCTAGATCAAATATACATCTATCATTAATAAAGATATGCAACAGAATTCTTAAGCAAGAAAAGGAACTTAGATCCACATGCTTATACGTGCTAATAGAAACAGGTCACACTTAACTCATAATCTGAATTAAATGATATCAGCTACATAATTCCTTCTCCTCTGAATTAACCCAATCAAATTACAAAAGAGAAGGGAAAACAAACGGTCAAAGTTTAAAGATTACCACCTACTAAAATTTCACCACCTACTAAAATTTCAAATTGATAAAAACTAAGGTTCTATTTGTTTCTATTTTTATTTTTATTTTTCGTTTTCTGTTTTTGTTTCCAAATTCAGTATAAAAAAAATGATTTTTATTTTTGGTTTTTGTTTCATTTTTTATTTCTTCCAAATTTTAAAAATTATGAAAATCATAAAAATGACTTGTTTTCTAATTTTTTTTCATAATCAAATTTAATATCAACTAAATATTTATTTATTTAATTATTTAATATATTAATTTTTAATAAGAATTAGGAATAATTTAATTTACTTAATAATTTTATTCTATTTTTGTAATTAAATTAAATAACTATTAATAAATACAATTAAATGTAAAATATCTCCAAAATATCTAAATTTCAAATAAAATTTGATTTAATAATTAAAATATATTTAAATAAATATTAATTTTAAAATAAAAGTTAATTTATGGGTTATCTCATAACTAGATTTCAGGTGGCTGATCTATTATTTGGAAATGAAATTGTGGATTCACAAACTTCTACATATCAATGCATCTTTTTGTTGACCAACTTTTTGTGACTAATATGTTGATAGATTATGTATCTTTAATTTATTCCCTTTCTTTGATCAGACATTAGTCATAAGCAAAATGAGAAAACTAACAAAGGAAGGACTTCAAAGGACCGACAAGAGAGTTAGCCTCATGAATGAAATTTTGGGTTCCATGGACATTGTGAAGTATGTTACAATATAACAACAATCTCTCGTAAGAATAACATGTAATTTTGTGCCATTGACTCTGATAACTAACTCTAATCCAACAAATGTTTCAGATGTTATGCATGGGAGAAGAGCTTCCAATCCAGAGTACAAAACATACGGGATGATGAGTTGTCATGGTTCCGTAGTGCTCAGTTCCTTTCTGCTGTATGAAAAAAAAATCAATCTTGCCTCTATTTATAATACCCTAGTCAAGTACATTCCATTACTGCCAATTTATGCTGCTATAAAAGCTAAAAAAGTCGAATAACAAAACTTGCATGTGGCATTGATGCGTGTATAAGGATAGTCTAATAGGAAAGTATTACTTGACGATTAGTGAGTAACTGAAAGTGAAGTGAAAATAGAACAATACTACAGTTTCTTGCAATAAAGTCCTTATAAATTCCTACTCAGCTGCTAATAGTTATGCAGCTACATACACCAGCTAGTAATTGATATTAAAAACTATTTTAGAAGAGAGCTTATGATTGTTTAGAATGCTGGTTATAACATATATGTCACCCTCGTAAGGTCCCTCCTGTATGAATCATTCACTTTCTTGTTAATCTATGTAAACCGTTGAAAAACATAGAAATGGCGATTGAAAAACATAAGAATACACTTAGACTGCATAATTTATTATTTGACATGCATCTTTCTTCGTGCAATATTGACTATATATGTCCAAGTGAATTAAATTGAGTTGTGACTTTTTGCGTTGAATAACCATTGGGCTTCTCTTGCAGTTCAACAGTTTTATACTCAACAGCATTCCAGTTGTCGTGACATTGGTTTCGTTTGGAACTTTCAC
>JAOQMM010000002.1:18164528-18176062 GCA_027563515.1 Erythroxylum platyclados
GCTTTCGTCCTTACTTTTCCCTCTCACGTTCATTTTTTTCTTCCCTTTCTATTCTCAACAATTTGCATTTTCAATTTCAGATCTCTTTTGCATTCGCATTTTCAAGAATTTGGCGTTAGCTTTGTTCATATCTGATTGGATTGAGATATATCTTTGGAGGAGAGCTGGTTAGAGAATGAACAACGGAGAACAGGAGGACGGATTCCATTCGCCGGCCGGTCGGAAGTACCGCCCTGTGGTGGATAGCGATCGCGCGGTGCTTGAGATGTTGCCTATGGATCCTGGATCATCTTCCTCCGCTTCTCGCGCCACTAATCAATCTAACTTAATGTAACTTTCCTGTCTTCTCCCGCCACCTCTCTCTCTCCCTCTATATATATATAGACACACACACACACACACACACACACATATACATATATTTATATGTATGCTTTGATGTAAATGTTTTCATATGTATGTGAATATGATGCATATGTTTTCATGCTTTCACACTGTTTTGAATGGCTTCAACCAGTTACAAACTCTCTCTCTCTCTCTCTCTCCCTCCCTGTGTTTGTATATGTTTTGGCTATTGATATTCTATATTCGTGTTTGTCTCTTGCTAATTTGGAAGAGACTCTTTTAGAATCATGAAAGGTAGTGTGATTTTATATGCTCCTGAACATATTGATTGGTTGCTAGGCTGTATTCCTGTTGTTTCTTTAGCTTTTAATGGAATTATATATTCTGAAAGACAGTGATTTAAATTGAAACGTCGGTTGATGTCTTCCTTATATCTTTGAGAAACCACTTCTCTGTACCTGTAGTTGATTTTTGAGTTCGAAATATGAAAGCTCAGACACTTTTTCCTCCCTATTTTGTGTTTAGTTGAGATAAAGCTCGAAAGAAATGTAATCAATACTTTTTACAATTGCATTTGCTTTCTTGGTGGTACAATGAATTGAAACTTTTTGTAAGGAATGTTGCACTTTTGATATGTGTTGCATAGTGATCTTTTTAGTCTTTTTGTGGCCTAACAAGCTTGATTTAACTTAATGTTTATGTTAAATATTTTGATGTTCAAATATTGAAGAATCACGAAACACACAAACACTTGTAATTGACTCAAAGATATATGTCTATACATATATATGCCCTCCATATTTTTGCAATTGTTATTCATTTCAATATACATTGTTAGGAAGATCAAAGTAGGTGCCCAAGGAAACATGGCTTCTCGTGCAAGTCAAGTGCAAGCTCCTGCAAATGGAGGAGGGAATGGTCTGATGAAAGAGCACAAACTGGAGTTGTTTGGTTTTGATTCTCTTGTTAGCATTTTGGGTCTTAGGAGGTATATTACTTATTCTACTAATGTTCTTGTTATCAATATTACTTTAAATGCTGCCATTTTACACATTTTTTTTCCCTAAGTAGTGCATTTTAGTTGGTTTGTAACAACATAAAAGTTTATGAATGTGAATGATGATGAACATTGAATGAAGTGCCTTTTGGCTTATATTCAGATTCAAAATTTAATTAACCTTACGTCCATATAGTATATAACTTGATAGTTCTTTGAAAGTCTCCTTCCCTACTATTCTGTAATCTAGCACTTTGCATTGTTACATTTTAGACTTCTTAGAATAATATATAATCCATTTTTTGGTCTTACCTTACAGATTAAGCTTTTGAGTTGACTGATTTATTGGCATAGTATTAGAGTCTTGTGTGACTAAGAGTTCTTAAGTTCAAATTGTGTTGCCATCATTTCTAGTTAGATTTGTGATTTGCTGTGTTTGTCCACACATCGTGTGAGGGGGCATATAAAATAATATGTGATTCATTCTTGGGCCTTATCTAACAGCTTGAGCTTTTGGGTTGAATGCTTTCTTGACAAGACTTATCTTGGTCTTGTGCATCAGTATTTCCTTGATTATGTCATTTCTGCTTTAAAGGTAGGTTAACTTTTCTCTAATTTGAACCTGCTTGAAAATTTTTATTAAGATGTAGTGAATTGCATTTTTACTTTCTATTCCAGTATGACAGAAGAGGAAGCTGCAGTACCTTCTAGTCCAAGGGATGGTGATGATGGTTCCTTAATGTATGAGCGTCCGAGGGTAGGCTATATTTTTTAGGAGGCCACTGCCTTTTCCTTTTAGTATCCCTGGACATATAATAGCTGTGTCGCAAGTCTGCAGTATACTAGTAGTGCTAATCACATGAGGTGCATTTTCGTTGCATTCTATATGCTTTCATTTTCAAATAGATCAGCGGATTGCAGGTGCTTGTTTGTCAGATTATTTTGTGGATATTTCGATTCCTACGGATACACTCCTTTAGTTACCAGGTTAAAATGCTTTGTATCAAGATACTGTTATAGATTATTTTAGTAAGACTTTAAACATCATGCATTAGTGCTGGAATTGTTCTTAGTAGGGATGGTTAGTCCAGTATCACGCAAAATTGTTTTTTTTTTCCTATTGATAGCTTTTTTTCTTTTCCATTCCATTTTCCACTGATAAGGGGTTCTAACATGCATTATACTGTGTAAAATTGTTTACCTCAAAAATATTGTTTCTGATTCATGACTTCCACAATTTTCACTTCTCGTGGGCTTCATATGATGCTCAATTCTTTCTCAAGATTAAGTGATATTGTTATTGTGGCACAGTTACTTTGTTTTTATGGACTTGATTGCTTGAATTTAGGGATAAAACCACCAGCTTTGTGATGAACTCAAATATTTTACGTGTCTGTTACATGCAGGGTAATGATGTTAAGTTGGGCACAATGATGGGTGTTTTTGTGCCATGCATCCAAAATATACTGGGGATTATCTACTATATCCGATTCTCTTGGTAAATCTCTTGTTGGTCTTGATTTGGTTTACTTTTTCAGCACAGGGGCCTTTTGTTTTTGGATGAAGTAAAAATGATGGTTATTATTTTGTGCATCCTGCTTTCTTTTTATTTATGAGAATGGTTGTTCTCAAAATAGAGGTGCAACTTGCAATCTAGTTGAAAGCAGTCAAATAATCCATTTTTTTAATTTATTATTTTGAGTCAGTTGTCTTAGATATGCATGTGCTTTGCCATCTCAAGTTTCATTCAGAGTTCAATTTTTAGAAAGCTCGTCCAATGCACAATTAGTTGTGAATAAATGCCCGTTGATTTTCAGCTAAGTATCTGTTTGTGATGTTCCTCCTGGTACTTTTCAGTTCTTGCTACATGATGGTAGGATTGTGTTTGTTTGATCTCATGCTAGTTTTCCTTTCCTTGCCCATTTGTTCTGACAGTAGTTGGTATTGTTCTTATTTTTTCTGGAAACCTGCAGGATTGTTGGGATGGCAGGAATAGGTGAATCACTAATGTTGGTAGCATTTTGTGGTTTGTGTACTTTCCTAACTGGAATTTCACTTAGTGCCATTGCAACTAATGGTGCAATGAAGGTAAGCGTGACATGCTTAATCATTTTCCTTAGTTAATATTTGATTTGTTTTTGTTCCACAACAAAATTATGTTCAAGTGTTTTCATCCATATTCTGTTGTTGGATATGTTTAGTTACATATGCACTTATAAATGGGTATCTGCAGCTTTATGAAGTCTTACAGCACATTAAAAAGATCTACTTGACTTGCTAAAAGCTAGAATTACTCCTGAGAGTTATGTATTTATTATCCTTTAGGGTGGGGGACCATATTATCTCATCGGCCGTGCTCTGGGACCAGAGGTTGGAGTTAGTATTGGATTATGTTTTTTCCTTGGGAATGCAGTTTCCGGTGCTCTGTAAGTTGTTGAGTTAACCATCTTTTGGTGCCTTCCTAACATGTTAAGGTTCATGATCATGATGACAAGACTAAATCATTTTTACCTTTTGTTAGCCACATATGCATAACTACATACCTTAAAACTATTTCTTCTTTTACTCTCTCTTATGGTTTTCAGTTATGTGTTGGGTGCTGTTGAAACCTTCTTAAAAGCCGTGCCTGCTGCTGCAATATTTAGAGGTAATGATTGAAATTTTCTGGACACGAGGATAGCGTACTGATACCCAAGCCATTTCATGAAGTTGGGACTGATTTCTTTCCTCATCTGTTGTCATGCCTTTTAATTCAGAGACTATCACAAGGGTCAATAATACGGCAACTCCAGAGCCCATACAAAGTCCCACTTCACATGATCTGCAAATTTATGGGATTGTTGTGACTATTAGTTTATGCTTCATTGTGTTCGGTGGTGTGAAAATGATCAATCGGGTTGCACCTGCGTTCCTTATACCAGTTTTATTCTCAGTCTGCTGCATATTTCTTGGGATTTCTGTAGCAGGAAAGGACAAACCTGCACGTGAGTCTTTCAGTTTTACCTGTTTGTATCTTGAGAAGAACCACTAATGGCTGTTTGTCGTTGGAATCTATACTGTGTCATGTTTATGTTTACCGAGGAAACACATCTGCTGTTGTTGCTTTGTCTACATATATGGCGTATTAAGAGAAGTTATTAAACTATAGATGCTGATATTTGGCTTTAGTCTTGACTAGGTGATTAGGTTGGTTGTCTTCTGCATTGTCATTTGGTTTATCTGAAGGTTATATGCATTGGTCTTTAGCTTCACTACCTGTGGTTTTATTTGGGCTCATTCAAACCCAAAACTGGAGTCCAGTCCTTGATATAGGACTTATTGTCACTGGGATCAATCGTTTATCACCCGCATTTTATTCTTTATTTCTCTTGCTGTTGCAGCTGAAATTACGGGCTTGAGTTTGGAAAGCTTCAAAAATAATTGGAGTTCAGATTATCAGCTTACCAATGATGCTGGAATACCTGATCCTGAAGGAAAGAATTACTGGAATTTCAAGTAAGCATTGCCAAGAGTCCTCATTGTTGTTTATAGTGTTTCTTCTTACAGTGCATGTCACTGGGTAGTTCTATTCTTTTGGAATTCGTGTATATTGCAGTTTTCTGTCATCTTTGGTTTCACGCTGCACAATGTCCTTCATATCCTATTGGCATGTTGACTGGCAATGCAGAGGGAGTACTGAAACATGCTTCTTTTCATCAATTGCAGAAATTGTGACATTTTTGTTTGCATTGCTCGTGCAAATGAAAATTTAAGTTATTTTCTAATCTCATTAAGGATGGAGCCTTTTCGTAATTCTTCTTGACTTTCTTTCTTTTGTGGCTTTCAGTGCATTGGTCGGTCTCTTTTTTCCTGCTGTGACAGGAATAATGGCTGGTTCTAATAGATCAGCCTCTCTTAAAGATACTCAGCGGTCAATTCCAATTGGAACATTAGCAGCAACAGTTGTAACTACTACCCTATATTTTGGTACTGTTTTCCTTTTTGGAGCAGTTGCGACTAGAAAGAGGCTTTTGACAGATAGGTATTTGCCTTTTTGTGGTTGTAATAGAATCATATGACATCTTTTAGTTTGGAAATGCATCTTGCTCTTTTCTCTCTTCTGTCTCACTCATGAATTTTTCTCTGATGCATGTGGGAGAAATGATCAGACATATTCTCGTTGGCAGATGGTAGTTATAGTCTTGAGTTTAATGATGGAGATAAGCTTATCTGCTTATACAACATTATAGTTTTGACAATTTAATTATTGGTCTGAACAAACGAAGCATAACCTGGAAGTGCTAACGGGCTAGCCCCAAAATTTTAAGTATTTGGGCTGTATCATTTTAGCTCAGAGGTGAGCTGAAGTTATTTTTGGGCAAGGAAGTTTGGGACCACATCGCCTAGCCAGATCCATTTGTAAACCAAAACATTGTATAAGAAAAGGGTTTATGTATTATAAAACGAGGTCCCTCCCACCTCTACCCTGTTTCTCATCACTGAGAACTAAGCAGTTGCAATTTATGGTAAAGCACAGTGAGCTAGGTAGGATTTGGAAAATGGGTTGAACTTGGGCTTCTAGATCTAGAAATGTGTATGTATTGGGCTTGAGGAATAAGCCCACCTCTAGTTAGGGCTTTCATTGGGCTTCAGATTTTAAAAAATTATGAGTCAGGCTTAAGATAAAGTTCGTCCTACCCTGGCTGAAGCTCAATTGTTTACCTTACTTTCTCCGTTCTGGAAGCTTTTGTTTTTGTCAAATCTAGTGACCTTAGCTTGAAATACTTCACAGTTTACACCACTAAATATTTGCCAGTTCTGTTTTCATATCCTCCCAGAGCCTTCAAGAGCAAATTCTAAGATGGTCAAAACCAGAGCGGTGATATGGACATTACTTGAAATCCAATTTATGGACATTGCTAATGTCAGAGAATTAAAGTTTAGACCTAACTACTCCAACTGTATTTTTCCCTTTAGTGGATTGTTGTTTGCAAATTTCTGTGTTGCTTTTCACATCATATAAGTGCTTAAGGTTATCATTGGTTTTTTTACAAAAAATATGTATCATCTTTACTGTTGAAATTGCTAATTTTTACTTCATTCTTGCATTTCACTGAACTTTGCTTCTGTGCAGGTTACTAACAGCTACAATTGCTTGGCCTTTTCCAGCAATCATCTATGTTGGTATAATTCTTTCAACCTTAGGTGCAGCTCTTCAAAGTCTGACAGGTGCCCCACGCCTGCTTGCAGCAATAGCCAATGATGATATTCTGCCTATTCTCAACTATTTTAAGATTGCAGATGGCCAGGAGCCTCATATTGCAACATTTTTTACGGCATTTATCTGTATTGGGTGTGTCATTATCGGAAATCTGGATCTTATCTCTCCAACTACAACTATGTTTTATCTTCTTTGTTATGCGGGTGTGAACTTGTCTTGCTTCCTTCTAGATCTTCTGGATGCTCCCAGTTGGCGCCCACGGTGGAAGTTCCACCACTGGAGCCTATCCCTTCTTGGAGCATCACTTTGTATAGGTTGACCTACTTTTACCATAGCATATTCTTTTTGATGCTTGCTCATGTGTGTTCTAAGAAAGATACAATACATGCCTTGGCACTGACATGGAGTTCAGTTCAGCATCCCTTCCTTTTTCTGTATTCCGAATTTGGGCCAAACAAAAAACTCAAAAATTCAAGTTTTCGATATCCCATATATTTCTGTTCATCAACTATGAATTGCTGTGGGTGATGTACATGGATTCTTACGTGATGCTCAGACTAAATACTAATATTCATTGTTTCAGGGCCCTGCATGTTGTTAAAATTAATATTCTTAGAGCATATTCACCCTGAGATGTCGTTATTCCTTTATTCCTTTATCCAATAAGATCTTTTAATCTTGAATTTACTTTTCCATTTCTGTGTTTCTTGGAAGTAACTAGTTTCAAGCCTGCATTTTAGAGTTAAGCGTTTGTTTTGTTGAGTAGCATGATGGTAAACAAAGAACTTTTGTTGAGGGGGCAGGTATCATCAAGTAAATACCATTTAAAGCAAGCTATAAATTGGTTACTACATTGTGCTACATAACATACTTGGCCTGGGCTCTAAGAGTTGACTTGCACACTTCTATGGTGGATGTGTTTCCATGTTTGACTAGGTAGTTATTATTTAGACTCGTGCTATATCGGGGGTGCTCCTTTGAGAACCTTACATTTTTACTACTCTTCTTTACAGTTATCATGTTTTTGATATCATGGTCCTTCACTGTTGTATCATTGGCCCTTGCAAGCCTCATTTATTATTACGTGAGTATTAAAGGGAAGGCTGGAGACTGGGGTGATGGGTTCAAGAGTGCATATTTTCAATTAGCACTTCGTAGTCTTCGATCTCTGGGAGGTATGAACACCATTCTATGTGGATTACACTTTTTATGTGAACACATCTGTTTATGTTCCCTAGAGCTGTGGTCAAAAGCATCTCCAATAAATAGAAAATGCAGAATATTTTTCACTACTATGATGGCTAGATACTACGAACATCCTTACTGTTCAGTATTTGGCACGGGGCCTTAAGAGTATTGTAAGATTTTATGAGCAAATATAGTCTAAAGCATTTGTAAGGTTGCTGGTTGTTAATGGTTTTCGCAGAGTTTGCATGCCACATATTCTTCCCTTCTTGTTTTAGTAGATGAACAGCAAGAGACTTTGCTAATTGTCTTTTACGTGCATATTCTTCAAATCTGATTATCTTTCACCTTTATTGTTATGTGCTTTTGCTTTTTGTATTTTCAACGTTTTCTCTTTTATATCTAAATATTGATGGATGCCTTGTTCTGTTATGAGCATACTTATTTTGCTTTTTCTATAGTAGAGGAAGTTGAAATAAAAGAATTGCAGGTTCTATTGGCTTACAGCTCATCAGTTAACCTATGTTTGATGTTTTCCTGCCTCTTGTTGAGCTTACCTGTTCCATTATTGTGATTGGGATCTTATTTACAGCTGACCAAGTCCACCCCAAGAATTGGTATCCCATCCCCCTCATACTCTGCCGACCTTGGGGAAAGCTCCCAGAAAACGTGCCCTGCCACCCAAAACTTGCTGACTTTGCAAATTGCATGAAGAAAAAAGGTCGTGGAATGTCCATATTTGTCTCAATACTAGATGGGGACTACCATGAATGTGCAGAAGATGCAAAAGTAGCCTGTAAGCAACTTGCTACCTACATTGATTACAAGAATTGCGAGGGTGTAGCGGAAATAGTTGTGGCCCCAAATATGTCTGAAGGTTTTAGAGGAATTGTCCAGACCATGGGCTTAGGCAACCTCAAGCCAAATATAGTGGTTATGCGGTACCCAGAAATATGGCGTCGTGAAAACCTTACCGAAATCCCAGCCACCTTTGTTGAAATAATCAACGATTGTATTGTCGCAAATAAAGCAGTTGTTATTGTCAAGGGTCTTGATGAATGGCCAAATGAGTATCAACGTCAGTATGGTACCATCGATTTGTACTGGATTGTCAGAGACGGTGGTCTAATGCTTCTTCTTTCTCAGCTCCTCCTTACCAAAGAGAGTTTTGAAAGTTGTAAGATCCAGGTCTTCTGCATTGCAGAAGAGGATTCTGATGCAGAAGCCCTCAAAGCTGATGTGAAGAAATTTTTGTATGATCTTCGAATGCAAGCTGAAGTAATTGTGATTTCAATGAAGACGTGGGATGTTCAAGTAGAGGGTGGACCCCAACAAGAAGAGTCATTGGAAGCATTCACCGCCGCTCGGCACCGAATCTCTAGCTACATATCTCAGACGAAAGAGAGAACTCAGGCGGACGAAACTACTACACTTATGGCTGATGGAAAACCAGCTGATTTGAATGAACAACAGGTGGAGAAGTTTCTTTACACAACCTTGAAGCTTAATTCATCTATATTGAGATATTCAAGAATGTCTGCGGTTGTGCTCGTAAGTCTTCCACCACCTCCATTAAGCCATCCACCCTACTTCTACATGGAGTATATGGACCTGTTAGTGGAGAATGTGCCAAGAATATTGATTGTAAGAGGATACCGTAGAGATGTTGTAACTTTATTTACATAGTAGCCATCAACATGCTTTCTAGATGGCAAATCCTTTTTGTTCATATCTGTTAACATTCATATTTTCTTTTATAGCTTCAAGCGTCCTCCATTTTTTCAAGTGCCAATAACTCTGAATTTGGCATTTTTGTTCAGGTCTTTCGTCACAATAGAATTCTAGTTGTTCGGCCCTTTCGGGATATCCATTTGACTTGTATACAACTAGATTGAAATTTTGAGGTTATGAAATTGGATTGAAATCTTTCTATTAAAACATTTAAGCTCTTTATAACTCCTTAAATTAAAACATTAGCACTTAATTTGGGGTAGATATTACAAAATTAATGCTCCACTAATTATATCATAATTTCCCCCACATATGTTTTCAGTTTTGGATCATAACCTTTTGTTTAATTTTCTATGACATATTAGAGTTAATTTGCATTTGATTGAGATTAAATTGTGTTTTTTGTGTGTTTAACAAAACTTAAGTTCGAGAATTATGAAAATTGGAAATTAAAGGAGTAGACTGCAGAAACGAGAAGTGGCAGGGGTGATTTAGGAAAATGGAAAGGCTAAGCATAAAACGGCAAAGTGGACAGGAGTTAATCAAACGGCTTAAAACGACAGTGCAATAGGATAAAATAAGAATGGACAAAGACCTGTGTTGAAAAGACATGGCATCGCCGATGTTAGGCGGAGGGGAGACAAACGATACACAGATCGACAAAGGCGCGCATAGAGAAAACATAATAAAGCGCACAGCACGAGGAGAATGAACTAGAATTGAGAAGTTCTAATAAGACGACAACGTAAAAGGCCTCGGAGACACATGTCGCGTAACAGCCATTATCCGTCAATCTCTCTCGCAAGTATTTATCCCATTTGCTTGGTATGTGTGAATAGAT
Source organism: Erythroxylum platyclados (assembly GCA_027563515.1). NCBI lineage: Eukaryota > Viridiplantae > Streptophyta > Magnoliopsida > Malpighiales > Erythroxylaceae > Erythroxylum > Erythroxylum platyclados. The sequence continues at coordinate 18,174,828 of JAOQMM010000002.1, forward strand.
TTACCTTCTTCAGCACCTTCTTCCGTTTATACTTGTTATGCTTACATTTTCTGCTTTTATCATTCTGATATGGCCTCATTTTGAATTCACTCATGCAAATTCATCTTGTTTTATTGTCTAATTCTATTCTACTTCTTCGGTTCCCTGGACCCTTTTTACAACATCTTGAAATTGCTCATTCAGTTTGCTAGATCAGAGTAATTATCACTAGGAAACCAATTATGATCCAATCATAGGTCTTATGAAAAATTAAAATTTTTTCGATTTCTCGATTAGATCTCAATAATTGAATGATTTGAAAACATAAATCATGAAAGTAAATGAATCGTACTTGATTCAAATTCCTATCAAAACCTTTTTTATGAGGTATCAACAACGATCTATTCAAGCGTCCAACAACTAATGATATCTATAAAGTAGAGAAAAAAATTCAACATTTTGAGAGAGATAAACAGGAGTACTAGCTCTCTTATGCTTATTTTTTCTAAATGGGAAAAAGCATTAGGGTTTTCATGATTAAAATTAAATATTTTGATTAATTTAATTTAATTTTAATAAAATAATATATATCATATTTAATTCCTGAAGTTCATGAAACTTCACAATTAAGTCCAATTTAATTTAACTTAATTTTTCTCTTTTTAACTGCTTTTTATATGTGACCAATTGTGTTTCTAATATGTTGACAATGATTATAATTCATAATTAAAATTAGACAAATTAAAACTCTTTAAAAAAATTTTAATTCTCTAATTAAATAATTTAAAATCATAAGTTAAGATTAAAGTCTAGTAACATATCATGATCATCCAAATTTTAGGATGTCAAAATGGTTTGATTCAACTTATGTATGCATGGTTATGATGTATAATTTAATTCTTTTGTTATCTAATATTTCAATTGGATATAGTGTATGGACATAGCGTCTATTCCTTTAAATCTAATCATGTTCGTTCTGGCTAATTAGTATTTGCTTTATCGTCAACATTTTTTCAAATCTCAATTCACTCTGATCAGGGAATTTCTTAAATCATTTCTGATTAAGAAAAGTGGAACATTCTTTCTAATTACTTTAGAGGGACGAACTTTTTATTAATCTACTCAATTACTTCCATATAATTTATACTATATTAAAGTACTACTGATTGAGCTACCCTAATTATAATAGGTCTTAAGTAGCATTAAAATGTAGTAATTCCCACATGAGATACTCTGGTAATACCAAATCTAAGAAC
>JAOQMM010000002.1:18191151-18202030 GCA_027563515.1 Erythroxylum platyclados
AAAAATGAGATCAATTTTAGGTTTGTCTACCTTTATACCCCTAGAAGATATAACTTGCCTTATAACTATACCTTGATCTATCATAAAATGACATTTTTCACAATTAAGTACAAGGTTAGTTTCAATATATCTTTCCAAGATAAGTGCAAAATTCTCTAAGAAATTATCAAAAGAAGAACCATAAACACTAAAATCATCCATGAATACCTCTATAATCTTCTTAACATACTCAGAGAAAATGCTCTCCATGCATTTTTGGAAAGTGGCGGGTGGATTGCATAAACCAAATGGCATCCTTTGGTAAGAAAATGTACTGAATGGGCATGTAAACATTGTCTTTTCTTGGTCTTTTGGTATAATAGGGATTTGAAGATAACCTGAAAATCCATCTAGAAAACAATAATATTCATATCTAGCTAGTCTTTTAAGCATTTAATTAATAAATTGAAATGATAAATGGTCTTTACGAGTTGCAACATTCAATTTTCTATAATCAATGCATACTCGCCACCCAGTTAACATGTGGGTGGGAACCAACTGACCTTCTTAATTAGCCACCACTATGATTCCAAATTTCTTTGAACCATTTGTATTGGACTTACCCATTTGCTGTCAAAGATAGGATAAATGACTCCAGTGTTAAGAAGCTTCAGTACTTCCTTCTTCACTATTTCCATCATTGGAGGATTCAACCTATGCTGTGCTTTCCTGGTAGACTTGGCATCCTTCTCCAGCAATATGCAATGCATGCATATAGAAGGACTTATTCCTTGAATATCTGCATCTGTCCATCTAATGGCCTTCTTATGCTCTCTTAAAACACGAACCAGTTTATCTTCCTAATCAGAAGTCAAAACTGTAGAAATAATAACTTAAAGGGTCTTAGTATCTCCTAAATATGCATACTTCAGGTGGGCGGGCAGTGGTTTCAACTCCACAATAGGTACCTGCACATCAGAAGGTAATAGCCTCTGATAAGATTCAAGTAACTGTAAGGAAGCAAGTTCATACCTTATGGGAGAGGTTTCCAAGGAATGTAATATAACAGCCATCTCAATCAACTCCTCTTCCAACTCAACTTCATTAGGGTCTTCTAACTCCAAATGCTCAGTCAAAATTGCTTCTAATTGATCTTTGCAACTTAACTTAAACATTTCTTATACTAAGGGATCAATCACTTCAATAGAGAAAATAGAATGATCATCTTGAGGATGTTTCATTGCATCAAAAATATTAAAATGAATTACTTCCTTATCGAATTCCATTATAAGGATGCCCTCACTAACATCTATCTTAGTTTGGGTCGTATTAAGAAGCAGTCTCCCTAGAAAGATAGGTATGGGATTGTATGACATTTCACAATTCATATCCAACACATAAATATCTGCACGAAACACCATCCACCTACACCAAAACATCCTGAACTACTCTATCAGGGTAGGCATTAGTATGGTTAGCTAATTGTGTCTTAACACTGGTCTCTTTTAAAGGGCCTAACTTTAAGGAAGCATAGATATAACGAGGTATAACATTGATTGATGCTCGTAGATCTAGCATGGCTCTCTTAATCACAGTGTTATCAATCTTATAAGGAATGGAAAACATACATGGATCCCTGCATTCCAAAGGTATTTTCTTCTTGAAGACTATAGAAAGATTCTCACCCATCATGACCTTCTCATCAATTCTTAGCTTTCTCTTATTGGTACACAATTCCTTAAGGAATATTGCATACCTGGGCACCTTTTCTATTGTGTCTAGCAAGGTTATATTTACTTCAATCCTTCGAAAAGTTTCCAATATGTCCTTATCCTTTTCTTCCTTGTTCAATTGCGAACATGTTAGGAAAAGGTGGAGGGTTAGTCTTAACTATATTGGGTCATTTGGAATTTACCTTTGAGCTAGACAAGGGATTTCCTTCTCTCCTAACTCTTTCTCAATCTCAACTTCATTGGCCATCCTTGGTGGGCTCCTCTTGGGAACCTCAAGCTCCTTTCCACTCCTTCAGGTTACTGCATTAACATTATTTGGATTCACCTCGAGTTGAGATGGTAACTTCTCTTAGGACCATTTCATGTAGAATTTTTCAACACGAAGAAATCATCGGTAGATCTATCAGAATACAAGATCAAGCCTCTACATTGTAAGAACACTCAACAGAAGAAAATCAGGGAGATTTACAATTATAAACCTATTGTTTTAGATCAGTATTTTTGTTTATGTAGTTTGATTTCATATTCAATCATGTGTAATTAAACGTCCAGTTAGTATTTAGGTTAGATGGACCTTATGTTAATACTTTAATATGATTTGATTCCTTTATCAATGCAATTTGTTTGATTGATTATTGTGATCTAGTTATGTGATTTATTTATGTTATAATAAACCTGAGAATATTAGATCATAATTTGATTTCATAAGTAGAGATAAAGAAATCTAGGTTGAATAAGTTTACTGTAATTGGAAGGCATTGATTGCAACCCTAGATATAAGATGACATAAATCTTCCAGATTAGGATTAAACCTAATAGAAGGACTTATAAATCAATAATGCAATCCTTTGGTTAGAAACCTTAAGATTAGTTATTAGTAGGCTCAAGTTTAGCTACTAACATATCATAGGAGTCTACATAGTCTAATAAATCATTAAACAGTTGCATGATAAAAGGTCAATCTGTTAAGTGTTTAGGGGGATTTGAATCCTATATACTAATTACATGATATCCATAATTTCCTATTGCTTTATAAATTCTCTGTTCAATTTTATTACTTATTTTATTTTATTTGCTTAGTTTTATTTTCTTTTAATTAAAAAAACCAAAATCAATCCTTAAGCTAGATAATAGGGAAAGGATAATTACTAGTATTCATCGTCTTTGTGGGATCGACTCATACTTGCTAGTACTAGCTACAACTATGTCATACACTTGTGGGTATTACAATATTGACTAATACAAAATAAGTCATTCAAGTTTTTGGCATTGTTGCCGAGGACTTTGATATTAGGAAAGCTTAAATGCTATTACTATAGTCATTTTCATTTTATTTTGTTTTATCTTTGTTCTTATTTTCTTTTATTTTAATTTTTCCTTTTCTATTTATTTTATTGTATCTTATTGTATTTGTGGCTTATTAGTTTAATTATCTTTTGAATTTCACTACTTGATCTTGGGTTTGTGGTTTATTATAGGAATTACGATTCATTGTTATAGCCACAGCTCACAATGGAAAGATAGAGCAAATGAGAATTTTGTAGGAGCCATAATATGTCTTTGCGATCTATATCATCACCATATTGGAGTGAGAGGTGTTCTCACATGTTTTCGAAAGCACAACTGATGTTTAGGTTGTGTCACGACAACGGTTGGAGTTATCCCTATAATCATGAATGTCAAGCACCAACACATATATGGGAGCGACCTAGCATGTGTTATCAACCTCATGGTGCAGTATACGGGAACAACTACAATTCATAATGGAGCAATTCTTACACCTATGGGTGGAACGATTACACTATAGCTAGATATTTATAGCATCAGGCGCCTCTAGTTAATGAGCCAACTTTAAAAGATATGATGGCTGATTTTATTCAAGAGTCAATCATGAAGTATCATGAAGAAGAGGTTGGAATACAAAATTTGGTGAATTGGACGAGCCAACTAGCAGACATATTATCTGACGAGATCCGAGGGAGTGTGCCTAGTCCTATTGAAATGGATGTTAAAGAACATGGAATGGAAATCACTCTCAAGAATCACAACAAGCTTAAAGATAAATTATTGGAAGTCATTGCTGAAATGAAAGCTAATCGACACAAATTTAAGAGTGAAGAAAAGATAAGAGTTAGCTTTATGAATGGAGAGGTATTCCAAAAAGGGCTCCCAGTAGAAAAAGAAGTGGAAGAAGAAGAGGAAGCAAGTCTTAAAGATAAACTAATAGAAATCCTTTCTAAAATGAAACTGACCGATGCAAATTTGAGAGTACAAAAAAGACAAAGGTTGGTTTCATAAATGGAGGGACATTTAAAAAAGAACTTCTGGAAGAAAAAGAAAATGTTACAGATCAATTAATGGAATACATTGCCGAGCTTAAAACTAGCTGATGCAAATTTGAAGAAATAGTTCCTTCACCTGAATATCTTGAGCATAACGCAGAATACTATTTGAGCCTATTAATGCAGCAGAGTGAAGAAAAGATGACAGTTGGCTTCATCGATGAAGAGACATTCCAAGAAAATGAGGAGGTAACTGTTAATGCTACGGAGGAGGAAGAAAATATGACTGAGGCAACAGACGTAGAAGAAGAATAAATTTCCATCCAAGAAGAAAACGTAGAGGAGTAGCAGAAGGGAATTAAAGAAGATGAGCCGGAAACCTTTGTCCATGAAGAAGAAGAAGAAGAAGAAGAGTGGACAGGGGAGGTTGAGGAAGAACTGGGGGAGGAACTAAGTAAGGAAACTACTGATGAGGCATTGATAGTAACCTTAAGTACGGAGGGTTCCCACTTCCTCGAAGACAAATTGTTCGAGTTAACCAACGATTCAGGAAGTTTTGTTATTCCCTCTTACATTAACAGTTTGCTATTAAAAAGGGCATTATTGCTTGAAATTGGATTTATTAATTTGATAAATTATGTCCTTATTATTACAAACTATGAAATCGCTTTGTGGAGCAAAGGGTGGAAACAAGTCGCTAATTATTGATCTAGGATGACGTTAAACATGTAGGTCATGTTGAGCTACAAACCCTCTTATTTATGTTTTACGGAGATTTCTACTAGTTGTTCTTCCATTTCTGGATCTTCGTTCAATAAGTTTGTTGGATCACTTCGGGTCATAAACTGACCAAAGAGTCAATGTCTATGAGAACAAAAAAATTAATAGGATCAATAAAATAAAATAAACTAGAAACAAAATTACAATAAAATAAAGTAAAAATAGCTAGATTAATAAAAACTGGGTTTTCCTAATATTACTGATCTCTGACAATGGCACAAAAAACTTAATTGACTTATTTTGGACTTTTAAGAATTTACCAATGTTAAAACTGTAAGTGCACAGTGTAGCTGTAGCTAACATAGGCAAGTATAGGTCGATCTTACGAGGAATGTAAGTACCAGTAATTACCCTTTTTCTATTATCTAACTGTCGATTCAGATTGTGGATTTAATTAAAAATTAAACTAAACAACTAAACTAAGATTGAAACAATAATGAACTTAAGACAGAGGAAATATTTGGAAATGTCAATATTAAATAAATAATACCTAGGTGATGAATTCTCCTAAAAATTCTTAAATATTAGCCCTTTATCATGCAATTGTACTACTAATTATTGGACCTGTAAATTCTTATCTTATGTTAATATCTTTCTCAAGACTACTAATAACTAATTCATCAGTTAATTAACAGAAATCTTTCTAGTTAAAACCCTTAGGATTGCATTATCGATTTATAAATTTCACTATTAGGATTGACCTTAATCTAGAGGATTTATGTTAACTTATCTCTAAGTTTGCATGCAACACCTTCCAATTATGGTAGATCTATTCACACAAATGGATTTATTAATCTTAATCATATGAAATCAAATCATGAACTAATATTCTGGATATATTAAAACAATAATATAACGTATAATTGAATCTCAATAAATCAAGCAATATAATTTCATTAAATAAAAGATTAATTCATATTGTTATCACAATTTAAGTTTATCACACCTAGGCAGTAAACAAATTTAGTTCCTATTCATAGAAAAAAAACAAAGACAAATATGTAGAAGAATAGCTAGAAACAAAATAAATCACAATTCTAAACCTTCTTTTTTCTTCTAATGGATCTTCTTACAAGTTGGATTGGATGTTATTATCCATCGGATTTTGTAACGTATTCTTCGTGTTTTCCTCGTCCTCTATTCAGAATTGTCACCTTTCTATGTTTCTTACGACTCAAAACTCTTTAAAACTTGTTTCCTCTTGTTTTGCCTCCATTCACATCTTTTTATATTAAAAACTAGGGTTTCTAAGATATAGATAGTCAATATACACAAGCGTGTAGGTGACCATGTATCTCCAAAAGCATCTTAATTCACAATTTTATACAGGAACAAAGATTTACATGGCTAACATACACAGGCGTGTAACTTCATACGATCATAAATAATATTCTTCAATTCTCCACATGTTTATAGAGACTTACATAGTCACTGTACACGGTCATGTAGATCCTTATTTGCTTAAATCTTTGTTCTGTCTACAATTTCATCCAAATTCATCCCCTTTTGGTCCATGAAAGCAATTATCACATATAAACATACTTGAAACGAATTAAGTACCAACAATACTATAAAACTATTAAATATCAAGTAAAATACATTAGATATGGTGTATAATTATAATCAAATGAGCATTTATCAGCAGGTTACCAAATGGAAAAGGGGAACCGAAAAATTAGTGAACTGGCAGAGAGTTAGTTTAATGTGCTGTGGGTAGTGTTAGTAAGAAGAGAGAGCATCTCTCTTTTGGAAGCAATGCAAATCTTAAATTATTAAATCTCCAGCTTTATGCATGCTTATAGCTTGCAAAGAGCTTCCTACTTACTTGGATTTAGACTATTCAGTTTGGGAAACCTTAACTTTGTATATTTTCCAATATATCTTTTATTAATGTTTATTAGTAGATATTACTAAGTAATTATTTTGTCATACAAAATCATTAATAAATTAGTAGTTAATTATAGAATATAGTTAATTAGTAATAAAGTTAAAATAAGTTGAGATTGAATATTATTTGAACATAAAATAAATAAAATTTTGCATTACTTAAATTTTATTAATAAGAAGCCAATTAAATAACGAAATGTTAATTAAAAACACATCACAATAAACATATATTTAAATTTATTCTTAATAATTGTATCAACGCAAAATCAATTAATAATTATAATATTATTATTAAGATAAGTATAACAATATGGATATTAGCAATCAAATAATATTTTGTTTTCTTTGAAAAGAAACTTAATCACTTCAAATTTGATAAAGTCACCAAAACAAAACAAACAATATGGAAATCCATCTTTTTATTTTTCGTTAGACAAAGTCGGATGGCATCCGAGTCAACGAAAAAGTCGTCTACGGAAGCGCCACAAATCAAGCATTCAATCTTAACTGTTTTGACGTATCTCTCAAATTTACATTTAATTGGATAATATCAAATTGAAAAAACAAATAAAAAAGAAAGAGAAGAAGATGAAAACAAACAACTTTGCGAATAAGGACTGTTTAAGTATTAGCAAGTGCTGAAGAACATCTAGTTTCTTCTTACACTCTCAGGTTTTACGTTCCAGTAACCTAATTACTCTCTCCTTTGTTTTATATATTACTCTTTTATATTTCTTTTGATTGATATTTCTTCTTCAGTTCCGAATTTAATGGTATATAGCAATAAGAATTCGTTTTTGTCTGTGATTGTTAGTGCATGATTTAAGGTTTGCAAGCATACGATTCTGATAACGTTGAAAAGATTGAAGAACATAAACATCAGTTTGTGTATGCATAAATCACAGTTACCTTTTAATGATTTGTGCAAAGCACTAAACGTGCTTGTGGAACTTGTTTAACTGTGAGAGACATCATTACTCTTTGGTTGAATACCAGGGCAACAAACATGGAAGGTGAAGCGACAAGAAGGAGAGGATGTTCATGCACCAAGAACGATTTTCTGCCAGAGGAATCATTCGAGAGCTGGGGAAACTATCTCCGAGCACTCAGGCAAACGCCGATGAGGCTTAAGGATAGGCTGGTATCGAGGTCTCTGGACAGTACGGAACTTAACGAAGTAAAAGCCAGAAGCCACAATGAGATGAAGAAGAGCCTCAACTGGTGGGACCTTATGTGGTTTGGTATAGGAGCCGTTATCGGAGCTGGTATATTTGTTCTCACGGGCATTGAGGCTCGCGACCATGCTGGTCCTGCCGTCGTCTTGTCTTATGTCATTTCAGGCCTCTCCGCCATGCTTTCCGTATTTTGCTATACTGAGTTCGCTGTGGAAATTCCTGTTGCAGGTATGTACTTAATTTTATGCAAGTTTTAAAGAGAAACCATCTTTCGACCGTTTCTGAGAAAAAAGAGGTATTTTGATCTGGAAACTGGCTTATGTGAGGATTATTTCAATTCAGGTGGCTCATTTGCTTACCTGAGGGTTGAGCTAGGTGACTTCGTGGGTTTCATCGCTGCAGGAAACATTCTTCTGGAGTATGTGGTTAGTGGTGCTGCTGTATCCCGGTCGTGGACATCCTACTTCGCCACCCTCTGCAACCACAAGCCTGACAGCTTCCGCATTATTGTACACAGCCTTCCTGACGATTACAGCCACCTTGATCCTCTAGCAGTCGTTGTCGTTTCAGTCATTTGTGTCCTTGCTGTCCTTAGCACCAAGGGTTCATCTTTTTTCAATTATGTTGCCTCCATCTTCCACGTCGTTGTAATCCTCTTCATCATCATTGCAGGTCTTGTCAAAGCAAACCCAAAGAACCTAACCCCATTTGCACCCTACGGTGCTCATGGTATTTTTGTATCTGCAGCTGTTCTTTTCTTTGCTTATATTGGATTTGATGCTGTTTCAACTATGGCTGAAGAAACTAAAAACCCTGGACGAGACATTCCCATTGGCCTTGTGGGCTCGATGACTGTAATTACAGTTGCATATTGTGTACTAGCCCTGACATTGTCTTTGATGGTCCCATACAATATGATCGATGGAGATGCTCCGTTCTCTGTTGCATTTCAGTCTGTGGGGTGGAATTGGGCTAAGTACATTGTTGCATTAGGTGCGTTGAAGGGCATGACTACTGTTTTGCTTGTCTCAGCGATCGGTCAGGCTCGGTATGTGACGCACATTGCTCGGACTCATATGATGCCTCCATGGCTAGCTCAAGTCAATGCAAAGACAGGTACTCCCATGAATGCCACGATTGTGATGCTTGCTGCCACCGGCCTTATTGCGTTTTTTACGAAGCTCGACATTCTTTCAAACCTTCTTTCCATCTCCACATTGTTCATCTTCATGCTCGTAGCAGTAGCTCTTCTTGTCCGTCGCTACTATGTCGCTGATGTCACAACATCAGCAAATCTAGTTAAGCTGGTTGCAAGCATTCTGGTCATTTTCGTTTCAGCAGTTGTCACCGCTATTCTATGGGGTTTAGGTGTAAATGGTTGGATTGGATATGCGATTACAGCAGCAGGATGGTTCTTAGCTACATTGTCACTCTGGATTTTTGTTCCAATGGCAAAACGTCCAACGATTTGGGGTGCTCCACTGGTGCCATGGTTGCCATCTGCTTCAATTTTCCTCAACATTTTCTTGTTGGGATCTATAGACAAGGCATCCTTTGTGAGATTTAGTATCTGGACTGGAATTTTGTTGATCTACTACTTCATGGTCGGATTGCACGCATCATATGACACAGCGAAGGGATCAAGAGAAAACAGGCCTACAGATAGCTTGAAGGCGATGGAACAAGGATCTGTACAATAGAGATATTATTGTAGTGCCAAGACAGTTTCCAAATCCACGTGACCAGGCCTGTTTGTGTTCTGTTCACACCGTGGACTTAATTAGACGTTTCTCTTGTCTTTTAGGAGTAATTTAATCGGAAGTTTATTCTGAAGAATGATGGTAAAGTACGTTTTAGAGGTTAAAATATATCTCAAATCCTGCGTTTTTGCGCAGCTTTTTTAAAAGTAGTGCAGATTTGTGTTGTTTTCTGAAAGGGAAAAATCAAAGGAGAAGTCATTGTTATAGCAGGCAATAGATGCAATAAAGGAGTCGATGCTTCAATATTTCTCGAATAGAATGTCCCTGTTGACTCTCAAAGACAAAATATAGGTGGATGGATCCACAACTCAATGTCTTTATATAAACGCTAGCTTTATCCGAAAACTTTTTTTTAGTATTTTCTCAACTAAATCTGAGTCCATGTTTCTCCTTGTCTCTTTTCTATATTGTCTTTTATTGTCTCTTTTCTACGTTCATAGTCGGCAAGTGGTGATTTTCACTGGTCATTGCTTATCATTTAAGCCTTTTTTTATTGACAGAAAATGTCTAAAGGATAGCTTTATAATTTAATATTTAATATTATAATAGGTAAATAAGTAATTTATTAATTACTAAAGGTAAATGAGTAATTTAGTAATTACTGAGTACCTGTTTGATTCCATTTTTTATTTATATTTTTGTTTTTAAATTTAATAAAAAATGTTTGTTTGATTTTTTATTTTTTTGTTTTATTTTTTCTAAAATTTTAAAAACTGGATTAGACTGGTCAGTTCGGCCAAAAATAGTATAAATCAATTGGTTGTCTGATTTGGTTTTATTTAATAACTTGTATATATAAAAATCAGCCTAGTTTATGAGTTAACCGGTTAAAATCGATTATATACTAACTTTAGAAATAAAAAAATTAAGAGCTCTCCTCAGCTGTACTCTTTGCTCTTCACCATCTTCGCCAGATCTCTCGCTTCCATTTCTAGCCATCTTCGTCAAATCTCATCTTCATCAAAATAATCACCTTTATTTACCCCTTTTTTAGTTTATACTTTTGAGTGTTTCACTCAAAACTCAAAAGTCACACATTCTATGACAGTAGCGAAATAATTCTCGTGGTGAGTTGATCCTTGGTGTTTTTAGCAGAGTATTGTTCTTGTGAGTGCGTCCTTACCTCGATTTATGTTTTCCATTTGGGACTCTCTCTCAAAGTTTCGCAGATCTCACTGTCGGGATTGGAGCTCTCTCTTAAAATGCCACTGGAGCTTCTAATAACAGAAAGCCTCTGCGGATGGGTGAAGAGTCTAAAGGAGAAGTACAATCTGTCTGCCACT
>JAOQMM010000002.1:18229543-18240862 GCA_027563515.1 Erythroxylum platyclados
CTCATTGATTGCAGCTTCGGCGAGGCATTATTTGCTGCAGCCTATAATTGCTGAGCATAAGACGCTAGATAGCTTGTTGTTGACTGACGCCGATGGGCAGGGAATGCTGTGTATGAATAGGGGGCAGCTCGAGGAATTGAGGTTGAAGCCACTTTCAGCTTCTTCTGCTTCGAAGAGGACGCTTGTTCCTGCATTGAGCATGCGGCTTTGGTATGCTCCTCAAATGGAATTGCCGGATGGGATTGTGTTAAAGGGGGCAACTTTGGTTGCTATCAGGCCTAGCGAGCAGTCTGCTGCAAGCAAGGAAGTGTCTGATGTGTCTTGGATCTCCTCTCCGTTTGAGGAACCTTATGGTACTGCTGCTAAGATGCTGGTGAAGAGGAGGACTTACTGCCTTGAAATGAACTCGTTCTAATCATCATAATAGGTGCTGAAGTAAGCTTATTGTGGCTACTGCTTGCAATGCTGCCTATGTGGTGTTAATTGGACTCTGGATGTTATGGATCATATGCATTTTTCTGTGTATTGTTTGAAAAAAGTCTTATGTTGTTTACCATTTCCTTTCTGTTGTGAACAAGTGTTGCACATGACTACTTTTAACTTTCAATACATGTCGTTACTTTATCTGTCATCTTCTTGATCCGTTAATTGTTTTTTGTGTTGAGCTTAGTAAGTTCAATTATTTCGGGGATGGTATCAAGCAGGACCATTAATTAAGTGTTATCTATATACTCAACTTAGAATCTATCTTTTGTGGGTTCTTTAATTTAGCTTCAGTGTCTCTTTTTTTTATAATTTTTTATATGAGCTGATTATGTGTTTAAGAAATCTATTATGGATTTTACAGGGAGATCACAACTGGTCAAGGGGCACAAGAGATGCAAGCTCTGTCGGAGTGGAAAAGAATCATAATACAAATTGCTTCAGGTGATCTGACCTGGATCCAGTGCTGAAGAAGCCAACTCTTGCTTCAAACGGATACTGTAAACCAATCTTCATATGATTATCAACAGCAATCTCTCAACCTTTTGTTCTTGTCCAAAAATGCATCTGCTGGTTGTTTTCATTTCAGGCATATGCTTCTAAGGGTGCACAAGTTCATGAATGTTTTAAGAGTTTACCGTAATCTGTAACCGCTGGATGTGAATATTGTAGGTATGAATATGTTATGCTGCTGTTGCATTTCAACGCACATTGAGCAATTAGTTTTGGGTTCCCCTGAAAGTTTTTTCTCTCTCTCTCTACCTTGTTGGTTATATACGATAAGTTTCTGCTTTATTTATTAGTTGCTTTGCTTGTAAATCGTCAGATGTTATGACAAACACCAAAGAAGTAGTAACCATTTGAATTGTAGTCTCACATTTGCTGAGATTTAGTGATCTTAGTTATAGTAAAATAGACCTTGAAGAGTGGGTTAGTGAAGCCTGAAATTTCAAGAATATTTACTCAGTCCCCCAACTTCCCTAGTGTTATCTGTATGAGTACATTTGCTGATGCATTTCAGGACTTGATTGAGATTTAGTGATCTTAGCTATAATAAAATAGACCTTGAAGAGTGGGTTAGTGAAGCCTGAAATTTCAAGAATATTTATTCAGCAGAGTAGGGTGAAACATTCCCCCAACTTCCCTTTTGTTATATGTATAAGTACCGTTTCTTTTCACGGAAAGATACACCTAAACCTATTGGTAGGTAATTTCTTTGGCTAACGAATTGCTGCTGTTATACTTCCCCATGCACCATGCAATTGATAAGAGCTATTTATTTACATCCATTTTGGTTGTAAGCAGATGTTGCATCATTTTTGCTTGATGGCATTTAGTGCAGCAAGCTAGACATTTTTGGACTTTGGCCTAGGAAAGACTAGCATTTTACCAATAGAAACCTCCTTTGATAATTTCTTTGGCTAACGAATTGCTGCTGTTATACTTCCCCATGCACCATGCAATTGATAAGAGCTATTTATTTACATCCATTTGGTTGTAAACAGATGTTGCATCATTTATGCTTGATGGCATTTAGTGCAACAAGCTAGACATTTTTGGACTTTGGCCTAGGAAAGACTAGCATTTTGCCAATAGAAACCTCCTTTGATGTAGGACGAATAGAAGAAGTATTAAATAATAGCTAAACTCACAAAATTTGGGAAATATGGTTGATATTAGACTGTCGCAATATCAAGTTTTAGGTTTTGATTTCAGCTTAGAATGCTGAAATTTTAGATTTGGTATAGCTGGGCTTTTAGGGTTTAATTTTTGAAAATATAGGTTAGAATTTTAGGGTTTGATATGACTAAAATTTACTAAAATTTAGGTTTAATATAGCTAGAATTTGTGTTTTTGATTGTTCGTAAGTAGTGGCATCACACCTTTTAATTGAAAACTTAATTTGTAGAAAAGATTTAGGATAGCTTGTTATTGAAGTGGTGAGTAAACACATATTTCTTAGAATCCTTATTCTAACATCCAAAATTAGGGACACGGACACGCACATACACCCACACCCACACCAACACGCATGCACGTAGAGATACACACAGCCTCGTCCGCACTCGCGCGGGCCCACAGGTGCACGCACGCACACGCGCGAGCGAGCTTGCGCACACCCCCACAGACACAGATATATAGTTATTAAAACCCTTATTCTAGTGGGAAGGAGTTCCTAATTTAAATCATATTATAATAGAAATTCTATAAGTCTTATATAACTAAGATAACATAGCTAAAATAGAATAACATATCTAACTGCCTACTACTACTTTTCTAATAAGGAATCTTAATATAATCTAAATTTTAGCCCTTTTCTTTGCTATTACCTCAATTCCTATCGTCCATTTTCGAAAAAAAAAACTCAATTCTTATCGTCCATCTCACCAAATTAAGACTTGTTCGTTGACTAATTTTTTCTCTTTTATTTCTTCTATGGACTTAAAACCCTTTTGAATCAATTCTCCCAGCTTGTCTTAAGTTGTTCTCAACTGATAAATGATGTTCACATAAGTTTGGATTCAAGTTTTGAAATTCTAATTCTAGAATCCAGTTATTGTCAAAAATTGGTATTCCTTTCCACTTGAGAAGAGATTGTCGATATCCTCCATATCTTATAGCTACCATTTATTCATCAAGAACATCCTTTATTTCCTCTGTAAGATAACGAGTGGTTGGAAGTCTTATAGTTGCAGTAAGGGATTGGTCATGTTGTCCATGATAAATAGTTAAAGTTTGCAACATTAAAGTTATGACTTATTCTCATGTCACTTGGTAATTCCAAAATATAAGCATTAACATGTATCTTCTGGATGATATTAAGGTCCAGTATTTCGTAAATGAATTTTCTTATATTTTCATTTTTGAAAACGCTCTGGATGAATCCTGACTATTACCATATCCCTTTTATTGAATTTCACCAACGACGATGTTATGGAGGTTAATGGAGATGAATGTATTGATGATGTAGATGATGGAGGTAAGGAATATAATAGAAGGGAAGGAGCTGAGTTTGTGGATGTTAATAGGGATGGTTTAGCTGAAGAGGATTTAGAGGAAGGAGGTGAAGATGATGGAGACCATGAAGATGATGCAGGTCATGAAGATGATGAAGGTGATGAAGATGAGGTAGTTTTTTCTGAATATTATGACAGTGATGACTATGAGGAACTTGTTAGTGATATAGATGATATGGTAGATGATGCGACTAGGAGAAAAAGAAAATACCTTGTTTATGATGAAAATGCTGCTGAGCCTTACGTTGAATTAAGGATGATTTTTTTTAATCATTTGCAATTTAAGCGTGCAGTTAGTTTGTTGTCAACAAAGAGGGTTGTCATGTTTACCAAAAATAAGCCCAAATTTGTGTAAGGCAAATGTAGGACAAAGAATTGCCCTTGATATATATAGAGCGTTTGATAAGAAGCTATAGTTTTTTCAGGTTGGGAAATTTAGGGATACTTATGACTTTAAAAGGGTTTATATAAATCTTAGGATGAATACCAACATCTTATCTGACTTGTTGATAGATAAGCTTAAAAGGGAGACATTTTTGAAGAATAAGGATGTCATATTTTATGTTAAGGATTGTTTTGGTGTTGAAGTATTAATGAGTATGTAGAGAAGAGCAAAGAAAAAAAAAAGAAGACAATGTTGTCATCAACATTGAAGAGGAGTTTAGGACCTTTGGTTTTATGCTGAAGTCATTAGGCAGATCAACCCAGGTAATACAGTTAAAATGACAGTGTCTCGACCAATTCCAACATCCTTGATTATTTTTGAAAGAATGTACATATGTTTACAAGCTCTTAAACATAGGTTTAGGCATGAATGTAAGCATTATCTTGTCCTAGATGGATGTTAGGTTAAGACCATAACTACAGGTGAACTTCCATGTGCTTTGGGAAGAGATGGAAACAATTAAATATTTCATGTTGCTTAGGCTATGGTTGAAGATAAGACTACTGTCACCTGGAAGTGGTTCATTGAAAGACTGCAAGAAGATTTATCTCACTTGGGCTTTGGGATTGGTTGGAGTATAATGACGGACTAAAAGTAAAAGTTTCACATTAAATTGTTTTTACTTTTATTTTTCTACTATTTATGTGCCTACTATAAATGTGATGAAATAAACTGAAATGTTTATGATTTTGCCTACCGAAATGGTCATGTTTTTCCTTGCATGGACTTGATAGAGCCATTGCAAATTTGTGTTCGAATGTTGAGCATAGATTTTGTGCTCGACATGTTTATGTGAATTGGCAAGGAAGAGGACATTAAGGGGAAGTAATGAAGGACCACTTTTGGAAAATTGCAAAATCCTGTATAGTAAAGGAATTTGAAGAAAATCTAGAAAAGCTAAGAGTCAAGAAGAAAGGGCAATAAAAGATATTGAGAGCTATATACCAATTTAGCAATTGTGCAGGGCACTTTGGAGGGAAGATTCTATAATTGAGTTAGTTGATAATAACTTATGTGAGACATTCGATAAGACTCTACTTGATGCAAGAAAATTATCAATATTAGAGTTATTTTAGCACATTAAAAGAGAAATGATAAAAAGAATTGTGAGAAACAAAAAAGAGGCTGCCAAGTAGAAAGGAAATTTGAGACCAAGAATCTTCCCTCTGGAATGGCTTGCACCATTGCTAAGTTGGTGAATAACTCTCAATATCTTCTGTTGCCCCTTCCTTCTTGACTTTTAACTTTTCCAGATTTTCTTTAAATTCTCTTATTGTACAAGATTTTGCAATTTTTCAAAAGTGATCCTTCATTTCTTCCCCTTTATGTCCTCTTCCTTGTCAATTCATATAAACATGTCGAGCACAAAATTTGTACTCAAATTTGGACATAAATCTGCAATGAATTTATTAAGTCCCTACAAGAAAAAACATGACCATTTTAGTTGGCAAAATCATAAACATTTCAGTTTATTTAATCACAGTTATAGTAGATATATAAATAGTAGAAAAATAAAAGTAAAAACAATTTGATGTGAAACTTTTACCTTTTGTTGGTCCGTCATTATAGTCCAACCAATTCCAGAGCTCAAGTGAGGTAAATCTTCTTGCAGTCTTTCAGTAAACCACTTTTAGGTGACAGTAGTCTCATCTTCAACCATAGCTCAAGCAACAGGAAATATTTGATTGTTTCTATCTCTTCCCATTGCACATAGAAGTTTACCTTTAGTTATGGTCTTAAGCCAACATCTATTTAGGACAAGATAATGCCTACACCCATGTTTGAACCTATATTTAAGTGCTTCTAAACATATGTACATTCTTTCAAAAAAAAGTGGGGATTTTGGAATTGACCGGGACACTTAACTATGCTACCTGGGTTGGTCTACCTAATAACTTCAACATAAGACCAAAGGTTCCTAAACTCCTCTTCAATGTTGATCACAACACTGTATAATATTTTTTTCTTTGCTCTTCTCGACATGCTTATAGATAACTTCAACACTAAAACAATCCTTAACATAAAATTTGATATCATTATTCTTAAAAGATGGTTCCTTTTTAAGCGTATTTATCAATAAGTCAGATAAGATGTTGGCATTCATCCTAGGATTTATATAAACCCTATTACAGTCATGAGTTTCCCTAAATTTCCTGACTTGAAAAGACTACAACTTCCTGTCAAATGTTCCATATATATATATGTCAAGGGCATTTCTCTGCCTTATATTTACTATGCACAAATTTGGGTTTAGTTTTGGTAAACATGACAACACTCTTTATTTTGATGGACAACAAACTAACTCCACACTTAAATTGCAAATGATTAAGAAAAATCATCCTTAAGTCAATGTAAAGCTCAGCAGCATTTTCATTATAAACATGGTTTTTTTTCCCTCCTAGTCTCATCATCTAACATATCATCTATATAAATAACAAGTTCCCCATAGTCATCACTGTCATAATATTCAGAAAAAACTACCTCATCTTCATCGCCTGCATCATCTTCATGGTCTCCATCATCTCCATCATTTTCATCATCTTCATGTCCTTCCTCTAAATCCTCTTTAGCTAAACCATCCTTATTAATATCCACAAACTCAGCTCCTTCCCTTCTATTTTATTCCTTATCTCCATGACCAACATATTCATCCCTGTTATCCTCTATATTTGCATCATCTTCGGCATATCTATCATCAACATTTGAGACATCATCTAAATTTTCTACATTCTCTACATTTTCATCAGTATTATCCACATTACCTCCAAACCCTACATTATTAGCATTCTGACCCTCATCTACATTTTCATCAGCAACTCCATTATCTACATTATCTTCAAACCCTACATTATTAACATCCTGGCCATTATCTTCAACTACATTATCTCGAATAAGCTCATTAGGTTCATCCTCAATCATTTCAACAGGTGTATTTACACCATGTTCATTATAAATATCAATAGCACCAGTAAGCATCATCTCATTAACCATATCTAACACACTAGCATCATCTTCTACAACCCTCAAACCATTAGATAGTGGAAAACCAAGCCTAAGATAAAAAATCTTGTCCACATTGTTATACTTTAATCTTACATACATCAACCAGTTCAAAGCAGCTGAGTAAGTCAGGATCAAATTCTATTTCATCCACAGAACCACTCTCATACGTAAGATTATACCCACATTAACCAAAGATCCCGTATGGTGAAACCTCAGAATTACCTCATCAAATGCCATTATGCAAAACTATAATAACCTTAATGAACCACCAGCCCACCCTTAAACGAAACAACAATAGTGTGTTATGTACAAATTTAGATATCAAAGAAATACTAAGGCATAGTGTTAATACAAAAATATATTAGTCATAGTGTTAATGTGAAAATATACTAGTCATAGTGGTAATACAAAAAGTCAAAATGAGAAATTTAAGCATAGCATATGATGCGTAACAAATTCATAATAAATCCATCAAATAACTAATTCATTGCAAACATATGGTTTTACTATGAAGTTAAAAGGAATCAAAGGAGTAAAAATAGAAGGAATCATGTACTGAGTTACTACTCGCTGTCCACATAAATAACACCAATATGCTCTCCAAACCAATAAAATCATAAAATCAACAACCAGAAAGTATACAATAACAAAACAAAAATTAGATAATAGAATTAAAGGGCATGCCATGCACAAGGAAGATAAAATTATGGAAAGTTGATTAGTTACCTAAAGACTTTTTGGTTTACTTCTTTACACTAACTTCCTCAGCATCATCCATAACCAATTTCATTTACTCATCAAAGCTTTATCAACAATCAATAACATTGAGCTTATTCAAGATAAAGAAAGGTCTTTCAAAATTGATGAGTACCAACTCAAATATTCATACTAAAAATGAAACAATTTGTAAAAATAAAAAACATTAAGTCTAACAATCAAGCAAAAGGCCACAATAACAAATGCCAATATGAAGATTGTAGGTAAACAGTTCATTCTTAAAGCATACCAATCTTGGTAAAGGGGCAAATAATTTCCTAGACTTCTTATAACATTCACAAATAAAAAGGGTTGCTTATGTTTCATTATGTATTGGAATTAGTAAGTACAAGTCTCCCCAACATTTGTTCTGCATTTCAAAGACCATTTATTAATAAAACCATCAGTCTTAAGGTTGAGGCTGTCTAAATTATCCAAGAAAATTGGAAAATAAAAATTGTTTGCAAAATGCAACATTTCAATTACACCTATCCTCATGTGGATAGATTTTAAGAGTAGGGAAAAGGTTGTGTAATAATCCAAAACAACTAGTTTGATCAAGTACAATGGTGTCAACATTTAAAACACTTTTACTCTTAAAAATCAACCAAGGAAGTTATCAGTGATAAAGGAAGAGTCAAAAT
Organism: Erythroxylum platyclados; assembly: GCA_027563515.1. NCBI lineage: Eukaryota > Viridiplantae > Streptophyta > Magnoliopsida > Malpighiales > Erythroxylaceae > Erythroxylum > Erythroxylum platyclados. Next base: position 18,237,892 of record JAOQMM010000002.1, read on the forward strand.
GATAGGTGGAAACTCATAAAAGGACATGGTTTGATTGTTCAACATAATTTTGTCTCAGTTACTTGTCTTTAATAGGATATCTTAGAAAGACATACTTATGAATAGAAGAAAGAAAACTGTTTGCAAACTGTGGTAGACATGAAATTAGAGAATGAGGCAATATTACTGTACTTCCTTATGCATCAACAATCTCAAATCGGGAAAATTTTTCATTAAACTGGGAGAAAAGGACTACAGTCCCCAGCTTTACCGCCCAGTCATACTGCCATGGTCCCCCACCAAACTGTTTGTTTTATTTGTGGCTTGTTCAATTAAAAGAATCGTTCATCCAATTACCAGGTAAGGAAGATGAAACATAAGGATTTATGCTCTAATGATACAATAGAAAGAAATCACGACTATTAAACTTAAACATTTGAACTATCAAGGAGCAACCTCAAACATCATCTTAGTAAAAGGGTGTAAATTAATGAGTAGATCAAACGTGAACGTACTTGGCGATTGCTGGAGAGAACATTCACGTTGAAGGACTAGAAGGTAGATCCGCGAGAGGGACTAGAGTGATCGACAATGATGATGCGTGAAGGAGGCAATACGTCGGATTCGACAACCTTTTTGCTAAGTTTCTGAGAGAAAGAGGGTGAGTATTTGGGGATTAAAAGTTAATTTAAGGTTCTGAGTAAAAAATTTAAATGATTTTTTTTATGAAAGTGCATGTGGTTTTTTACATGGTATCTAAAATCCACCTAGCCTCTCCAAACGAATGTTTTATATATAGAAACAATGCATGTATGATACTGCCTAATTTCCATTTAAAATAGTCTAACATTGAGGAGACTTGATAACATTTAGACCTTAATTGAGTAGGTTAAAATGTTTTGCCCTAAATTGATCAAACCCATAAAAGTTCCACCCAAATCCGCATTCTCCCCCTAATCAACTGAAAATCTGTCTTGGATTGTGATTTAATCAGTGCTTTATAACGCTTGCAAATTCTGACTCTCATTTCCATCTGGAGAATTAGATAGGACATATGAAAACAGTACTTGACTCTGGTCACTTGTTCATGGTATTGGGTTCATTTCCTTATCATTCTGTATGTAATCTATTGAATGATGGAAATTGCACGGGCATTGAATAATTTAATGGGGATTGGTTAAAGTATTTAAATAGAATAACAATTCTGTGTCCAACAGAACTTGTTGCTTGCTTGGCATTGTTCACGGTCACCAAAAAGGTACAACAAGGTCTTCCAAGTCAACAAGTAGAGTTGTTATATTTCTTGACGTTATGCAATGCTATGAATGATCACAACTTCTTAAGGATTCCTATCTCTGCAAAGTTGCATCACCGATTCCCCAATCAATGAACCTGAATTTACCAGAAAATGGGAATTCCTCATTCCGTTTGCAAATATAAAATGTTACTACTTTGTAGAAAGGTTTGTACCTATTATGTCTGCAAAACATCTGCCTAAGCAGCAAGCATTTACAGTGAAGTAGAACATTTTACGTAATTCAGCGGTTTAAAATGTTAAAGTTTAAATTAAATTTTCATATCAAATGTTATAATTCTTTTCGTGTTTGTTAACCTTTTTTTTTGGAGTTTTGTAACGTAATCCTTTTAGATATCAATTTTTAGGTATTTTGATAAGTTACGTTAGTAAAATATGAATAAAAATATCGTTTTTTAAATTTTAAAATGTAAATACTTCATTAAAAATTAAAAAAATTAAATACTTTTCAATTAGTTATCCTTAAATTAAATATAAAAATAAAAAATTAAATACTTTTTAATTATTTATCCTTAAATTAGATATTAAAAAAATCACAACTTTGTATAAAAAGTATTTTCATTCTGAATCTTTCACCGTTACGTTCTTTGAGATTGAATAATAAAGGGCGAGTCTGACTTTAAACCGAGAGTCTCTTTTTGATTAAGAAGGTTAGTGATATTGATTAAATGGTTAATCCCTCCCTTCGCCTGCGCTCTTGTTCTTCACTGAATATCTGCTTCTGTTCTTCTGTTGTGTTCTACTTCAGTGCTACTGCTTTTGCCTGCGTTGCCTCGCCCTTGCCCTAATGGACTTCGCGTTTTGTTATACATTTCTACTGCCCCACTCTGTACAATATACAGCTAAGCATTTGTTTATAAGACACTTGCAAATACAACAAATTATTTTTGCTTCTCTCTAATTTTCTATTCTCTGCAATTTCTTCTCTCTAACTTTAGCTTTCTCCTTAAGATAAGCGGTTACTAGATCTGATCATGCTATCAGAGTGGTTACCTTTCTTCTCTATTTTCTAAACCTGAAATCTCCATTAAAATCTGATTCTCACCTTCAAAACCTTATATTAGCTGTTGTTTCTTTGCTTTGAGCAACCATGGAAAAGCGTGATAATGCTAGAAACCTAAGAGAAACGTTGGTTCAAGAGCAAACACCAGTTTGACAGGTTGCAAATGGCGATCCTCTTTAACTTTAGAACTCGGATAATCCAGGGATGATACTTGTGACTGCACCTCTCAACGACATGAATTATCGCACCTGGAGTAGAGCAATGAGAATTGCTCTAGGGGTAAAGTGTAAACTAGGCTTTATTGATGGCAGAGTCACGGCGCTAGATGAAGCCTCCAGTGACTATGAGCAGTGGCAATGCTGTGATTTTATGGTCACTTCATGGATCTTGAATTCCATACCTAAGAACTTGTTGAGGCATTTATCTACACCAATAATGCAAAAGAATTGTGGGATGAGCTTATTGAAAGGTACGGAGAGGTAATGGGCCATTGATCTATCAATTATAGAGAAAAATAGCCTCAATTTCTCAAGGAAATTCTTCTGTCTCAGTGTATTACACTCAACCAAAAATGCTATGGGATGAATTGGGTTGTATGTGGCGACGCCTCCAGAGCAACACTGCCATTAAGCGTGTTCTTGCTAATACCCCAATTCTTCCTAGTGGGTTCAGGT
>JAOQMM010000002.1:18240962-18259955 GCA_027563515.1 Erythroxylum platyclados
TGAGGAAACAATTCGATGAGCAAATTGAGAAGATTTTGGATCATCGGATATTGGGGCAACATAAGAAGAATTGGAGGCCCACGTCGAGAATTGTAAGAATTCAGCATATCTCTTTTAGGCCAATCAACTGACCCAGAGCCTGAAACGGCTTGACAATGCCACCAAAGAAAAAACGGCAAAGCGATGAGAACCCAGAGGGCGAAACAGGGGAGCGAGATTTCTCGACGGAGGACAAAGGTGACGGATCACCGTCTGAGATGACACAATCGACCCTAACCACAACGTTGTCGACCTGAGGAACAAGACACTGAAACCTGCGCGACACAACACAGCAGCGACCAAGAGCCTTAACATCTCCAATTTTGTTGAACACAAGAAGAAGAAGAGAGTCCGGTAATCGGTCGAAGTGGTCGATACAGAAAGAAACGGAGGAACATGGGTCGGGTTCCGGGTGGATCCGGGAAGTGGGATCCGGGCTTAGAGAGTTCATCTCTCTTCGTTGTCAAAAATAATAAAGATGAGAAATTTATCAAAATACTTAAGAGAAAGATCTGGAGATTTTATAAGAGAAACAACAGAAGAGGGCAGATCTAGAAGCCTAAGAAGAGGGAGGATAAGGGACACATGGGTTAGCAGAGATTGAAGAGAAAAATAGTTTGACAATGGCAATAAGCTACAGAACCTGGGAAAGGTTCTTAAGACGTGTAGAGAGAGGAAACAGAATATGTTGGTCGTGTGTGCGCATGAGCGTGTATGAGAGACCGAGGGGGAAAGATTGCGGGATGAGATGGATCCACGGTTTCGTGACTTTGTCTTTACAGAAGAAGATAGGTAGCGAGAGGGTGTTCTGTAGCTGCTTCGGATGCTTCTATTTTTTATTTTATTGGACAAAAAGTGGAAAATGAAAGGGTTTTTGTCTTTTCTTGTGGTCATTTCTTTATAATTCGTTGTGTTTTCTTCTCTTAATGGATTAAGTTTTACATTTGATGAAAAATAGGTATTTAGTGATCAGATTTTATTTTCAATAAAATATATCTTTTATTATTAATTATATAATTTCTTTATTATGTATTCAAGGTACTTATTAAGAAGAGAATATATGATTTAATTAATATTGATTGTATTGATTATACTAATTTTTTGACTAAAGAAGAAGAATCTTACGTGTGACTTTGATTATAATTAATTTTAAAAAGATGATTTATGGAGAAAATGTATTTGTCACGATAAATGAATTAAGAATATCTACTGATCATTAGTTAGTATTTTAATTTATATTTAATTTAAAATTAAAAGTATAATGTATTATAATAAAAATAATGTTATAAATAGTTGAAATTTTTGACGATGATTTGATTGAAATTTTTGATAATGATGTAATACAATTTTTTTATAAATATTAATTTAATTGTTACTATTATTATTATTATATTATATTCAATTTAAGTTTGAATTATTAGAATTATTATTACTCGAGTATACTTTTAAGAAATATTGATAAATTATAAAAATATTGATAAATTTATATTTCATACTTCTTATATATTAGTTTTATTATAATTTAATATTGATTTTACCTTTGATACGTGCAGAACATGCAAGCGTTCTGCTTCTATTCGATAGATCAAATGACTTTGTCCCTCAGCCAAAAGAGCTTCAATTTCCAACCTGCGAAGCCTTTAAGGAGGTCATACTGCATGCATCCGTATGTAGGTAACCTTGTCGTAAAAAGAGTCAATAGGAAATTTGATTAGGAAATGCAAGATATCCACTCTATCGAAGTTGGTAGGATGCTGTTTGTAGACGGAGGTGAAGGTCAGAGACTGAGGTTAGTACATGAAAGTAACAATTTGTCTTCCTTTAAGTGGTTTTTTTTAACCCTATCTCATGCTTTGAAGTCACACATGTTGAATAAGGTGACCAAATTAAGCTTAAGAATTCCAGACCATGCATATTAATACTTATTGGTCCTTTAATTTTGTCAACATAGAAACATAATATTTAATATTAGTTTTTATATATAAATTTTATAAGTGAAATATATATTTTTAATCCTAACATTTACACCAAAGTATAGGTTTTTAAATGTTACGAAGCATTCAAAAAGAATATTAATATTTTAAAACTATTAAAAATTAATCATAATTAATAGAATCCTTTATAGGATTATGTTATGTCACTTAATTGCCATATTAGCAATGTTTTAAAAATCAAACCGGACATCAAACTGGTCAAAGAAAAAGTTTAAAGTTTAGAGGTTCAACTGATATTAAACCGCTATAAAACTAGTATATAATAAATAAGAATAAAAATTATAACAATAAATAAAAATATAGTATAAAATAAAACACTTTGAAATAAAAATACACTAATAATTTCTATTAATATATGTCTATATTATCATTTATTTAAAGACTCATAAAAGTTGAAATATATTTAAAGAAAGTTAATAAAAATGACTTTAACTTTATTTTAACTTCTTTTTTAATGTTTTTTAAATATACTCTTTATAATTTAAATATTATTTTTAAGACATTCTTAAATTATTTTAAGCAAATTTATTTTTATATTCTAATTAATAATTTAATTTATTAAACAAATTCATGATAAAAATAATTAATTTTTAACAATAATAATTTAAACTTTTCAATTAAAATATAAGGAGATAAATAAAGATACTAAATTTTGACAAATATAATTTATTAGTGAGATTAAATAAATTTAGTATTTTTAAAGATAAAAATAGTAATTTATTTTTAAAATAAAATTTTAATTAAAATATAGAAAGATAAATGAATAATGCGAAAGAGTTAAAAAGGAAAAGAATCGGTGGAAAATGAAATGTCAAAACAATGATGTAGACAACATGGGTTGGTGTGTCGTGGAGAAAGGAGGGGAAGTTGTTCTTTGAGGTGGGACCACGTTAAAAACATGATGGGTCTCACGTGCTGTAAAAGGTAGCAGGTGACAGTGAATTGTTAACTAGTTTTTATAAAAAATTGGGCAGTTTTTAAAAAACCGGGTAGTTTTTACTTAGAAAGGTTATTAATATAAATTGGAGTGAAAATTATGCCGGTTCATATTTATTTTGGTCGAACCAGTTAGTCTGTCTAGTTTTTAAATCATTGCATATTAGTGTTGACGCATTACATTTTCCTATTTTTTAAAATATGTTTAAAAATTTCATCAGACTAGCTTGTCCAACCAAAAAATATGAACCAGCCTAATTTTTAGTCCGATTTACATAATAGCTGGTCGATTTGTAGAAAACTGAATAATTTACTTCAACAAAATCGGTTGATTAATAACTCAGCCAACTTTTTTTAACATATAAGACTCATCACAAATTTCTTCTCTGCCTTCTTTGACAAACTAGCTATTGTTTTAATCATGTGGACCATCATGAATTTTTCAGTTTTTGAGTTTTGATATAATTTGTGGTTGTAAGAATCATAAATTTTTTAAATTTTCAATCAATTTTTTAAAATTGCTACACATTCTAATTAATAAATTATTTTTTATTTTTTATTATTTATTTATCTTTTTATATTTTAATTTAAAATTTTATTTAAAATTATTACTATTAAAAATAAATTACTAGTTTTATCCTTAAAAATAATAAATTTATTTAATCTCACTAGTAAATTATATTTTTCAAATTTTAGGTTCTTTATTTATCTCCTTATATTTTAATTGAAAATTTTAAGTTATTATTTTTATCATAAATTTTTTTAATAAATTGAATTATTAATTAGTGTATATAAATGATTTTACTTAAGTTAAAAAATAATATTTAAATTATAAACAAGTATGTTTAAAGGACATTGAAAAGAAGTTAGAATAAGGTTGAAGCCTTTTTTATTGATTTTCTTTAAATACACTTCAATTTTAATGAGTCTTTAAATAAATCATACTATATAATATAATTTTTATTTTTATTATTATTTAAAATTTTATGTTAGATTCAATCTTAGTCTAAATTATTATAGATTCAATCTTAATCTAAATTATTAGATTTATTATTAGTTTATTATATATTAATGTATCTTTATTTTAATGAAGTATTTTATCTTATACTATATTTTTAGCTATTCTCATAATTTTTACTTCTTATCTATTACATACTAATTACATAACGATTTAATAATAGTTGTACTTTTAAACTTTAAACTTTAAACTTTAAACTTTTTTTTACCGGTTCAGTGTACGATTTGGTTTTTAAATATTGTATATTGCCATGGAAAGTTATATGGCAATGTAAGTCCTATTCACTTAAATTAAACTATCATTAATCCAATTGTCCATAATTCCATGTTAACCCTATATTTTAATTAGCTTAATTAATTATATTTAACTATAATTAATTCTAATTTAAATTAACCTGAAACAGCCTTAATTAAACCTAAATAATCCTAATTTTCCAACTTAGAGAGAGAGCAATAGACTTATGAGAAGTCATAATGGGAGCAACGCTGATAATATGATAGTGAGCTTTGCATAGTTTTCATAGATGCTAGCTTCTGTTCACCTTACCATCATGTCATTCTCCATCAAAATTACTTTACCAACCATTAGCAATTCATCAACCCTGCTCCCATAACCCCAAAATCAATCATTTACTCCTCTTTATCTAGTTACTATTCTTAAGGTGTTCTTCAAGTTCCAAAAGGTATCCTTTATAGGGAAATAGATAATGGGAACAAGCACTACCAACTCCATTATGATCTTGAGATCCTTACTCAATAATCGAACACTGGCCCACGAAAAAATTGTCATCATAAATGAGTCACCTCTGTCAACTTCCTTGCCAACTTCAACTCGTCAATAAATCCCAGTTCATATTGGCAACGAAAAGGCTTATCTTGATGCTAAAGAGCAATTGTGTATATATCAAATCCCGTTTATAAGCAAGGTTGGGGTAAGACCCAGCTTACATATGTAGCAATATTAAATACTCAGATGGAAGTGCTTTGTTGCTCCTCAGATCATACTCGACATAAACGGAGAATAATCTAAATGTAGTTATAACTTAAAAATGTTACTGACAGTTCGGACCTACCCACGGCACCTCATAATTTAACCAAATCCCATTTATATTAATGACACAAGTATGCCAAACAAGTGGATAATCCCTTTAAAACTTTGGATTCTTTCTGCAACTACACCGTGATCTTAGATTTTGTCAACCAACCTGGCCACCTGTTTCACCTCCTCCAACAATCGTTACTTAAGAGTGACTCGCGAAGGTCGCGACATAAAGCCTCCAACATTCACACTCCCACGTCACTGGCCACCTATAACCACAACAATAGCCACACAACTTTGAACCATCGCCAGTGGCCACCAGCTCAGACTTTTGGAACAACTGGAGGTCTTCATTACGTCTTCTCGATGGAAAAATTCATCTCATTGTTCTCTTCTCCAGCGCCATCAACAATCATCGGTAACTATGACAAACAGGGACATTTACTATGAAGTTAGGAATCAAACCAATTCTAGCTACTTTGGCCAGTGGCTGTCAATTGATACGGAACAACAAATTGAACTTTTCAACATTAATAATGAGATCAAATTGGATTGTTTAGGTTTTATTTGGATTAATTAGGTTAAATTAGGTTAAATGTGAAATTCAAATTATGATTAATGACGATATATTATGATTAATATGAAATTAGGAATAATTAAGTTAACTATTATTTAACTAGGTGAGTGAGATTCACTGATCTACTTAACTTTTAAAAGTGTGACTCTTAAATAAAAAATAAAAAATAAAAAATGTGTCATCTTAATAATAACGTAATATTTAATTATTGAAAATATAATCTTATTAAGGGTTCTATCAATTAAAGGATAATTTTGAACAGTTTTAAAATATTGTTTTTCATTTTAAATAGTCTAAAATGTTAAATTTTGATTTGTATTTTAATATAAACATTAGGAATAAAATATACTTTTTGCTAAAGTTTATATTATGAAGTGTAGATTCATCGTGATAAGGGAAACAAGAAAACATTCTGCTTCTGATTATATGAAATGTGAAATGTACAAAGGGATAACAATCCCAACCTGACCTATGATCCGATTGAGAGTTACAAAATAAAGTCATTTTTTGAATTTTTTTAAAAAAATTAATAAATTCAGCCTAGCTCACCCTAAGTCCGTCGGACTGGGAGTTGGTCCACGGCCGATCTAGTATCAGATATTGTCTATGTAATATCCATAGATTTGAAGTCGCTCACTCTCCAGAGCCTCGGCTATTCTTGTAATGACTGCTAGCAAATAGCAACCAGCCACCATGCATCAAGCTTCTAGCCACCAACTACTAGCCATCAACATTTAACAGTGTAGTTGGAAAGGCAATGTTTAAGTTCCGGGAACAGAAAGTGAAATTGATCCTTTAAAGCAATTGACCCACTTCTGTCAACAAAACAACTAATGTAGCATGATAAATGTGTACAACTTAAATGACATGAATGTTTTCTATTAGTTCATTCAACCTTCGAATTGTATTTTAAATTCATTAAAACACTTGACCACCAGATTATTGGCCTAACATCGCCAACTGGAGCAGCAGAAAAAGTCGGTTAGTTCTTCAGATTATACGAAGCTTTGCTTATTTATGCAACATGAAGCCTGGCTGATCCTGAAATATACGATTTCTTCCAAATCATAGTGGAAGACCATTTTTCTCATCCATCGACAGACTCTTTTCGTCAACAGACACACCATCACGTGTAAAAATTTACTGGATGCCAAAATAGCCTCATTGCAATAAAACTATTTTTAAGCAAATGCGACAAAAATATTTAATTGAATAGTCCTCTGTGTCTGTACTTGTTTCATATCGTACGAACGTTGTCATCGGATCACGTGTTTCGGTGCGTGAGAGATCTACCGAATTCCGAGAAACCGAATCGAGAACAAATGCCACAACTTACGGTTGTTGTTTCCTCCATTATGGTGGTTGAAATGGAGTCTCCCCAAAACAAAGCTAACAACTTTGAAATGTCATGAATTTTATGCTGTAAGGAAGAGTTTTGATCATCTATTTTTATTATTTTGTGTCTAGTTCTGATTATCTATTTTTATTATTTTATGCTTATTTTATTTTATAAATATTTATCTATTTAATTTTTGTAGATCTTTTTTATTAAATGAATAAATACTCATAAAATAGAGTATGCATAAATTAATGGAAACTATTCCCTCAACGTAATGCAATATAATTAATCCCAACATTGTTTTTATCTTCTCAGCCTAGGGATTGTAGAAGATAGTGATTTATGCAAATTTTGGATTTTATCTTTGAGTTGAGATATTCTGTACCACTTAATCTATTTTAATCATGTTTTCGTTCTAAAATGATGTCATTTTATATATAAACAAATTTAAAATGATATCATTTTAAGATAAAAATAAGATTAAAACAGATTAAATAATAAAAAAAAAGGTGTCTTCTTCTTTGGCAGTGATTGAAGGTGCTTTTTCTTGTTTTCTTATGGACATCGTACAAAATCAGGCCATTATATTGTGGGTCATCCTCCAAAAAACTCAGGATTACTTGCTACTTAATGGCCCTTCAGTCTCAAAAACACTTTACTGTTTTCATACACTGCATCACTTTGGTAACTGTAATTCATTGCGATTATCATCTCTTATGGTACCAAATACTAGCTAATTATGAACCCCATACGACGTAAACCGAACTAAGTATAGCCTAACACAATTTAAAGAATGTGAATACCTGTCACTTTGATTTCCTCGGATTTTCCAAGAATCGGGCCCTTCCCTCAACTTACGACCCACAACGCCACAAATTTTATTAGGATAACTCAATAGTTCGACATTTTCCTAGTTTAATAACAAATTTTTTAAATTTTGTACTAATTTTATAAAAATTTAACAATTGAAATCAATACGTTTTGTTTTTAACAATATGATTAATAAATGGACATTCTCGTGATCTTTAATGAATATGTCACATTATCAAAAATAATTTTTTTACCTAATTTATTCAAGTTTTTAAAAAATAATTATTAAATTTAAAACTTTTAAAAATTTGACATTAAATTAAAAGAATTTTTAAAAATTAGTCATTTTATGAATAGCTCCAACATATAAATGTATATGATTTTGTTCTTTCCAAACAGAGATGAGTTTCTTTAGAATTTCTAACTTCACATATTGTTTTATTGTAGTAACTTTTAAAATATACTGTTTCAAATGAGAATTTTGGATGATTTTTTTTGACGTTAAACAGTAGGTAGAGAGATTAATTCTTATACTTTTTGTCCAACAACAATTACAAGAGTTATATATGGACTGAATAAAGGTAACAAAGCAGTGACTTCAGACAAAATAAACTTTTAGTAACAGTAAGCCATTTAAAACAAGATTTTATGATGCACGATACACCAACAATTCATAAACGATTCCTACCTAACACCCAGAAAAAAAATAAATAAACAAGTGAAACAAATTACTTTTGTAAAGCTTAAAGCCTCGGAAATTCACAATGTTACAATTAGATGACGACATTGTAATGATTAATTAACGAGGACAAGAAAACAATTTACAGGCGTTGCAAAGTCATTACAATGTACAATGCAAAGTGAGTGAGTGGACTATAGATCCAGAAAAAGTAGCTTGTTTTCTTGACAATGGAAAACGTACAGATATTTTCTTTTTCACTGGAGATGGAAAACGTAGTTTTAACTGCTATATTTTGTTTGTATCTCTCTATCCTTTTGTTTTCTTTATCCTAATTGTGGTTATAAACTTAGGCTCTGTTTGTTTCTATTTTATTTTTAAATTCAGTAAAAAAATCTTTTTAGTTTGAGTTTTTGGTTTTTACTTTTAGTTTTGGTTTCTTTCATTTTTTTAAAAATTATGAAAACTGTAAAAATTAATTTTTCTACTTTTATTTTTCATAATATGATTCATTATCAACTAAATAATTACATAAATACTATCAAATGTAAACGACCAAAAAGCTGTATTTATATATGCTATATACTCCATAAGGATTTGTAAAATTTAACCTTTGACATATTCAAAATTTAAAAGCAAAAATTTACTAGCTAAAATATTCACCTATATTATCTTTCTCTATTTCATATGAAATATAAGTGAATTAATCTAAATACTAAACAAAACCAATATGTATGGACACTCCAGAATTCTTCACGAATTACCTCTTTATCTACTAATAATCATCACCTTCCTACAAAAAAAGAAAGAGAAATAAGAAATAGATTAGAATTGTAAAACTACTATGCTCATAATAGGAGACCTGTGAAGACTCAAAAAATTTTGAAGAGGGGAAATGTTCCCACCTTTTTCTTTACTATCTTCACAAGAACAGGTAGAACCCCTATATCACTCATTGACGAACACATTCACCACTATTGTTTATTATCATCTCCATCGACCGCAGGTCTAAAAAGCAAGTTAACACTTAATAGTAAGACATGTATAATGCAAAGATGATTCAAGGAAGATGTGAGAGAAGGACGATCAATTTAAATTTTGTTTGATGGGAAATAAGTTCATCATTATAATAATTAAATTTATCACATAAAGCATAACAAACAACTCACCATCATAGCATACAATTGAGTATTATAATTCTTGCTCTCTAGACACTTTTTAATAGCTTTTACCACATACCTAGCTTGCTTGCTCATTAGAGAAATAAAGCATTATAAGAAAAGGCTTCATGTCTAACTTGATGAGAAACTAATAACAAGCTTGGTAGAGCAAACAAGTGGTCATTAATTACTAATGAGTACTCTAACATATCTCTTTAAGAAAATTCAACATATCTCTTTAATTACTAATGGAGTGGCAGAGCAAACAAGCAACATCTTGTTGTCAATTCAACCTATCTCTTTAAGAAAATTCACCAAGCACTCATTTTCTACCATATAAAAAAGGAAATTAAATATATTCCTAAAATTTTGACATAACAATCTAGAAGTTCATTGGACTAAGAAACAAAGAAAGAATCTACATCCAACTTAGCTCACCGGAAGAATGTCGTCTAAATTTCCAATAGTAGCACGACAATAGAGTTGTCAAAAATTTAGTTTAGTTCCTATAAACAAATGAAGCAATGAAACAATTACAGGAATTTATAAGATGAATGAGACTCCATCCAACATTCATTCCTACAAAGTACATAATATGTCTCCTTCACTCTCTTCACTTAAACAAATGATACAATGTTGATCAAACTTAATAAAATAAATAATGGCTTCAATGATACCAAACCAACTTGAACTCATTCAATAAAGAAGCTCTTATAAGTTGATAATGGTATTAACTACATGTATTAGAGTAAACAGAAACTAGGGCAAGAATAAATCATGAATAACTATAAAATTTTGACCAAACAATCCAATCAATAAAATCAAAATAAACTAGAACAAGTATTTAAGTAGCTTTTCCTATGCAACTAACAAAGGCATAAAAATAGAAAACACTTATTGAACAACATAATTTTCTGAAACAAAATTTTTGAATTTATACTATGCCAACAAGTTAAGTCAAAGTAGGCTAATTCAGACAAACAATAACAAGAACAATTCTTTATGTGTTTCTTAAAGTAAAATAAAAAAACACAAGAAAAAGGAAGGTAAAAATGGAAAATTTGACGAAATGGAGAGATGATTCTTAAATAGGAAACAAAATGCATGAGAAATTGAGAAAAAGGGAACTAACTATTGTGTGGCAACGTGTGCAGTGAAGCAAATATAAACAAGATATGGGTGAGGAAAACCGTGTGGGTATGCTTGTCAATGCATGTTAGCATCATCTCATCAGCCCCTCTTTGCCTCTCGTTTTCATATTGGGGACTTCATTATAGTCAGTTAATATGAAGATAAGGGCTCGAAGCATCTTCAAATCAAAGATTTTGGTTAATTCTTCATGAACAATTAATTTTGCTTGCTGAAGAACCATCTGGTTCAAGCTAACAAGCATATCTTGCAACGAACTTCAGTTCTAAGCAATAGTGGAAACTGGAAATCATGAAATAGATACAAACGCTAATTGGGGTAACTGTATAATTAGTATGAATTTCAAAGCTGGGAGTTCCCATTACCATAGAATTTGGAAGAATGAAAATACTTTCTAACTAGCCCTCTCATCAACTCGAAAGACTAAGTATGCTAAAATTTCCATCTATTATTTTCTCCAATCTTAGAACAAGTGGAACTATCATATAGAAAAAAAAAGATACTTACAAGCTCAAATTTAGAAATGAAGCTAATGAATGTCTTCAAGGCTGATATAAGCTAAAATCTTAGAAAAGTCAATTTTTAAAAAAAATTAAAAAATGATAAAGAATTGAATTTGAAGCAATCTTATGGGTAACTCACAAATAATTAAGATCTCTCTTCTATTGTCTATCAATCTGATGTTTATAAGTCTATTATGATACCAACTCTCACTGTGCAACATAACACAAATAATTCAACCTAACCTCTTTATTCAAATCAAAGATAAAAACAATAAACACCACAAAGTATATTTTTATTAAATCAAGAATATAAAAGTTAAAAAAAAACAATCTAAAAGTAATTCCTAAAGTAAATTTCGCAATCCATAGCTAAAATAAATTCTCAATTGTTCATATTCAACATTATAAAAGTTTTTATTCTGGATGTGTTCTTCTTCTTTTCCTTGAGCTAGAAAAATTTGCATCTTTATTCTTTTGGAAATTTGCCTCCTTAATCTCTTTCTTAGATGTTCTAGCCACCTTTCTTTATGTTTTTGGTTTTCTTTTATAATTCTTTATCCTCCTAGGGCTCTTTCTAGGGTTTCCTTACTTTTTTATATTCTAAAACTAGCTCCAAATCATAAACAAATACAAAAATCTCATGATCTGGAAAATCTAGCGTTTGCATGATCATGATGTTGATAAGTTTTATAATGAAAACTTTCAATACTGAAGGTATGCAGATTGTAACTTGTATTACAAAAGGTATTGTTCCCATGAGGACTAATTAGACACCTAACAACTTGAATAAAACTTTGTTTAAGGTACTAAAAGATTGATTGAATTAAAATAAATTACTAAAATTGAAATAACTAACAAAATGAAAAAAGTAAACAATTGAGCTGCCAATAAAATAATGTTGATCAAAGTTAGAGACTTAGAATCTATCCTTATTTTGTTTTCCCTTTATCTTGTTGATCCAATTACGCTCGATCTTAGATATCCTAAGGTTTTGATTACCCTCTCTCAAAATCTAATTAAGAAATCCTAATTGAATTCAATAATAATAGAGTTGTAATCTCTCGATTCACAAAACTACTCCTAACTTATTTAATTAGATTTGAAGCAATCCTAAGGATATTTACTTTCACAATTAAGATCTCTCTTCAATTGTTAATTAATCTGAAAATTACAGGT
This sequence comes from Erythroxylum platyclados, assembly GCA_027563515.1. Lineage (NCBI taxonomy): Eukaryota > Viridiplantae > Streptophyta > Magnoliopsida > Malpighiales > Erythroxylaceae > Erythroxylum > Erythroxylum platyclados. The sequence goes on from JAOQMM010000002.1 coordinate 18,253,381, forward strand.
CTATTAAGCTACCAAGTCTCATTGTACACCTTAACACATGTAACGTGATTCACTCTCTCGATTTATTACCAAGTATAAGCATAAAAATTATCACAAACCGTTGATAAATATATTGAATTCAACAAGATTAAAGTTTAAAAAAAATCAAGACCAATCCCTAATATGGATTTATAAACCCATAATCATGTTAAACATCATAACAATCCAAATAAACATCCAAGACAATGAAAGAAACAAAGGGAAAAGAAAGAAAAAACTAGTTGGAGTCTTGATTTGGAAATCTATAATTCTCTGAAGTTCTTCTTGATGTCTCCTTTTGATCTTCTTTTGATCTGGTGGTTGTAGCGTTTTTTCATATTTTTGTTGTCTTTAAATATTTCTTGAGGCTTCTAGGGTTCTTTCTAGGGTTTCCCCACTTAATTTAGTTCCAAAAATAGCCCTAAAACGTTAAAAGTACCAAAAAACACGCAAGCTGGAAAAGCTGAAATTCACTGGAATTTGTTATATGTCACACCTGTCACGATTGTGACACGTCACAATCATGACATGGCTGCATGCATCCAGGATCTTCTCTTTTCTTCACATTCCTATTTTCATACACTCAGAAGCACATTAAACACCCCTTGAAACATAAAATTAAGATCAAATTCTTGCTCTAAACCAATCAAACACTTAGAATACATACAAACATTAATAAGAACACAATTCTAAGCCTATACACATGATAATCATCTAAGAAAATACTTTAAAACACATGTAAACACTTAGAAAAATATACTATAATCTACACTTATCAACATTCCCATACTTAAACCTTTGCTTGTCCTCAAGCAAAACTAAAAACTACACACAAACAAAACATATAATCATGCAACATGCAATAATGTTACAATGACATCAAATCTCATGGAATTGACTTAACCTCAAACATCAACTACTTAAAAAGTGCCAACATACTAGCTTATTCCTTTAATGTTTAAGTGCTTTGATTTGAATATACATATCAATCAAAATATTAACACCCTGTTCATAAACATATGGCACTTGTAAGTATGCGCTTATTATTATTGATCAATTAAAAAGGTAACTATCACTAAATAACCTTTTATGAAAATTCTTGTTATTTTTAAAAGATCATTAGGCTTTATTTATTGTAACACCTTTTTTTAAGATTTTCGTTAACGATAACCTAATCTTTTGACATGAAGGCAAACACCTTATCATGAATATCTCCAAGTTACTCAACTAGGTTATGTTTTTTTATTTAGCTTAGTTGGATTGTCATTCTAGCCTTTTTTTGTGAATTCCCATGGTTACTTAACTATATCACAACTCTCAACTGGCTATCAACTCTATTCTTATCCTAATTTTCTTAAAAAGGGCCAGCGAAATAGGAATTTAATTTAATACACTTTCTTTTTTTTAGCCTCTCTCATTTCTTCTTAGTCAATCATTCTCATGAAAGGAAAATAATGATGCTAACCAATTTAATTGAATGTAATTATAAATGTATACGAATAAGTGTCATAAATTGAAAGAATAAGTTTTATATCCTAATTAACATGCATATTAATCCTAAAGACACTCAAAACACAAAATTCATAAGTTAGGCCTTTATAATTTAAATAACCATGTTCAAAGGTAAACTAATTCCATTCAATTCATTACATAGACACAGTCACACAATGCACACATCATGCATCAAATATTCACACAAAGCCAACCTAATAAAGAACTAACACAATACAAATGCCAATTTCACACACAAATGACATGCCTATGTATATTCGTCCCTACAGTTGAACAATACATTGTCCTCAATGTGAGAAACAAAAAATACAAATAAAAATAAATAACAATAAAGAAAAAATTAAAACAAGAAGAGTTATAGAGATTTGAGTGGTGATGGTGTTGGCGTTGGAACTTGAAGACACTTTATACCATACGGATCCATCAATTCAACTCCCTACAAAATAAAAATAACAAAGTAACCATAAAATAAAATGAAAATAAAAATAAAACTTATCCTAATTCTTAGGTTGCCTCCCAAGTAGCACTTCTTTGATGTCATTAGCTTTATGTACTCTTTATGTTTACCCTTAACTTGGGTCTATTATGAGTGGCTTGCTTCCACTCATTTCACCCCATGGTGGTTTAATAGCCTGTAAATAAGCCATTAATTGTAAGATAATAAGAAGGACATAATAGATAAAATTAATGAATCCAAGTAAGTTCAGTAATGCCCTTTTCATAGCAAACTGTTAATAAAAAAGAGAATGATTAAACTCCCTGAATCGTGAATTGAATCCAATAGTTTGTCCTATAAGAAGGTGAACTGCTCTTCTTCTTCGATAATCACCCTTGTCCCCTCTTCTGCTTCCGCTTATTGAACAGAGACTTCCTTAGCTTATTCAACCTTTATTATCTCCATCCTTTGTTCTTCAATCTCTTTTTGGATTTCAGTTTCATTCATATCAATGACCTTGTCTCCTCGTCACTTTGAGGTATTAATGGGCACCAAGAATATGCTGTATTTGGCTTAGTGGCTTTGGCCAAAGAAAAATTCTCTTAGAAGACACGATGGATAGCTTCATCGTTGGTAAGATCTTCCATTAAAGATTCAGATGAAGCGTAATTGTTCAATGCATCAATGTAAGAGTTGCTCCACTCTAAATTATCAGTATGTTTATATAGTGTATTCTAAGGCCAATTTTGCAAGGACTATGGATGCTCCCATATATAATCTAGTGCCTTACATTGAAATTTATAGTGGTTACCTGGTTGTGCTTCCGTGTTACTTGGAAGACTCCCCACATTCCTTATTAACAATGCATTGGAAGGTTGCCTATCTTGAACCTTCGAGTTATGAAGAATAGAGGAATGGTTCTTTACGAATTGATCAAATTTGGCTTCAATCCAACTTTCATCTTGGCTATTGTTAGAGCTTAGTATGTCTATTAACTTGTCCAACTTTGCCTCCAAATATTCAAGCCTATTATTTTGGAAACTTAGTGGACCTTGTGTTCTTATATAATCTCTTGCATTGTTAATCCATGGATAATTTGGGTCGTACTGCCACCCAATTCATGCTTTAATGCCTTCACTTGGTTGGAAGAAAACATCTGCAATTTGCTCAGCTTGAAGTTGCTTTGTTCTCCTTTTTTTGTCTTATGTTCAAGCATCTATAATCACAAAACAAAATTATCAAATCCTTAAATTAAATGAATTCAAATTAGATAAGATGTTAAATCAATCCCTGACAATGACAATAAAAACTTGTTGATAAATTTTATAATTAAAACTTTCAATATTGCAAGTATACGGATCATAACTTGTAATACAAAAGGTATAATTACCACATGGACTAATTAGACACCTAACAACTTGAATAAAACTTTTTTTAAGGTACTATAAGATTTATTGAATTAAAATAAATTATTAAAATTGAAATATCTAACAAAATGAAATAATTAAAGAGTTTATCTGTCATTAAAATAAGGTTGATCAAAGTTAGAGACTTAGGAATTAATTTTTCTATCATTGTTTTGTTTTCCTTTTACCTTATTGAACAAATTATGCTCAATCTTGGATATCCTAAGGTTTTGATTACCCTCTCTGAAGATCTAATCAAGTAATCCTAATTGAATTTGATAATAATATAATAGTAATCTCTCAATTCATAAAACTATTCCTAACTTATTTGATTATTTTTGAAGCAATCCTAAGGATAATTAATTTCACAATTAAGATCTCTCTTTAATTGTTAATTAATATGATAATTGCAGGTCTATTAAGCTACCAACTCTTGTGTACACCTTAACATATGTAACTTGATTCATTCTCTCAGTTTATTACCAAGTATAAGCATAACAATTATCACAAAGCATTGATAAATGTATTGAATTCAACAAGAATAAAGTTTAACAAAAAAAATTCAAGAACAATCCCTAATATAGATTTAGAAACCCATAATCAAGTTAAACATCATAACAATCCAAATAAACATCCAATACAATGAAAGAAATAATGGGAAAAGAAAGAAAAAACTAGTTGGAGTCTTGATATGGAAATCTAGAAATTCTCTAAAGTTCTTTTTGATGTCTCCTCTTAATCTTCTTTTGATCTAATAGTTGTTACTTTTTTTCATGTTTTTTCTTGTCTTTAAATAGTTCTTAAGGCTTCTAAGATTCTTTCTAGGATTTCCCCATATAATTTGGTTTTAAAAATAGCCCCAAACATCAAAAGTACTAAAAAAACTCACGAGCTGGAAAAGCTAAAATTTGCTGGAATTTGGTGTTTGTCACGCCTGTCACAATTGGCTACATGCATCCAAGATCTTCTCTTTTCTTCACAATCATGTTTCCTTACACTCACAAGCACATCAAACACCTCTTGAAACATAAAATTAAGATTAAATTCTTGCTCTAAACCAATCAAACATTTAGAACACATACAAACATTATCAATAACACAATTATAAGCCTATACATATGATAATCATCTAAGAAAGTACTTAAAAACACACTTAAACATTTAGAAAAACATACTATAATCTACACCTTTCACATGACTATGCACGATCGTGCACAGCCTCTTGTCTGCATGTTCTATATGATCGTGCATATTTTGCATGATCGTGACAGAGGCTCTACATCTACTCCAACTTCCATCTTGCATAATTGTGCAGGTGTACAATCATAAGAGACCTCTTCCTCTTACTTATTAAAATTTTCTTTAAGTTCCCTATCTTAAATCATCATCCAAACACATTAAACATCCCCTAAAGTGCGCATTAAGATCAAATTCTTGCCCTAATCAATAATAATCAAACAAAATACATAAAAACACTAACAAAAATATAAATCTAAGTCCTAAACACATGATTATCACCTAAGAAAACACCTAAACAAACATTTACAACCTAGAAGAAACATTATAAATCATACCTATCAACTTTCCCAAACTTAAAACTTTTCTCATCCCCAAGCAAAACTAAAACCACAAAATCATGCAACAATGGCATAATGGTATCAAATCTCATGAAATTAACTTACCCACAAACATTAATCACTCAAAATGATCCAAAACACTAACTTGTTCCATTCATGTTTGAGTATTTTTTATTTAAATATACATATAAACCAAATAACACCTTATTCATACATCTATGGAACTTGTAAGAATGCACTAATTCTTATTTACCAATTAAAAAGGTAGGCCATTTTTAGGTACCCACTCATGGAAATTTCTTAACACTTCAGAAGAAGATCAATAGGCTTCATTTTTATTTAAAGCACCACATTTTTATATTTTTATTTAATAATCACCTATTCTTTTGATGCGAAGACAAAAATTTGTCATGAATGTCCCTTAGTTTCTCAACTAGGTTAAAATCTTTCAAGCTTTGTTGGAGTGTCATTCTAGCCTTTTAATGTGAAGGAAAACATTTTTTCGTAAATTTATCCCAGTTACTTAGCTATATCACAACTCAAAATTAGCTACTAACTCTATTTTTAACCTATTTTAAAAAAAAGGGCCAACGGAATAGGAAATTTATATTAGCACATTTGTTTAACTTTTTGCATATATACTCTAACTTACATTGTTTCTTCCTAGTCAATACATTTCTATGAAAAGCTACTAATGATGCCTATCTAATTAGCTTCATTCAATCATAAGTGCACCTACAAAAATTCTTAAAATGAAAGAATAAGTATAACTTCTTGGTCAACATACATACTCACTTAAAAAACACTCAAAACACAAAATTCACAAGCTAATGCTTCTTCACAAATTAAAATGATCATGCTCACAGTTAAACTAATTCCTTTCAATTCCATGTCATTGACATATTTACACAATGCAGCATCATGCAACAAAAATTTTACATAATGCAAACATAGTGAAAAACCATGCATATAAAAAGTCATATACAAATGATAGTGTAAATACATATATGTCCCCACACTTGAACAACACAATGTCCTCAATTTGGAAAATGACACACAACTAGAAATAAACACAAATAAGTAATACAAACAAAAATAAAAAGAAATAAAACAAGGGTAAGAACATTTATAAGGGTAAGAACATTTATGGGGATTGTGGTGGTGATGGTGTTCGACGAGAAACTTAGATGCTTTACACCAAAAAATAATTCAACAATTTCTTCATTTGGTAGTGTTGTACTTGTACTATCTTTAATTTTGCTAAGCAACTTCTCCTAACTTTCTTCTTCTTCTTTAAATTCTTCACTCAACGTTTCCTTATGATGCTAATGTTGCAGGGCTGAACTGGATGTTATTCGTCCTCTCCTATGCTTATAATTAGAATGGGAGCTTGGATCTAGGCTTGGCAACTATTGGCCCGGCCCAACCCGGCCGAAAAAAAAAGCAGCCCGGGCTAGGCCCATGGCCTGGGCGAACCAACGCAGGCGGGCCAGAACAGCCCAGCCCATGGGCGGCCGGCGGGCCAGCCCGATCCGTGATGTTTAATTTAATTTTTTTCAATTTATCAATATTTAAAACCGGTTCGTTGGCCGGGTCACTGCTTGTGGGCTGTGGGCGGGTCAAAGT
>JAOQMM010000002.1:18276508-18294969 GCA_027563515.1 Erythroxylum platyclados
AACAAGCTAGTGAGATTTTGAACCTTTATAGACCAACATGTCCATATCAGTCTCATTGTCTTTTGTTTATGTGTGACCTTCATGACATGTACATCCTGACTTTGTTTTGATTTTCTATTCAAGACCAAATTTTTATCACAATAGTTAATATGAAAATGATATAGACATTCCTTGTTTCACAAGTTACATTAGCCAAATAACCTACTTATTGATATGAATTTCCCCTTTGTTAAGCCCCCTTGAGCTTTGTTTGTCTTTTCTTTTTGGGGCTAACCACATTACATGCCTTAAACCTAACCAAATTTCCTATCCAAGCCTTAAAGCTAGTGGAGCATTTGTTGATTGTTGATGATTGTGGATGCATAAAAGTATAAATGTCGGGTGTGATTATAAGTGTAGAATGTCATTTTATCTATTATTAATGAATTCCGAATGTTGATGTAGCTTCTCTAAATTTTTATTAAAAAAAGAAAAAAGAAGAAAGAAAAACAGAAAAGAAAAATAAAAAGAAAGAAAAACAGAAAAGAAAAATAAAAAGAAAAGAAAATAAAGAAGAATATGTTTAAATAAAAGTATCAAGGAGGAAATGCATTTGTTTTGCAAAGTTATTCATGATTAGTTTTTCCTCCTAAAGTTGTATGGAATGGGTGATTTGAGTGAATGTTAGTTTTTACACTTGGTGTTACATTGAGTGTTTTACTTACTTCACTAGCTTTGATAGCTTTTATGCCACATTACCTAAATACATCTTGCCTTAACTCTTGTTCACATTATAACCATAGAAAAGTCATTTGCTTTATGATTATGCATGTGAATCTTAGTGGTAGAGAAATGAAATGATATGCAAAGTTGTGGAATGTCTTGATCATTAATGGTGTTTGTGTGTACCCATAAATTTATCATATTTAAACTCATTTTGTCAAAATCTACCCTTAGATTGCTTAGTTTCTGAAGGAAATGATTGTTGATTGATCATGAGTAAAGGCATTAGATGTTGAGTTCTTGCTATGATTTTGAAATTTGTTTCTCTTTTCTTATAACTATATATTCTTAGGAAATATGGCAAATGAGTAAGTATTTTAGTTTGTGACTTTGATTTTGTTATTTTGCCCGAAGACGGTCAAAAGCTAAGTGTGGGGGAATTTGATGTGTGCTTAATTGTTTGTACATTCAATCCTTGACAGTTAGTGATTATTGTTATGGAATGCTTAAGAAACTCATTTTGGTTCATATTTAGTTTTAGGTACAATTAGGAAGTTCCAGAGATAAAATGAGTTAAAAGCGCATTCTTCAAGCCATCCTCTTGATGTTCAAACTCATTTAACTTTGTGGAACAAGAAAAAGATGGATTGGGGTGAAGATAGGATAAGAAAATGCAAGAAAATGAAGTTTTCAAGATGACTTGGAAGATGCATGACTGTGTAAGGCCCCATCATATATCCTAGAAGTATTGTAGCATATCTAAGGTGTATTAAGAAGTGAGCATAACTAATTAAGAACATCTAAGCATAGTCAGAGACATAATGATATTTTTTTAAAGTGACATAATGGTACTTAATGTAAAAGACATAGGTAAATGGGTAATTTGTTCATTTCGATATGGACATACATACTTAGATGTGAAATATGGATGAGAATGGAATTAATTGATGAGATTATAGGCCAATTTGGGAATTAAAGGAAGAAGAAGGACCAATGTGCAATTTTCCTAAAGTCAATACACGAACCAAATGGATTAAAGCATGTGTAAACAATAAGAATAAAGCATTTGTGTCTAATATGAATTAAGCATGTGTGGAAGTCTTGAAAGTGCATGAATCACATGTAGAGGAAAGAGGGACTGCATTTTAGGGTTTGAATTCCAAATTTTACCTCTCTCATTGTCTCTCCACTTCATCTTATTCATTCCATCATTTTGCATGTAAGTCATCAAACTAATCTTAGGTGGAAATCAAGGTAAAAGTTAGTGGTTTTCTCTTCATATTTATCTTTTCTTGCTTTGCTTATGAAGAATTGGAATTATAAGGTTGAAATTGGGATTGAGATATGTATTTGTAGTGTATCTAGTTGGTGAGTCAAGCAAAACCAAAGAAGAAGGGAAGGAAAGGTATTAGAACAACTACTTGGCCAATTTTAAGGTTTGGGACTACACTTAGTTTAATTTCTCTTTGTGTGTATGCTTGAATGGATACAAAAATTTATTTAGATATGTAATGGTTGCTTGGATGGTGTGTTGGTGTTATTTTGGTGTTACCTTGCATGGAATTGGTTGAATATGACAAGAGAGTATCATGTAGTGGAATTCTGTCTTAGGTTTGTTTGAACCAGTCACATTGCTTGGCTCATAACTCAGCTTAAAGACCTCCAAATTGTGTGATTTTAGTTGAATATGAAACCTAAGACATAGGACTAGAAATTTATAGAAGATACTCTGACTTAATTCTGGCTTTATGACATTAGAAATTGAGATTGAAATTGGTGACCTGATGCTACACCTATTTTAGAGTATCTTGTGATGTTTAGTCTATATCTCATGATTTAGAAGTCCAAATGGCTTGATTTTTAGTTCTTTGAATAAATGCGCAGAAGACCTAAAAACCTAATTCAAACATTTTCTATATGCATATTACAGAACAAGTAGAGGTATGAATGGCGAGTGTCTGCACGACAAAGCATCAAGATCTTCTGTCACGAGCGTGACATGCGTATCATGATCATGACCTAGTAGAAAACTCTTATGTCATGACCATGACACTCTAAACACGATCGTGACCCTAGAGAAGGGTCTTCTGTCACGACCGTGACCTTGTTTTCATTTCCAGTTTTTACTGTATCTTATCCAAACCTTTTTGAATGCATATGAAACTTTTCAAACACTTAGAAATAAATGAAATAGGACTTACCACATATGAATTATGTGATTAAACATTAGAATTTAAGAGTGAGCATAAGGCATGCTAAAGACAATTTATATGTACATAAATAATTTGTATACATATTCATTGCTCATATGTGTATAGTATGCACTTCAATACAGATTTTATGACTTCAAGTGAATATCACATGATGAATTATGAAATGGGAAAATGCTTAAAGGAAATGTTACAGTGCCTGCTCTATTGTTTTGGTGGTGGATAGATAGGCATGCTTATAGGGTTACTATGCAACTGCTACAGCTTGACACCAATGGTGTCTCTATTTCGAGACTATAGTGTCTCCACAGTTCGATGCCTTCAGGTATCCACAGTTTGATACTTTCTGGTATCCACAGTTTTGATATTTTTGGATATCCACAGCTCCAGTTATCCACACCCATAGGAATGTGCAGGCCTAATGGTTATAAATTAGAAATACAATATGACAACATAAATAATTGGTATTGATGAGAATTTGCATTTGTATTAATAGTTTGTATCACTGAGCATTGAACATCAATGTTTGGCTTATGAATGTGAATTTATGATATATGAATAACATAATAAAGCATGTTTACATTATATACTTTGATTAAGTATGCCATCACTATTTATATGAGTTGTGATGTTTATGAATGTGCGTGCTTGGCGGATGATTGCTATGAGTGGTCGTCCAAACTAAGTGTTTCCCCATTAAGCTTTCAAGTTTAGCATGATTGTTAATCCGTGTAGGTCCAAGTATTAGGAGTGAGGTACAGGAAACATCTGCAGAGACCAAGGCCAACTGTTAAGAGTAAAAGTACCTTTGGAATGCCTTTTTTTTGGTTAAAGATGATTGTATATGTAATGAAGGACATTGTAATGTTTTCTTGTGGATTGTCATGTAAATGTAAAGATGTAATACTACTTTTCAATGATAATGTTAAGTGATATGAAACTTTGTAATACGTATATGTATAACATTAAATAGAAAAATGTGTGATGACAGTCCCTATGAATGAATAGAAATGTATACCATGATTGTTTGTACATGAATTTAATTGCTATGTATGTGGGTGGTTGTAGGTTCTGTATAGGAGGTGTTATATACTGTGTATCTACTTACACGACTGTGTATAAATTCGTAGGATGCATATTTGACATATATGGTTGGATACACATTCATGTATCGAACCATGTATCTTCACAAAGTCTTCTTTTTGCCATGCACCCAATCGTGCATATTCCTAGAACCCTAGTTTTTCAAATAAAGCGACATTTGAGTGGCTGAGGGGGGCATGAATCATTTTTGGATGAAGAGGAGGGGCAAAACTCTTGATTCTTTGGGATCTATGGTCCTTCTTCCAGTTCTGAGGTGAAATCGAAGCCGAAGAACACATTTGGCTATATCTTCATTATGTATTATTGTTCTTTCTCTCTCTGGGGATTGTTTATGTTATCTTTTGCTTATTGATCTGATTATTCATATATGGATAATTAGTATTCTCGTTCTCGTTTTATTATTTATGTATGAACCCAATGCTACAATACGAAATACAATATGTAATAGTTGTGCTTTAGATTTATTTGTGGCAACTAATGGTGTTGAATCATTAGGGATAACGTAACATAGGTTAAATGACTTGAGCTTGTGTGATTATTGCCTAGATTAATATGTTTTCTTAGTTCTTAATGTAGCTATCCTACTAAATCTAGAGAGCTTGTTCTAGGTTGTTCGATAGCTAAGTTTAGTTAAAGAGCTTGTTTTAATTAAATACGACCTAAGGGCAAACTAGGATTAACAGAGCTTATTGTTAACCTACGATTAATAGTTTCTAAGAGAGGTGTGAGAATAACAAGATAATGAAATATGTTTGTTTGTATATAGGCTCAGATTGAACTATGAACCGGATTCTAAACTCATTCGTCAATTTTCACATTTTGATGCTTTTCAATTTGATTTGTTTTCCTTAGTTCAATTTTACTTTATTTTGCTATTTGCATCCAACCAAACCCCCCTCCCATTTCCATTTCCTAAAAGTTGATTTCTTTCATTGCAAAAGCTACACAAACCTATAGATATGACCTCTACTCACCATTGCTATAAAATTAGTTGCAGAGTTAGGTTTATTTTGTGATGCATTCGACACGCATTAACACGATCATGACTTGCGTGAATCCTCCTTCTCTATCACGAATGTGCATGTTGTCACGATTATGACAAAGAACTATGCAGCATTCCTTAACTTCGCTATGCACGATTATGCCAGCCTACATACATCCAACATCTTCTTCATTATATAATTTCTTCTTTCTAAACACTCACAAACACATCAAACAACTCTTGAAACATAAAATTAAGATCAAATTCTTACTGTAAACCAAACAAACACTTATAACACATACAAACACTAAAAATAACATGATTCTAAGCCTATACACATGATAATCATCTTTAAAAATAATTAAAAACACACTTAAGCACCTAGAAAAACATATGATAATCTAAACCTATCATGGACTCTGTCACAAATCTTGAAGCTCTTGATAATTATCAAAGGTCCCATTAAAACTAGGGTTAGTAATGGAAGTACATAAGCTTTTGGGATGACCATTGGCTAAACATTGGTCCCTTAAAGAACAATCCTAAACTAAATTCCTTGCACAACATTATCCTAAGCAATGCCACAGTTGAAGATGCGATATACACAAGAGATGATTGCATTAGGAGTTTGGCTAATAGCCTATTAGCCACCTCAATTCTCAACCTATGACCCAACTCAAAAGAGTAGGAAAAGGTAATTTGGTCCCTAAATCTATATGGAAACTTTAATAATCACCAGCTCTACGGATTAAATGGTACAAGTTAATGTTGTTCCCTTAACATAATCCTAGAGTTGCCTTCATAATATGGCTTGCATCAAAGGTAAACTCCCCAAAAGTGATAGAATTAGCCAATTCCTTAACATTCCCTCCATTTGCTCATTATGTATCTAGGCAGAGGAGAAAATCCACCTATTTTTAAGTGCAACTATACTTCATAAAGAATAAAATTTCATGAATTACTAAGAAATAACAAAAAAGATAGCTCATAATAAATTAGGGATGGAAAATTTGAGAAGAGTGATGATTCATGAAAAAAAAGTTAGGGTTGATCTTAAATAAAAGTAATGTAATACATCTAGGTGTCCATAAAAACATACTCTATTAGCATATTAGCAAATTACTAATATAAGTAATGTTTTGATTTGTGTAGTACGAGTTTTGAATGCTTTAAAATAAAATTAAAAATTTTAAAAATTAGGCATTGAATTAAAAAACTTAAAAAATTGCGCTTATGCGAATTTGTCATCTCTAATTCTTTAATATAATAACCCTTTCATAGTCTTATTATTCACCAAATTATAGATTAATAAATAAAATTCTACTTTAAATTCTTCCTAAATATGTGTCTTAGTTTTAAAACATAATTCTTTCAAATTATGTAATTGAATCCTTACACTCATATGATTCTTTTATAAAAATTTTATGAGCACGTCTCTACAAAATTAAGTATTATGTATATAAAATAGAAAAAGAAAAGGGATGATAATTTTCCAAATCCGAAAGGAATGATAAAAAGGACGGAGAGGAGAGGAGCGAGTCAAGAATGCAGTTGGGTTGATTGAATGCGTTTCTCATCATCTTCTTCTATCATCTCTATCTGTTCTCAGAGTCCTGTCCAATTCAATTATATTTATTTACATTAAATAATTAAATAAATAATTTATCCATCTGTATATTTCTCATTTGGGTTTGGGTATTTATTTATGAGCAGGGGCTTGTCCTCCTCGATTGTATCAATCCATCGATCTCCAATTTCTTACCATACTCTCCTCTACTAACTGCTGCTTTTTGTGCTATTTGATACGCATCCGATAGTGGTGGTGGTAGTTAACGATGGGAATCCCGGTGGCTGCTGTGATCGTTCCTCTGGGACTTCTCTTCTTCACGTCTGGTTTGGTTGTCAATTTCATTCAGGTCTTCTTCTTCTTCTCGCCCGTTTCTTTCCTCTGGGACTTCTGTTCTTCGCGTCTGGTTTAGTTGTCAATTTCATTCCGGTCATCTTCTTCTTCTCCTCCTCCTCTCCCGTTTCTTTCTACTTACCGTTTCATTTAATTTGTTTTTCCAGGCTCTTTGCTTCGTGCTTATCCGCCCATTCTCAAAGAACACCTACAGGAAGATCAATAGATCAGTTGCTGAGTTGCTTTGGCTCGAACTCGTTTGGATCGTCGATTGGTGGGCTGGTGTTAAGGTTTTCTTTTCTTTTTTCGCTATTTAACCCTATGAACTTGATGGCCTTGCTTTTGAAACGAGTCATCATTTTGCTAGATGAAGGATTTTTGTTTGTACCAGTTACTATGTTTATGTTTGTTAGAATTAGATATCTCCAGTACCAAATCTGTTTAACTTTTCCAAAATGATTGTATCTGCAGATCAGACTATTTACAGATAAGCACACCTTTGATTTAATGGGTAAGATTACACTGCTGTTATGCTTCTTCTACTTCTACATTGCTATCTACCCATAGAACCTGTCATTTTGTGCTAATGCTGTGAATTTCAGGGAAAGAACATGCACTTGTTGTATCCAACCACAAAAGTGACATTGATTGGCTTGTTGGATGGGTTTTGGCTCAGGTTATGCTACGTTTATGCATTACTTATTTGTGCATATCAGAGACGTGCACAAGTTTTTGTTTTATATTGTTTTGTAACATTGTGGTTTTGTCGATGGATACATTAAAGAAAAATATACCTGGATATCCATACTCAGTGTGAAATGTAGTATTTAATGCATAATAGGAAATAGATAAAGGTTATCCCAAGTTGATTTTAGTATTCTACGCATAAAGTGTATGGACAAATGTATAAACAATTCTTTCATGAAAACCAGTGAAACTGCTCGATTTTAAAAGTCTCTGTTTTATTTTTTAATCCGTTTGTTGCCTACTGATTATTGATTTTTAATGTGATAGCGGTCAGGATGCCTCGGAAGTGCATTAGCTGTTATGAAGAAATCATCTAAAGTATTGCCAGTATGTTCTCACTTAAGAGCTCAATACCACATTTCATTCAGTTTATTTTGTGATTTCTTTTGGCTTTACAAAGATAGTATCCCTATTAATTGGAGTTGGCAGTATTAGAGTCAATTGTATAGTAAACCACAAAGCTAATTGACATAATAATTGAATGGGTATCTGATGAACGAATAGTTATCTTAATATTCAACCAGTTCAAAAGGAAATTTCATCAGAATCATATGTTCCAGAAATCCAGCAGCTGATGTGATACATACGTGGTTCGTTTTATGCTGGAGGTTCATTGATGATCTTAATTTGATATATGATTTCTGAATCATTCACATGTTTGGGTTTTTCCTCGTACTCTTTGCCCTGCTTCTTGGTTTGTCTTGTTGATGTTGCCAAGATCTTAGTTGTTCATTGTTTCTTGTCGGCTTGCACTTCAATTTTATACCTTTACTCGTTCCAAAATCCAGGTCATAGGATGGTCTATGTGGTTCTCAGAATACCTTTTCCTGGAAAGGAACTGGGCCAAGGATGAAGGCCCATTAAAGGTATGAAGTGTTCATATGTCTGATTTACTTGTATAGTTTTAACAACATACTTATAAATACAATGCCTTAAAGAAAATGAATTGTATTCGTGATGAAGCTTCTATGCTTAATGATCCCTTTGTGAAAATTTTGGACTCTATTTGCAGTCAGGTCTCAAACGGCTAAAGGACTTCCCTCGCCCCTTTTGGTTGGCTCTTTTTGTTGAAGGAACTCGCTTTACACAGGCAAAGCTTTTAGCAGCTCAAGAGTATGCAGCCTCAGCTGGGTTACCTATCCCTAAAAATGTTTTGATTCCACGTACAAAGGTTGAGTTTCAATTGCACCAGCTTTTTCCAATTCAATGCTTTCTTTTTTCTCTGTATTTGGCCTTTTTGTCTAGCTTTCAAGACTCCATAACCCAAGAAACAGGATATCACCCACCAATATGCAAACAATATAAACTCCTCTGTTGCTTGACAAGCTTGTGCTGTTGGATTAATTATATGTAGAAAATTCTTGTGTCTCCTCTGGGCCTGTCCCACTGTCTTACCAGGATTGCTATATGATGTGATGAAGGCATCGTTTGTTTGTTTAAGTAAATATGCTGAGGCATTGAATTGTCATGTGAACTTAGTTCAATTCTTCTCTTTGCAGAGGTTTGTGTGTATTAATTGACATTGATTGACCAGCATATCAAAATTTGTTAACCAAAGAGCAATGATCATATTGGTGCTTCATTCATTACATAAAGTGGCATATGACATCATGGCTCTCGTCTTATAAATGGAAGAAGTTAAAACTAAAAAGTTTCTATATGAATGGACTTTTCTCTCTCCTTCTTTTTCCTTTTTCTTAATTGTTGATTTGTGAATTGATAAATCAGTAAAGAGTTGAGGTTGTCAGGTGTTTACTTCCTTTGAAATTCGATTATTGTATGCTTGTATACATGATTGTCTATCATCTTCATGATATAGATGTTTACCACTGTTGCTTATAGGGATTTGTTGCAGCTGTGAGTAACATGCGCTCATTCGTCCCAGCCATATATGATGTAACAGTAGCTATCCCAAAAAGCTCCCCTCAGCCTACAATGCTCAGGCTCTTCAAGGGGCAATCTTCTGTGGTAAGCCAGACAAATTTAAGCTGGATATATATGGTAAATGGGAAAGATCATGTCCACATTCTCTAAGTTGCGATACTTCTTGGCACAATTTCTATGTTTATGTTGAACATTCCATTCATTTATACAAGGACTATGATAGTATGCATTGTTGATGCAATATGAAGGATTAGCTATGCCAATGTGAACGGAGGATGAAACATTCTACTTCAAAGTTTAACCATCACTGCTATCTTGGCTTGTCCTACCTTATTTTTCCTCTTTCACCCTGCCACATTTTCTTTCAGTGTTAATCAAATGTATAAATAACTTTTAGTCCATCAGATATGCAGACCCATGAAGAAGAAGTCTCTTCAAGTTACAAGTCCTCCACTCTAATTTAGATATTATTTAAGTTGTGAAACATAGTCCCATTAGCTTGTTGGTTGATGAACCAGCTCATAATAGCCATCACTACTTGTAGTTTCTTAGGAATTAGCATGAAGTTTAGAGGTCGATAGGATAGAGATAAATTTGTCGTTCAGGAAAGCATTATGGATTATAACAAACTTAATGATGTGATTTCTACTGCCAAATGCTTTGGGTATTTGTTGGCCTTTTTTTTTTTTCTAATATGTGGAATTTCAATTGATGGGTTTCATTACTTTGTTACAGGTGCATGTAAATCTAAAGCGGTACTCAATGAAGGAATTGCCCGAAACAGATGATGATGTTGCACAATGGTGTAGAGATCTATTTATAGCGAAGGTATGCATTCTTTTCATCTGATGTCTTATATGCCATTACAGATACCTAGCACATTAAATTTGGGAAAATGGTTTTAATATTTTGGGTCTGTGTTTTCACAAACCTACATAATCTGCCTATTCTTCTTCTATTTTTCACTAGAATTTATACCATTTTCACTAGAATTTATACCATTTTCTTTCTTCTAAATTTCCTTTCATTGCATTTGGTCTATCAGGATGCACTGCTGGACAAGCATATCGCTGAGGATACATTCAGTGGTCAAGAGTTGCAGGATATTGGCAGACCAATTAAGTCCCTTGTGGTGAGCCACTGCTCATAATGAATGGCTGAATTGTGACTTTAGTCCATTTTCTGAAAGGCCTTTTTCATAAATTTCCGTTCCATAATTTTTATTCCGCATATGTGAAATGTTTGTTACTATATTGGATCCAGGTTGTTACCTCTTGGGCATGCCTTCTTATATTTGGGGCTCTGAAACTCCTCCAATGGTCTTCACTTTTGTCCTCATGGAAGGGTATCGCAATGTCAACATCTGGTTTGGCCCTGGTAACATTCCTTATGAATGTTTTGATTCGGTTCTCTCAGTCTGAGCGCTCAACACCAGCTAAAGTTGTCCCAGCAAAGGCCAAGACCAGCGGGGGAACTCCAGAAACAGGACAAGTCAATCAGCAGTAATGCACAGTTTGTTATCAACTTAGCATATACATTCATAACTTCATCAACAGTCATTTTGATACTTGTAGATTGTATCTCCTTGCTTTTGCCTCGTGCTTCCGTTTCAAGCTGGAATGGATAGAAATGTTCATTTCTAGTGTTGATAAACAGTTTTATCATTATTTTGCTACTAATTTATAGTAATTCTGTAGATCAGAAGTTGCTGTATGCTCATCTTAGGAGAATCTTTTGTATTTTCCATGGGCCTTTGTCCACAACACAGGTTTTATGGTACTATGTTTACTTCATACATATTATATGCAGTCAGTCAGTGAACATTTCAACAATTGATGACGGATATGTAATTTAATTGATTGGGTCATTTAGTTGCTCTAATTCCAACCAATATTGCATTGCCTGCCTTGTTTTAGTTTGTCTTGTGCATATTTAATATAGTTATGATTAAGTGATTAATGAAGGAATCATTATCATCTTTGTCCTTAAAGCAACTCTTTTTGATTAGAGTTTCAATATGACCAGGCGGTCCATTGGTAAGATATTGTATCTGAATCAGTAATTGCTCCTTTTTATGCATATACTATTCTATCAAATAGTAAACTTGCTTTCTTCATAATACTTACAGCTATTGATCGTCTGATTAATCAACAGTCATTTTGATCGTATAAACCCAAGTTTCATACCCTAGCTTACATGTCGTTGAACCCAAGTTTGTCAGTTATCTTAAAGTTCGAACAAACAGTGGTGATAACTTATATGTTGGCCTCATATGGATACTTTGATGTCTATGAGGTTGAAACTTAACATGTACCAATTCACAAATGTAAATTTCCTTTCCGTTCTCTCTCTATTAATTATAAAATATTTAGCCTTTCCACTTAAGCTTGATCCACCTAACAATTATCACTAACAAAATAAGAAATGTGTAATGGAGTGGAAGATTGTGTTATACTAGTCAGCTAGTGGCCGCCATTGTACACACCTTCCAGGAAAATCACTAACCACCATCCACCTTAGGCAAGTTTTCCCAATTCTATTGACTCCATATGATTGATGATGGTAACTGATCGATGTTTTTATAGCTACCACTTGAATTTTATTAGATATCTAGTGATGCTATGTGACATTATATGCGACCTATATACCTAATCTATGAATTTTTTAACTGCAACATATCAGTTTATGTCCTTGCAGTTAATTGATTGGTTATAATTTTATGTATGAAATTATTTTTTAATTAAAAGGCATTCTTTATTTTTATATATTTTGTTAATTACATATGATATTTTAATATTAAAGGTAAAATTATTAGAATAATTATTATGCAATTGAAATTATGTTGGGATCATAATTATGAAATTTAATTTGTATTTATGTATTATTTTTAAATTGCTCCTAGTTGTAGTTTCATTAAGACGGGATATTAATAAAACGGTAAAATTAGCAAATATTATGTTTTTTACTTGCGATGAAAGTAATTGATCTCTTACATTAAGGTATGAAGATATTTAAACAAACGTGTGGGTGCTTATAAGAGAATAAGTTTACTGAATTGACTTGATTACGAGGATCTCAAATGAATTATTATTGTTTGTCTGTGGATTTTCTGATTACGATGGTTGTATAATTGATCTTTAGACTTGAAATTATTAGAGCATCTCATGTGAGAATTATTGTGTTTTGATTTTGCTTATGACCTATTCTAGTTAGAGTAGCTCATTTGGTAGTATATAGACCTAGTATGAATCATACAGAGATAGTTCAGTAAGTCTATAAAGGATTTGTCGCTCTAAAGTAATTAGAAATAATATTCCACTATTTTTTATTTGTAATGACTGAAGGAATTCTTTGACCAGAGTGCATTAAAATTTGAAAAAGTGTTTTCAAATATTAATTATAAATTAATTACTAATTATCTCGAACAAACGTGATTGAATTTAAAGGTGTATATATTGTGTCCATACTCTATTTCAAGTTGGAACATTGGATGAAGAAATGATTAAATTATATATATTATAATCATGCATAGATAGGTTGAATCATAACACTTTGACATTTCTAATAGTTGAGTGATCATGATATATTGCTAAATGTCAGTCTTGATCTATGATTATAAATTATTTAATTGAAGAATTAAAGACAAATTAAAAGAGTTTTAGTTTGTTTATTTCTAATTATTAATTAGAATTATAATTTATAATTATTACCAACATATTAGGAACATAATAGGTCATAAAGAGCAGTTAAAAAGAAAAAAAATAACTTAAATTAAGTTGAACTTAATTGTAAAGTTTGAGAAACTTTATAAATTAAATATGATATATTTGATTTTATTAAATTTTAATTAAATTATAATTAGGGTTTGACTTTAATTATAATTAAAATATTTAAGTTTAATAAAAATAAATAATAATGTTTTTTTTAATATATAGGAAAAAATGGAAAGAGAGTTAGCAGTCCTTATTCCTCTCAAAAGTTGAGTTTCTTTTCTCTTTTTTTTTTTGCTATGGTGATACTATTAAAGGTTGGACGTTTGGACAACTCGTGGTTGACACTTGTGAAAAGATTTCAACAAGAATTCGATTCAAATACGATTTAATTACTTTTATGATTCATTTTATTAAGTTCAATTATTGATATTCAATAAGGAAACTGCAAAACTTTATTTTTTAGTTGCACTTGTGGTTAGATTAGAGTTGGTTTTCCAACACAAATTGCTGAATATGGATGGGAAAGAACTTTAAAATGAGAATATTTACCCAATGTCTTCAATTATAAGAGAGAGTAGATTTGAAAAAGTGTTTTAAAATATTAATTATAAATCAATTACTAATTACCTCGAACAGGTATGATTGGATTTAAAGGTGTATATACTATATCTATACTCCATTTCAAGTTGGAACATTGGATGAAGAAAAGATTAAATTATATATCATAATCATGCATAGACAGGTTGAATTATATATCATAATCATGCATAGACAGGTTGAATCATGATCATGACATATTGCTAGATGTCAATCTTGATATATTATTATAAATTATTTAATCGAAGAATTAAATATAAATTAAAAGAGTTTTAATTTGTTTATTTCTAATTACGAAGAATTGTGAAGTTTTTGCCTAATCAAAAGCTAAGACAATATGATATGCAAACTTCACACACATGACATGCCAATGCAAAATTCTCCCTACACTTAGACAATACATTGTCCTGATTGTGAGAAAAAACAAATAACACATAAAGGGAAATAAAAAAATGACAAGAAAAACATAAGGAAAAGGTTAGAGCAAGAAAATTTATGATGTTTCGGCAGTGATGGTGTTGGAGCTAGAACTTAGAGATACTTTTGGTTATGAAATTCTAGCAATTCACTCCCTACAAGATAAAAATAAAAAAATATAAATAACAAAATACCAATAAAATAAAATAAAAAATAAAACTTATCCTAATTATTGGGTTGCCTCCCAAGTAGAGCTTAGTTAACGTCATTAGCTTGACGTATTCTCCCTTCTATACTCAACCTGGGTCAATAATGAGTGACTTGCATCTACCCGTGTCGCCCAATTTTAGTTTCGTAGCCTGTAAATAATCTACACATTGCAAGATAATGATAAGGACATAATTAATCAAATTAAGAAAACCTAGTAAGTTTAGTAATGTCCTTTTCAGTAACAAAATGTCAACAAAATAGGGAATAACGAAACTCCTTGAATCTTCTATTGAATCCATTAGTTTGTCTTCTAAGAAGGTGAACTGTTCTCTTTCTTCCTCAATCACTTTCGTCTCCTCTTCTTCTTCCGCTTCGTGAACAACGACATTTGTATCTTCTTCAACCTTTATCTCCGCTGTCATCTATCGTCATTCTCTTCTTTATCAGCTTTTTGAACAGAGACTTCCTTATATTCTTCAAACTCAACCTCCTCTATCATCTGTTCTTCTTCCTCTAACTCCTTTAAAGATTCAATTTCATCAATTCTCATAAACGAGTTACCCTCCTTCAGATTCTTTAATACCTTATTCATGTTGAATTTCACTTGTTCCAATCTGCAGGATGACGTTGTCTTCATGGATATCTACCAAGGCTTTTTTGGTGTTCAAAAATGGTATACCAAGAACTAGCAGACAATTTTGATCCTCTTTAAAGTCTACCACGACAAAATCTACAAGAATGAAAAACTTATCCACTTTTATAGGCATATCCTCCACCAAGCCTAACGGTTTCTTTATCGATTGGTCCGCCAAATGAATATACATAGATCTAGGCTTCACATCTCTTAGCCCCAAGTTCCTAAAAATCGATAAAGGCATAAGATTTATACTTATGCCTAAGTCATATAAACATTTCGAAATCTCTAGGTTATTAACTACACAGGGTATCGTAAAGCTCCTTGGATCTTTCAACTTTAAAGGCATATGGTTGGTAATTAAGGAGCTACAAGTTTCCATCATGGCTACTGTCTGGTCATCTTCCCAAGTTCGCTTGTTAGATAATATGTTTTTAAGGAACTTCGTGTGCTTGGGCCTGCGTTTCAACACTTCCACAAAAGACAAGTAAATTTTCCTTCCACGAACTTTGCAAATGGTACATCTAATTTGTTCTTCTAAAGCCTTTATTGGAATGGTATGTTTGGTGAGTAAGGTGGAAGAGGAGTATAAGGAGGGTCTTCATCCTTTTTTTTCTTCTCTTGGTCTTCTAAAAGGTGGGTCTCAGCTTCTCTTTTCTCTGGTTCTTCTAGCTTTTTCCCGCTCCTAAGTGTGATAGCCTTACATTGCTCTCTTAGATTTACTACATGTTGCTCAGAAAGTTTTTCACAATTCTCTTACAAAATTCATTGGAAACCTGGCCCATTTAAACCTAGGTTGTGAATAGAAGAGGCATGATCTTCTGTTACTTGCTCAAACTTCTCTTCCAGTCTTTTTTGGGCCTCATCTATGTTTATAAGTTTGTCCATGATCTTGTCCAATTTTGAATCTCATGAATTGGAATCATCTTGCTAAAATCCTAGTAGGTCTTGATTTCCCATTTGAGTCTTTGTTTTGTTAGACTAAAAGAAATTTGGGTGGTTCTCCCACCCCAGATTGTACGTGTTTAAATAAGGATAATTACTTCCCCGACCATATTGTGCTTCATTAAAGTTAAATTGCTTTACGTTATTGATTTCTACTAGGCAGCAATCCTGTAATATGACTCTTGAGTCTATATAGGTTGCATCTTTGCTGAATTGCTTTGAATGGAGAAAAAGAGGCGACTGTCAGGTTGTTCGATTCCTTAGTGAGGTTGTCAATTTTAGCTTACAATGTTATTACTAAATCAACCGCAATGATTCTTTTAGATCTGGGAAGGTTGATTGTTGTCTACTTTATTCTGATGTCCAAAGACAACTATTATTTGCCATCTTTTTAAACAAATCATGTTTCGCTTGTAATGGTGGTCGTATAATTCCTTGATGATAGGCATTAAGCCCTGGCCTTATAAAGTCCATAAGGGCCCTTTGCTCCTTGTGATGTATTTCATCCATCATCGTTCTTTCTATCTCTTCCTAGCATTTAACTTTTTGGATTTCTTATTGTTGCCTTGTGATGTCCAAATTGATGTGTCTTTTACCTTACATCCAAACTTCCTTCTCTTTTTTTATTTTTTTAATTTCTTATGATTGGTTACCACAATCACAAGAAAGGGTAATAATTCCTTAAGACAAAGGAATTCAAAAAGTCCTAAACTAATTCCTCAGCGGCAATGCTAAAAACTTGTTGAGCAAGTTTTATCTAATGTAAAAACCCTTAATATCCGCAAGTATACGGATCGTAACTTGTAGTATCAAAGGTGTTGATTCCACGACGCAAGTATACGGATCGTAACTTGTAGTATCAAAGGTGTTGATTCCACGAGGAAATAGTTAAAATTAAATAAACCTAACTTTATCTAAGGAGATAAAAGATGATTAAAATAAAATAGTAACAAAAAATTAAAACAATTAAATCAAGAAAATAATCAAATAACAAATGAGCTACCACAAGTATGTGAGGAAAATCAAGGATGAAGCTTAGGATTTATTCTATCATTATTTTGTTCCTTTAACCCCTATTGATTCAATTATATATTGATTCTAGATCTTCCAAGGGAGTGACTACTCTTTCTCAAGACTTAATTGATTAACCCTAATTGAATATGAAAATTCCATAATTGCAATCTCTCAATTCACAACTCTTTCCCTAACAATTTCAATTAGTTCTGACATGATCTATCGGATAACCAAGTTCTCATACAAGATCTCTCTTTGAATGATGATTGATTTGTTAATCCTGTGACATATTAATCTACCAACTCTTGTTGCGTAAATTAATCAAATTACTTTTGACTCGCTCTCTCGATTTATTGCCAAAGCATAAATGCACCATTAACACAACACAAAAATATTATATTAAATCAAATGAAATCAAAGTCACAAAATAATTCAAGAACAAACCTTAATATCACTACAGCAAAAAGTGCTTTAGGCAACAGACAAAAGTGTTGCTATAAGCACAATTATCGTTGCCTTTGGTTTAAGGCAACAGAATTCATATCGTTACAAGAAGTGGCGCTGCAATAAGTCTAAGGCAACAAAACAAAAAAATGTTGCTTTAAATTTTGGCTAAGGCAACACATTAGCTTCAAATTATAGCAACAATGTTAAATAGATATTGCAACACTTTAAGTCTTTTTAGACAACAATGCTAAATAGATAAGGCAACAAAGTGAATTTTTTTAGGCAACAATTTATAACAATAAAAGCAACAATTATTCTTTCGTTACCAATAATATTTAACGTAAAAGCAAATTCTTTTCATTACGTATATAACATCCATATATACATTAAAAGCAATATTTAGATATTAATGTATGCTTTAATTACGTACGTACTACTATATGTAAACTTACATATAATCAAAAAACTACATTTATATATAATATATAGTCCATAAGGACTTGTAAAATTCAACATTTAACATATTCAAAATACAAAAAACAAATTACACGTGCTTTATTGTTACGAAATACAATAACAAATTCTATAATCCTTAATAATTGCAAGAAAAATTACATATACTTCAACAACTCTTTGTCATTTGTAGAATTTGAAGTCGGGTGCATTGGCTCTATAACCTTTCTTAAAGGCCTTTAGAAGTATAAGTTATATGGCAAAAATCAATCGGCTTTTCACTTTCCTCTCCATGCTCTTCTTGTTGCAAGCTTTTGGATGAACGAGTTCCTGGGGCAAGAGTGTTGGTTGTGAACTCTTTTGTCTCCTTCTGATACATGCCAATATAATCTACTAATGAGCTACTCTCAATAAGAGAGTTAGAGTCACCACTTTCCATGGCACTAGTAGAAAGAAGTTGAAAAATGATTCTGAATTATCCTAACCAATTTATTGGAAGTAT
>JAOQMM010000002.1:18312386-18343182 GCA_027563515.1 Erythroxylum platyclados
TTCCTCTAATGTCTGAAATCTTCCATGCTATAGCCTTCTTGCACTCTCTCAACACACGTAGAAGCTTATCTTTTTGATAGTAAATGCATTCCTAAGCAAATTGTATGCTTACTAAACTTTCCATTTATGGTTTCTTAAAAATCTGATTAAGGAAATTATAAAATTATGAGCAGATTCATATGGTTTGTACATGGAGGCAATAATTCATTAGTGAAAGTTAAGTGGGTATCTGTATGCAAACCTAAGAGGGAGGGTGGACAAGGGATAATAACATTTAGGATCACAAACCAAGTCTAGATGCTCAAACAAGTCTAGAAGCTCCTAACAGACTCTAATGCCTTATGGGTAAGGTGAGTCAATTATCATTATGCAAATAGGGGTAATATATGGAAATGGAAGCCTAGTTCAGACTCCTCCTAGACCCTCAAGCACATTATGAAGCTAAAGCATTCACATATAATAGACCTTATGAGTAAAATGGGAGATGTGTCCTCCACCTTATTCTGGTATGATAATTGGTCCCCTTTTGGACCATTATCATAGGTTTAAGCACTCAGACCACTAATGGGTTTAACAACTGAGGAGCAAACAGTTAAAGAAGCCATTACCTTATACTAAGACTTGATAGAAAATTTAATGCAACAGAGGGAACTATTGATCCAATTAGAATTGCACCTGTAGGATAAAAAAGTGTGGAGGGATCACACTTTAGGTTTTTCAATAACAAAATATGTAGGAAGTGGATTAGCAATCACTGAACAGGGGTCCCTTTGTCTAAATTAGTATTGTTTGAGCAAGCCAACCCAGAGTTGTCACCTGTGTATGGTTTATCATTAAAGGGAAACCCAACACCAGAAACATAATAAAAAAATTTATGAACATAACTGAGGATTGAGCACTATGTAAAGGAGAATTTGAATTTGTAAGCCACTTATTCTTTGAATGTGCAATGACTAGAAGAATATGGAGTTACGTGATGGGGCTATGTTACAAAGGGAATGGGCTTCTGGAATTAGAAAGAAATCCTTCATTAGTGCTACTACAATGACTCAAGGAAGGACATGTAATGGGTCATTCATAAGATCATAATAGGTATCACAATTACAGCAATCTAAGTTGAAAGAAATTAGAGGATTTTTAGGGGAAAGAGGAAAATGGAGAGAGAGGATAATTTCTGGAATTACTAACGCGAATAGAGAACACATTTTAGCATTAAAACTACAACGTTTTTGCATAAGGGAGCAGTAAGCCTTATGGAGACTTGAAGTTCAATATAATGTGACGTATTAGTTTATTTAACTTGTGATACTTAGTGTATGGTAGAGGAGTTACTTCCTTTAGAACTAGGCTAACACTTATCATATAAACCAGGGCAAATGGTATATTATGCCTTTTCTCAAGACTCTTTGTAACATTTTGTCAATTAATTCAATTTAATTTAATTTTTAAATAATAATTAATTAATTGTATGTTTCACATAAATCAATTAACAAATTAACAATTCAAATAACTAAATTTTTTTCTCATTTTTATGGTTATTAAAATAACAAATAACTTAAAAAATCAAATAAATAGGAATTTATGTTTTTGTGAAGATATTCACAAAAATACTCATTAACAGACATATAAATTTAGTAAGAAAACAATATTTCATATTATTCCCATAATTCAAGTTAATATTCCCTTATAAAACAAGTTAAATAACACATAGTTTATATTTTATACTTTATTACACTGTCACTCAAGCTTAAGTTAATGACCTAACATAAAGTAACACTAAAAGGTCTAAAATCACAACTTCAACCGACAATGGGAGAAGATGGAAGAGTAATTACAATATGTGACAGGGGAAAACAAAGGAGGAGTAGCTAGTATCGGTAGCGTGCAACTTGCAACAGCCTAATGGAGTAGATTTTTAAAAGGTGTAACTTGTGACTTGTGATAGCAAAGCATCATGGAGTAGATGTTAGACATTGATGGAGAACGGAGAAACGACAACGAGGAAAGCAAATGAAAGGGGAGGCTATGAGTTAGAGTGAGAGTGAGTGAATTATGCTTTAGCAATGGCAAGGGGCACTGGGGCAAGTAGATGGTTGGGTTAAGGGGGTAGTGATTTAGGGTATTTTTTAACCAAGAGTCCCTCAACATTTTTAATTTGCTCATTAACCTAATATTCATATTCCTAGTTCCAGGAGGCAACTCCTTAAAGGAGAGAGTAATTGAGTTGGATACCTAGTATTATGAAACATTAGTATTTCCCTTAAAAATAGTTAAGCTCTATGTTGAAAGTGTGGCATTGCATATTGTTTAATTCGTTTAATGTTTGATAGTAATGTGTAACTATGTGTTAGAATATTAAGGATGATAATGGGTTGAATCGGGTCAAGCCTATGACCAATCTTACCTAGTCCAATCCTCCAAAGGATGATTTGGACCAAACTCAAAATCCAATTAGACAAGATTCATATTGCCTGATCTTAAACTTAATTGAGCTTTAGGTTACAAGTTCACTTGAATTAACCCTATTATGACCATTATCCCTTCTGTTCTCTTTGAAGAATAACCATTCTCTCATCAACTCGTAAAATTTTACCAAATGGTCCAACTCTAAGGAATTATGATATTCCAATGGCCCAACTTGAAAGAATTAAAAGTGAAAGCATTCATATCAGACAACTATGCAAGCCATATAGTTTCTTCTAAGGTTTTGTGCAGAAAAAAAATGGGGAGAGGTTGTCGAGGAGAGCATGTTAGGTCCTTCCATAGTAAGTCTCTTCGTTTTTTAGTTTCTATTAACCTTAATCTCAAATTTTCTTGCTGAAATATTTGTTCAATTTTGTTGTTTTACCACATGCTCTATATTCAAGGGACAATTCTTGTATACAAAAGGTGAGTACATAATTATCAATTCGACCAATTTTTCATAAACTTGGTTCAATGGGGTGTTTTTGTATAATGATTTTTATTTGTATTTATAGATCCAAGTTGAACCAGTTTCCAAACATATCATTGATACAAATAGAAGATGTTAACATTTGACATTAAGAAGGAGGTAACATGGTACTATAATAAGAGAATGACATATATTTATAGGGCTAAGGTGAAGTAGAATGGAGCCGACTATTGGTGCATTTATGTCTTGTTTGGTAATCAGTAATGAAGAAATTAAAATTAAAAAATAGGAATAAGAACGGAAAGCGAAAATCAGAAAATGAATAAAGTTACTGATTGCGCATGTTCGGTATGCAATCACTAAAAATGGGATTAAACAGATTTAATAGTTATGGTAGTATGATATCAAATATTATGAATGATAATGGGAAAATGTTTACTCATATTTAATTATTGTATGATTTATTTTGTAAATAATTAACTAAAATATTTTGTATTTTATAAATAAATAATTAAAATTATTTTTCAAGAATTTATAAAATTATTATGAATAATTTTTATTATTAGAGTAAAAGTACCAATGAAATAAAATAAAAATAATTATTAAGTAAATTAAATATAAAGATCGTAATAAGCGATTTTGACAATAATATTTTGATCAAAATGAGTATCCTCACATTATCCTTATAATATTTTGATAATAACTTAATAATATTATCTCATTCACTAGTTATCTCTTCTTCCTAATATATGATTGAAGTTTATACCTACACCCTCTCACGAATAAAAGTTTAGGAATATTTAGAATTCATTTCAATTTTGTTATTCGCATTAAAGAATAAATATTATATTCTCGTACTTATCTCTTTATTACTAGTTCCAAAATATTGAAAGTGTCCCTCATATTAAACAGGTAACAAGAGGAATTAGATTTCTCTGCTTGAATTCATATGATTTCCAAAGCAATATGTATCAGAATGTATATGATATGGACTGCAAATAGACATCAAGTTGATTGGGTCATATATACGGTAGGCGTAGCTTTTTGATAGTTAATTGGTGTGGGTACAATAGGAATTAGATTTAAATCAATCCTTTTTCGTAGATTTTCTTGATGTTACAGCCCTTCTACTTTAATGACAACTCTCCATTTGTCTTACTCGTGGTTCCGCATGAATCATGATGCTAATGTTTAGTTTTGATTTTTAAATTAATAAAGAAAAGTGATTGTCTAAATATAATTCCTAAATTTATTTTTTTATTTATTTGTATTTGGTTACTTATGAAAATTTCAGAACTGATTTTGCACATATATTTTCGTTTACAAATATCATTAAAATTTTAATTTTACTATATAATAATAATATATTTCTTAAATTTTATTTATTAAAAACTATTTTAGGATGATGATTATTTCTAAGAGACAAAGCAAATGAAATTTATATTTTTAATTTTTAATTTTTTTGAAAATTTAATCATATTAAATATTTAAATATTTATATTCTAAAACGAAGATTTTTTTTCCATTTTCTACTGTGTGTTTTAGTTTTAGTTTTTTATTTTTATTTTTATTTCATATTTTTTAAGAAATCGAACTCTTAGTTAGTTATTAATATTAGTAATAATTCTGAAATTAACAGTAATAAAATACTAGATTTTAGGTTAATATAATTTAATTTTTTAAATAGGTGATTGATATTTTATTGTAATATATTATGAAATATTTGTTGATGAATATTAATCATATAAGCAAAAAGTAATTCTTAATTACTATATCAGTAAGAAACTGCAAAATTATTGTAATAAAAAATTGAAATTTTATTAATAAAAATTAGTATTTAGTTTTTATGTTATGAATAATTGTAATTTATGTTACGAAATTATATTTTATATTAACAAATTAAGTAGTAATTTTTTAATTTTATTTATTATGCGAATGATTATGAAAATGTTTGTATTAAAAGAGTAGCTAAAAATTTTAATTTTTTAAATTATAATTAAAAATTGTGAATAATAAATTATTATGAAAATAATTGTTTATAAAATTTTTACTTTGAGTCATTAAGTTTATGTAAATAACTACATTTTTAGTTTTCTTTGTAGTTATTAAATAAATAAATTATATTGATCAATATTTTAATGAATTGTTGGTATTGCATAATTTAATAACATTTATTTAATTAATTATTAATTTATATTTTGGAATTTAAATATCAATCTTTATTTAACTTTTCAAAGTTGCATTGTTTTTTTTTTTTTTTCCTTTTTTATAATCATGCATGCGTGTTGCCTTACATAGGTGCTGCATATTCAGTTGATCTTTTATTAAGCACAATCTTAAAGTAAAAAACTTAACTTCATCTTTATGATTAAATTAATTTATCTTGATTTGTCTATTTATAGGATGATGTATGTACATCCTAATCGATCACGCAAATACTCCTGCAAGAGCTTGCGCATGAAAATGGTGAATACTAGTAGCCCTCGAACGGATTCCTTAGACTACCGAACAGAGCTTCTGTCGCCTCCACCAACGACAGAGGATGCGCCGGTGACAAGGGTACCTTCATGGCGGCTTAACATGGATACTTTCCAGCTCCCGAAAAGGCCATCTCATTCTCATTTTGGCATTGTTCATATTTTCAAGTCATTTAGTAAGCTGCCACATTATTCATATTACGTTTCATTTAGTGTATAGTATGTGGGTACAACACAGTATTTGAGTATCGTATTTGCACATTTTCTTCTCAACTATAATGATGGCAGGGAGACAAAAGTTAATTGCGAACTATTACAAGAAGCAGGAAAATCTTCTTAAAGAGTTCAACCAGATCGACACCTTTACAGACCTAGGTGTTTTCCAATCTGAGGAATTGACGGAGGTTACTCTCACTCCCTAGTGCTCTTAGCTTTGCACATCTTGATGTATGATTTGTATGTTTCTTTTTATGGTAATTGATCATCAGAATGATGTGAGACAACAAGCGACATCTGAAAGGACGGCAATATATGCATCAAACGTAGCAAACTTGGTGCTTTTCATGGCAAAAGTGTATGCATCTGTTCAGAGCAAATCAATGGCAGTGATCGCCTCAACCGTAGATTCTCTCTTAGATCTCTTGTCAGGTTTCATTTTGTGGTTCACTGATTATGCCATGAGAAAACCCAATAATTATCAATATCCTATTGGCAAGCAGAGAATGCAGCCTCTGGTAAGCTTTAATTTCCTCGTCCAGTTTACAACTGTTTTCCATCTTTATTCCGATTCTTTAAGAGTTTAGTCTAAATTGATTCTTTGATCCAATGGTCTCGTGCCTTCGTCAGGGAATAGTTGTATTTGCTTCAGTAATGGCTACTCTTGGCTTACAAATATTGTTTGAATCAGGACGCGAGCTTATCACCAAGGTGAATAAAAACAAACCAGCTCCATTTTAACCTCAGGGACTGAAAATAATTTTCGACATTTTGCAGGCTAAGCCAGAGAATGACCCCAGCAAGGTTAAATGGATGATCGGCATTATGTCTTCAGTGACAGTAATAAAGTTGCTACTTACTGTCTATTGCAGAAGATTTAAAAATAAAATAGTTATGGCATATGCCAAAGATCATCTCTTTGATGTTGTTACCAACTCGATTGGTCTTGTAACTGCAGTCTTAGCCATTAAATTCTACTGGTGGCTTGACCCTATTGGGGCAATACTCGTGAGTTTCAATGCATTTTCGGAAGGGGAATACAAGTATTTCTCCGTTTCTTCTTTTCAGTTACCATTTCTCCATTTTGGTTTGGATAGATACCAGTCGAATTCAAGGTTCACTAGTTTATATTTCTTCATGTTGCTGCCATTAACATAAATGAGCTTCACTTGTATCACTTTCAATGTTGGCAGATAGCTTTATACACTATAATCAACTGGGCGAATACGGTGATGGAGAATGTTTGGTCGTTGATTGGCAGAACAGCACCACCGGAGTATTTAGCGAAGCTTACGTATTTGATATGGAACCATCATCAGGAGATTAAGCACATTGACACTGTTAGAGCATACACATTTGGTTATCACTACTTTGTAGAGGTTGACATAGTGTTGCCAGAGCAGATGTCACTTTCCCAAGCACATAACATCGGGGAAGCACTTCAAGAGAAGCTTGAACAACTTCCTGAAGTCGAGAGAGCTTTTGTTCACGTAGATTTTGAGTTCACTCATCAACCAGAACACAGGCCTAAAAGAACATGAACGGCACAATCTTCGTTGGCGACTAATGAATTGAACGTCTTCAGATTGAGGTCCAAGGCTTTGGGAGTCCTTGTGAAATGAATTACATACTAATTGCGTCTAGTTGCAATATTTCCGCTTTTGAATTAACATTATGAAAGGAAAAAATAAATATCCAACTCTCTTCGAAACTTTAACTACGAGTTATATACAGCTCAACTCAGTAGAACGGTTCAGAAGCTCTGATTTTAACTGAGTCAAATAGTTAAGAATTATATTTGCTTTATTATTTTAAATATGAATGTAATCTATAACATATACCTTGTGGCATTTTGTGATTTATCTGTAGCGTGACCTATTATGTATACTCTGCTAAGATTTACTTCCGTTCTAATTTATCACTGAGTTATTAAAAAGGGTTAATTATAAAAAAAATCAAATTTTGCTAAATTTACAATTATAACTCAAACTAAAAAAAGTAGCAATTAAATGTTTAAATTTTCAAATTTTTTTAATTATAGCCTGACATTACATTCTCCGTTACCTTTACTGAAGTGGCTTGCCATGTGTTCCAAAAATCCTAATGGTTAATACACGTAAACCAAAATTAACACAAGTGATGAAGATTAATGGAACAACGTCGTTCAATCACATGACTAAAATGACATCGTTTCAAAAAAATAAAATCCCTAAATCGGTTTAATCCCTCCCCGATGCTCTCACCTTTCGTTTAAACCCTCCCTAACGCTTCTAGTTTGTTCTCCTGACTCTCCAAGCCACTATCCATTGCAAAGCACCAGCAAAGTCTATGTTTTCAGTTCATGGGCTGTGCTTGAGGGAGAAAATTATCAATTATGGCTATGATGAATTACCAATTGGGGCCTAGGGAAAACAAACTGAAAACGAAGGGCTGAGGATATTAGGAGAATAAACTGAAAATGCAGACCTTGCTGGTGCTCTGCGATGCAAGAGTGACTTGGGGCGTTAGGAGAACAAACTGAAAATGAAGGGCTGAGGATATTGGGAGAATAAACAAAAAATGTAGACCTTGCGAGTGTTCTGCAATGCGAGAGTGACTTAGGACGTCGTGAGAACAAACTGAAAATGAAGGGTTGAGGGATTAAATGAAGGGAACAAACTGAAAACCAGGGATGAGGACATCGGGGAGGGATTAAACTGATTTAGGGATTTCATTTTTTTAAACGACGTTATTTTAGTTATTTGATTAAACAACATCGTTTCATTAATCTTGATCACTTGTGTTAATTTTTGCTGACGTGTATTAACAGTTAGAGTTTCTAGAACACGTGACAAGTCAGGTCAGCAAAGATAACGGAGAAAAAACTTTAAGCATGTCTCAAATCCATAAAAATCATTGGAACAATTGTTAATCAGAATAGAAAAACACTTTTTGACCAATTAATGGTAGCTATTTATAGCCTATAAATGCCACATAAGACAGAATAATATAAAAAATTGTATAATTGATATTTGTGAGTCAAAGAGTAATTTTAGAATTTTATTATAAAGACTAAATAGTTAAAATAAGTGGAGGACGGGTGGGAAGTTAGAGATAAAAAATATAAGGACTAAATAGTCAAAACAATGGAAGAGTCTCACAGAGAAAAAAAATTGCAAGAAATTAACAAAATAAAAAGAAAGTAGTAAAATAGATAAAAACAATAGGAGAAAAGATAGACAAAATAAAATAAAAAAGAGGTTAATGTATAATTAATAATATTTTAGTTTGACCTATAATATCCATTTAAAATTAACCAATTTAAATTACAATAGGTTGATTTGTTAAATTAAATTAAAATATTATTAATTATATAAAATTAAATTATGTCTAACTAATTCAGTATCTTATTTAGGTATTGCTACAAACTATTTATCTTTTGAAATTTTTGAGAAAGAGTGAAAAATACAACTTGAGACACATCGATGTCTCTCGACATGTTCTTTTAATAGGAAGCTCTATCAAGGACATGTTATGAGACATGATTGTGTTATTTACTTTTTTTTAAAAATCAAAATAAAAGAAAATTATATCACTTTCTAAGTTTGTAGTAGCATCATAATATGCCAATCGTTGCTTAGATGATAAGATATGCCTAATTTAAGAAGTATTGTCTAAATTAGATTTTTATAAGTTAGTCTTAATTAATTTTTGTATAATTAATAAAATTTTAGGTTGATCTAAAATATCCACTTTAAAATTAACTAATTTAAATCACAATGGACTGATTTGTCAAGTTAAACTAAAATATTATTAATTATATAAAAATTAAATTAAATCTACCTAATCTAATATCCAATTTAGATAGTAATTCATAATCCTGGGTATAACTTTCATATCTAAAATCCAATTGAGATGATTTGGGATGCCACATAAAGTTTAGGAAATGTTCAAAAACTTTTTATTTTTTAATATTTTTAGAAAGTGAATAATATAACTAGGGGACGATTGTTTCTTGGGGTTTGTCCTTGATAGAGTTGTTTATTTAAAAAGCACACCCTATGGCATAGTCATATTCTTCACTTTTTATCAATAAAATCAAAAGAAAAAGTTTTGAAGCTCTTTCTATGCTTTTCATAAATTCTTGAATCATGTTAGTTTAAAGTTGGATGAAAAAAGCTATTTCTAATTTTAAAAGTATTGTCTAAATTGGACATTGGGTTAGCTATACTTAATTTAATTTATATTTAGCTAATATTTTGGATTGATGTAAAATATCCATTTAGAAATTAATTTATTTCAATAAAGATTAATTGGTTTATTAAATTATGCATGAAGAGAGTTTTGCAAGGATAAATCATGTAGATGCAAGGTAAAAAGGCTGCTCAAGATGAATCATATGCATTCCCAAGTTTGATCACTTTTTTACTTGTCATTGAAGATTAAATATGTTTAGTACATGAAGAAAAAGGCTCGGAGAACAGCTAAAAACTTGGTTTGTGTGCTTTGAGTTAAATTGATCCCAATTCACATAATTAAGATATATTTATGGGCTTTATTCTATTTTGTCAGTATGCTTTACTATAACTATGCTATAGCTTAATTATAAAGCCCAAAGTGTTTTGATTTTATTGTACAGTTAATTTCTAGTTTCCTATTTGGGTTAAAACTTGTTATAGGGCTAAATTATAATCTGATTTGAATTTCTTAAGACATTAGGGGTTTAAATTGAAATAGGATTCCTAGAGTTCTAATTAAAGTAGTATTAGTAGTTAGCTTTAATCCTTATTACAACTTATGAGGAATGTTCTTTTCCTTTTAGGACTTTAGTCCTTTTTTACTTTTAGGAGGACTTTAGTCCTTTTTTACTTTTAGGATTTTAATTCTTAGGGAGTTAATGCCCATAAAAGACTTTCTTATTGATGTAATTTGTGGATTATCAATATAAACATCAATTTCAGAATTTTCTTCACTTTTATGAGATTTTTTCTCTTTGGTTCTTTGACAATAACTTAATCTGATCTTATCAAGGCAATTTATGTCAATAAGAATTCTTACAGCTTTGGCTTTAATTAGTGGGTTTGGTTAGGTTTGCGCTTTCTTGCTTGATTTTAAGATGATCATATGGTGTTAAAAATCCTAAACCTTTAAAAGATGTGAATGAGGCAAAAATCCAAAACCTTTATTTTTAGAAAAGTAGTAGGAAGGAAACTATATGAGTAAACAATTTGACCTCAATAAAAGTGAAAAGAAAAGTAAGAGGAATGTAACTATATAAGTAAACAATTTGGCCTCAATCATAAAAATTCTAAAGGCATAGACTTTTGGGATTAAATTTGCCCAATTGCATTTTGGAATCCTTATCCTAAATGTCTTTTACTATTAAAGAAGGCCAAAGGTGTGAATTATACCTCAACGTTCCACAGAAGATTTAAGTACGTCCATACTATTATCTCTATTACAATTTTATCGTAACTTTACTAAAATAGTATTCAATGCTCCTTGAATAAGGCGTAAAAGTTGTAACAGAGATACCAGTAAGGGCTTTTAGGCCTTTTATGAAACATTAAGTGAAAATCGCATCTTTAGCCAATGTTTAAAGAAAAAAATTTTAAGATCACATTAGACTTTGATGGGTCCAAATTGCCTATTGTGACATCATATAGTATCTATTGACCTTCCTCAAAATTAATCATGTTAAAATTTATAGTGCTAACACCTATAAACACACTAAAACACCTATTAAGACATAGTATAAACTACACCTATAAATATTCATCCTAAAGACACTTAAAATACAAAATTCACAAGTTAATGTGCCTTTACAATTTAAATAACCATGTTTGAGGATAAGCCAATTTTGTTCATTTCATACCATCGACACATTCATACAATGCACACGTCCTGTAACCAATGTTCACATAATGCCAACCTACTCAAAGACTAACACAATGCAAATAGAAAGTCACACAGAATTGATATGCAAGTGAATATACGTCTCCACACTCAAGCAATGTGGAAATTAAAAAAAACAAAAAATAAGAGAAATAACAATAAAAAAAACAAGAGCAAGAATACTTATGGCGACTGGAGTGGTGATGGTGTAGGAGATGGAACGTGGACACCTTGCACAGTAAAAAACTTTAACAATTTTTTTGTTTGCTAGCGTTAATGGCACGCTACCTCCTTCGATTATGCCTTCATAGCCTCCATAGTGTCCATTTTTTCAAGCATTTTCTCCCAGGCTTCTTCCTCTTCCTTAGATTCTTCACTGGATGAGACTTGTTAACTTTGTTGTGGAGGTGTGGAACTATCACTTTCTTGGTCCGTCCTATGTTAACTTTCAATTTAGAGCCAATATCTTGGAGTTCCATACCATGGCACTACATCAACTTGCCTGAAATGTGTGTTATTTAGACACTCAGGAAAACTAAAGGTTGGTCCATCAATATTAACACTATAAAAATGAGTTAAAGCAGTTACAAGAAAACTCATGCCTAGATAGCTTCTCTTCTTAGTAATCGAAGTAACTATAGTTTGAAACATATAAGTGCATGTGCAGACTTGAACCTTATTACCCATCCACCAAAGTATAAATAATTCTTTCTTTGAGCATTTGTTACTTTGTCTTTTAGCAAGTATGACACATGAATCTATGTAATAACAAGCACTTAGGAGTTTGAATAACATTATTTGGTTCATTGTGCAGATTAAACATATCCAAACCAGTTAATTGTTTCCAAAAATATTTTGGTATGAAAATTCTCATGTGTGTTAACAAATTTTTTATTTCTAAAAACTAAACATTTCTTCTATGATATCATAATCTAAGTTATATGGTTGTCCTTTCAATTGAAACAAAAATTATCAAACTTACCCGATTCACAGTATAAAGTTGTGTAGAATTCAAGGGTTAGTTCTTCGAACACAAGATCATCACAATGTATAAACTTATTCCAATGAATTATAGCACTTAAAGCTTCAGGTTTTTCTTTCAAATTTAAATCTTCTAAAATTGAAAAATCAAAATGTCTAGGTGTAACAATTATTTTGGAATGAAGGTTTTGAAATTTCTTACCTTCTTCCTTAGAGAAAATAGGAAAAGGAGCTCCAAAATCCTTTTCCAAATCACGTGCACCATTGTTTGACACCTTCGTTTTTCCCTTGGGTTTGGAACATTTTGCCAATTGTTTGATTCTTGGAGACATTATGGAGAGTGAAACCTACAAAATAACCAAGAAAAAACAATAAAAACACAAAATAGGGACAAAATGTAGGAGAGATAAAGTGTGGAACAAAATCTTGCAAAACCCACTAAAAAGATGTGTTCTGAGGTGGGAATCACTAGATTTGTATGTAAACAATGTTAAGATAGAATAAAGATGAAAGAAAAGTGTGAAATCTAAGTGAAATTTAAGTGAGATTTGAGAGAAAATAAGAAGCAAGAGAGAGGGACAGTTGTTTTAGAGAGAGAAGATGAGAGGTGGAAGAAGAAGAATAAGAATATTTTTATATGTTAGGGTTTAGGGGACGGGTAGAAAGGTACTTACACAATCGTGTAAGTGGTGCACGATTGTGTAAGTTGTATAAGGAGCAACTGACAAAATAGTGTAAGTGGTGCATGATTGTGTAAGTTGTATAAGGAGCAACTGGCAAAATAGTACAAGTGTGCACGATCATGCCAGAATATTTTAGTCATGCCATGCACAATCATACATGGCCTTGCTCCATCCAAAACTTGCACGCTATGTACTATAATCCTCGTGCATCTTCTGAAACGTTTTCCCTAACCTGTAACACCTTTCCAAATATGATATTCATTAATCAAAATCACTGCAAAAATAGGAAAATAATGAACTCATCTGCAAAAATTACAAAAAACCTAACTAACATCAAAATAGAAACAAAATGAGAATAAATATAAATATAAATATAAAATTTATCATAATTATTAGGTTGCATCCCATGTAGTGCTTGTTTAACATCGTTAGCTCGATGTACCCTACACTTCTACCATCAACCTGGGTCTTAAATTTATGGCTTGTCTCCATCCATTTCTCCACAAAGTAGATTAGTAGCTTATGAATAAGTCACAAGTTTTAAGATATTAATAAAGACATAATGTATGAAATTAGGAAATCCACTTGATTCCATTAAAGCCCTTTTCGATAATAAACTGTGGATAAAATAAGGAATGATAAAACTCTGTGAATCTTTGGTTAACTTGAATAGTTTATCTTATGAGAAGTGGAACTATCTATACTTAAGGTGAATATTAATAATTCATCAATAGTTTCCGTAATTGGCTCCTCTTTTTGCTCTTTTAAACATTCATTAACTAAATAAATTCTCATATACGATTTGTCCTCCTTCAGATTCTGTAATACTTTATACATATTAAATTCTACTTATTCATCACCAATCTAAAAGATGAGGTTGTCTTCATGGACATCTACCAAAACTCTTCTGGTGCTAGAAAAGGGTTTACCAAGAATTAATGGACAGTGATCTCTTCAAATCTAGCACGAAAAACTCAACAGGAATAATAAAATTGTCCACTTTTATAAGCACATCCTCCACCATGCCAAATGGCTTCTTTATAGATCGATCCACTAATTGAATAAGCATGAAAGACAACTTCATATCTCTTAGCCCCAATTTCCTAAAAATAGATAAATACATAAGATTAATACTTGCACCTAAGTCATATAAACATTTAGAGAATTCTAAATTACCAATAACACAGGGTAAAGTTAAACTCCCTAGATCTTTCAACTTTGAGGGCATATGGTTGTTAATTATAGAGCTACAATTTTCTGTCATAGAGATTGTGTGGTTGTCATCCCAAATCCTCTTGTTTGATAAGACGCCTTTGAAAAACTTTACGTACTTGGGTTATACTCTCCATAGCTTCCTTAAAGGGCAAGGTAAGTTGTAATTTCAACTTCTCTACAAACTTTGCAAATTGCTTATCTATTATGTTTAGTTGTAGTCTTTATGGAAATGGAATCTTTGGTGCATATGGAGGAGGAGGAATACAAGGAGTAACATCTTGCTTCTCTTCATCCTTGTTCTTTTTCTTTTGGATTTCTACTTGGTGGGATTCAGCTTGTTTATCAAATAGTTCTTCTAACTCTTTCCGACTCCTAAGTGAATTGCATTGAATGGATTGGATGATGTGGCTTTCAGGCTGTTCAATTATTTGGTTAGGTTTGCTACTTCAGCCTGCAATGTTGTTACTGAATCTACAACAAGCACTTTCTTTTGGTCTCGAAAGGTTGACTATTGTCTACTTCTTTCTGATGTCCAAATATAGCTATTGTTTGTCATCTCTTCTGATAGATCATATGCTACCTTAATTGCTTTCCTCATTAAACAGCCACCAATTGCTAAATCAATAGTGCCTCGCGTGGGTCAATTCACTTTGTTGTAGAACATTTGCAAAAGGAACTCCTTTGGCAAGTTATGGTATGGATAGCTTCTTTGCAATTCCTTGAATCATTCCTATGTCTCATATAAAGACTCCCTTTCATTTTGCTGGAAATTTGTAATTTCCTTTATGAGCCTTATAGTCTTTGTCAAGGGAAGTACTTATCCAAAAAGGCTTGCACCAGCTGCTCCTATGTTGGGACATTCACTGGGTTGAGTGAATTCAACCATACATTAGCTCCATCCTTAAGTGTAAAAGGAAAGAGCCTCATCTTGGTTGCATCTTCTGATGGCCTATTGTATCTAAACTTATCACAAATCTCTAGGAAATTGGCTAGATGAGGATTAAGATCCTCATTGGCCAGTCCATAAAATTCCAAGTTGGTCTATAACATGTTCAATAGTGCTGGTTTGATTTCGAATGTATTAGTTTGCACTGATGGTCTTGTAATCACTTGTTGATTCGTATTGAACCCTAGCCTCATAAAGTCCATAAGGGTCCTCTGTTGTTCTCCTTGGTTTCTTTCCTCTACCATTGTCCTTTTTATTTCTTATTTCTTTTAGTTTTTTTAATCCTCTTTCTTTCTTTTTGATGTCATAAACTTTTGAATTCTTTACCTTGCTCAAACTCCTTATGGATCTCATGTTCATGCACCTAAAATCGTACAAGAAAAAGGTATCAAACTCCTAAATCAAAGAAATTCAAATTGAATAAGATGTTAACTTAATCCCCGGCAACGTTGCCAAAAAATTGTTGCTCAATTTTAATATATACAATATCACAAGTATACGAATCGTATATTGTAGTACACAAACCCCATGCACAATCATGCATCACCATCCAAACCCCATGCATGATCATGCCAGAGGGTTCTTCCCCGTGCTACTTTCAACATGATCATACATAACCATGCATGATCGTGCATGTTCTTATTCTTAAGTCTTTCTTCATCTTTTCTTCAATCTTTCCTACTTCCACTCACTAACAAACATATCAAACAACCCTTGAAACATAATATTAAGTTCAAATCCTTTCTATAAAACAATCAAATAATTAAAACATATAAAAACACTGACAATAACACAATTTTAGGTCCTAAATACATGATTATCATTTAAGGAAACTTTAAAAATCACTTAAACATTTAGAAAACATACTAGAATATAGACCTATCAGAGTCTAGCTTATATGCTTTTCAATTTTTCTTTGGATTGTTGTGTGTTATTCTTGTAGTCAGGAGTTAAATTTAGATGGACCATCTTTAATTCTACTTTGATAGCCAGTAACCTTTTATAGAGTTGAAAGGATTTATGCCCTATGACTTATGTTTTAAGTCTCTTTTAGATTGATTCTTTGAACTCCTCCTTTTTATTGCATAATTGAAAAACTTGAATGGGGAGGCCCCTTTCCTTGCTTTACTCAAATTATGAACAATGATGGGATAGTGGTCAAAACACATGCTCTTATGAAAATGGGCTTTATAGTTCGGAAATTGTTGAAACCATTCGTGGTTTGCTACACTTCTATCTAGCTTCCTTCTGATGTTCTAGTTTCCCTCTTGCTTGTTTGTACAAGTGAAGAGGAATCCACTAGAGTTTTAAGTCATTCGCTCTTATTGAGGATAAACAAGATCCTAGTTCCTCACTTGGTTTGACATTGCACCTCACTCCCTCTAACTCATTATTGTAGACAGAGCAGTTAAAGTAACCAAGGAGCAACCAAGGGCTTGAGATCAGTAAACTAAGTTTGGTAAATACCTTCCACAGGTCCTCCCTCTAAAATTGGAGGTTGGATGCATATGTGAAGCTAATGTAGAACTTCTCCAATTCCCCATTCTCTATGTGTAGATGAATTCCTTGCATTGAGCTTTGCATTTGTAGTATTTTGACCTAATCAGAGTTATAAGCAACTACTATCCTCCTTTTGTGGTGGTGGTTATGATTTGTAATTATTCTCCATTTTTTCAAGAATGAGGAGTTTTCACATGCTTTAATACTCAACTTAGTTTCAAGCTATCCAAAAATGAATGGCCTAATTCCATTAACAAAATTTGCTATCAAAAGATGCTTTTTAAGATCATTCATATCTCTAGTATTACATGCTACTATTATGATAATATAAAGATTTGTTTATTTTCTTTTTGCCTTTGTGCCTAGATTTCCTCTTCTCCACTATTGTGAACTTTCCTGCTCAAGAATTACTTCATCAAAATTTTCAACATCTCTTTACCCTTTACTTTTGTTAGTTCCATTTGGGCACTACTAACATCAACAGATTGAGAAGCTTCACTTATAGTTTCTTTTGATAGGGGGCTTCTGTCTTCATTTGCACCTCTAATTAAAACTATAGCTTGTGGTTCCTGCTCAGTGTTGGGCGTAACCTAGTTCTGAATAGTGAAAAATACAGCTTCCTTATTGGGTTCTTCCTCAATTCCCATAAGTTCATCATAATGCCTTATGTTGAATATTCTTCCAATATGCTTCCATCCCTTTCCCAGGGCAAACAAACAAGGGTGTCATTGGTATATTACTAGGATAGAATCTTACACTAACTGATCTCCATCATTTAGGCGAAGTAGTGGGATTCTTTTTGGAAGATCCTTGGAGATATCTACATTGATACAAAGTCTGGCTTATCCAACATATTTTCTCATAGATGTGGCTTCATCCATACAAAGAGGTTTTCCAATATAGGTAACTAGAGAGCTTAAAACCTCTATGCTCCAGTATTCAAATATGACCTGGTGAAAATTTATCCAAAATAAGACATACTTTTGGTGCATCTCCTACAATTTGATTCCTAGTTTCTACATTTAGAGAAGAAGAGGTTACTTTTGCACATGCCAAGGTCTACTTTCTATCATTTCTTACACTGAGGTTGTTACATTAAAT
This sequence comes from Erythroxylum platyclados, assembly GCA_027563515.1. Taxonomy (NCBI): domain Eukaryota; kingdom Viridiplantae; phylum Streptophyta; class Magnoliopsida; order Malpighiales; family Erythroxylaceae; genus Erythroxylum; species Erythroxylum platyclados. The sequence goes on from JAOQMM010000002.1 coordinate 18,330,273, forward strand.
TTGAATAGGAATAGGTTGTCTTCATTCAATAGTGTATCCACCAAGCCTCTTATCTTCTAGCGCTTCATCGCCTATTATTTCACCATCCGAAAGGGTAGATGTTTGTTGAGATAAAACCAACTATAGTAGTCGATCAAAAAGCTACTCCCTTTTTAAGCACCTCTATAGGAGGGGATACCAACATTTCACTGTCAACCAATCGAGAAGGTGTATAATGTAGTGTCGAGGATTGTCACCAAGGACTACTTTCCAAGTATGTTTAAAATGCTCATTCTTCTACTCAAGATTCGAGTCTCTTACGGTTGAGAGGAAGAATCCACAAGAACGAAGGGTCAAAGGGCAAGGGTAGAAAGTCCTTACTTTGGCAGATTCCAATGTGTAGTTGGATCACTAAACATAGTTAGGGTAAAAGCAAGTGGCAGACTGGGATGTTTAAAAGTTTGTTACCATAAACGGTAACAAAAAAGTGAAGGAATTAAAAGGTGATATGTAAGGACTAAAATTCCCTTAGTTAGTCGCAAGAGATGGGATGATGGGGAGGTGATGCTGAGCAGTAAGAAGGGATCGTAGAAGTAGAGAATGGAGACAAGCTAGGGAAATGGTAAAGGATCTATGAATAGGAAGGTAGTGAAGGGAGACAACATGAAGAACGTGCATGCTACTGGATTCACTTGGATTCAAAAGATAGCGTGACTTCAGAACTGATCTGCAACATTTAAATAAACTCCATATTTGTAATCATACACTAGCACATATTGAATTTTTACTCTTATCACGTGTATATAAGCTGATCACCAACAACTATATAGATATGTCAAAACATAACGTCATTATTTCTTTCTTCAAATATTCTCATGTGATTATATTTTTCTCTCTCTCTCTTCTGGTCTTTCTTCACATTTCTACTAACGCAGCTATCACAAAGGTTGCATTCTGATTCACTTCAATAAAAATAATTACAACATATTTATATTCAAGATTTAAGCTTTTCTCTTCTTTGTCTCCTCTCAATCTTCTTTGTCGGTCTTTTTCGTCTTCTTGAGCAGCCCTAGCTCAATACAGTTGTAACAGGTGGTCTGCTATTCTTTTGAACTTTTGACAGGTTTTTAACCTAAGGCACCCAAAACTGTGCATGCCCACATATTTGCAGGAACCTGTCCTGGCTCAGATAAAAAAATTGCTTTCCAACTGATTTATTCTGAGATTATATTCATATAATACTTAACACACAAATTAAACTAACAAATCGTCGAGATTGATGGGTTCACCGAATACTGCATTAGCAACATCAATCATCTCGTTTGAAGTGAACCCATCATCCTTCAGGTAAAACAGATGTAGCACTTTCATCATTTTCCAGAACATATCCTTACAAGGCCTTGGCACCATGCTATCTTTTTCCTGCAAAACCATTTTCAGCAGTTTTTTAGTCTCTTGGTCAATCACTCCCTTCAACTTTTCTATGGTCTGCTCTTTAGTTAAGTCACCGCTGTCATGAATCATGTGCAAGGAAACAGCGTTTAGTTTCCCTTCATCTGACTCTCTCTACAGTAGGAAAACCAAAAAAACAAAAATTAATCAATGAAATTGATCATAAAATACCGAAGGTATAGCAATATCAACTTTTTTTTATGTGATTGAAAGGGACCTGAAAGCCTCTCCAGTCATTCAGCAGACGTCCACAGGTACTCATAACCTTGAATAGATTGTGGAATTCTGGGCTTGACACAACCTCCTCCGAAAGCTTAGGCCCAACAAAATACAATGCGGGGAGAACAATAGGGCCTAAGGCAAATGATACATACGCATTTTCCATATATTCATCAAGCGTTGGCACTGACTTTTTGCTCGTCCACTGGGCTTCTTGAAACATTGAGTTGAGTAAATCCAGCCACTGCAATGCAAGTACATATATCACATGGATATAATCTAACATGAAGAAACCCCTAGAGCTTACAGTATAAACTGCTATAAATGCGAGATAAATTTTTTACAATCAGCTAGAGAACTTTCTCTTGAAGCCTGTCGGATTATTAGATGATGAATATAGGAAAATAAATTAAACAGTGTTTGCATATGGTGGAAAGTTGAATGACCGTAAGAATGCTAGAGCTTCCACTAGTTATTACTAGATATGACCTATATAATAATGAAGTAGGGATTCCATCTTACAACATCTGCAACATGGCTCGTCACATCACGTCCTTGACATTTGAATGCTTTATTTCCAATCTCAGAAATGGTGCTGTGAAGTGCAAGAAATATGATTTCAACTTCCTTTGAGCAGAAAACAGTGTTTTCATCCACATCCCACCTGCATTTTGTAGTTAATAAACAAATGTTTACAATGAAGGAATATAAATGAGAAGCCAACTGGGAAATGACAAGGGCATAAGCATACTTCTCAATCAACTGGACAAGATTTTGAAGTTCCTCTTCAGTTCCTCCAACATCAAAAAAGTCATCAACAACAGTTGTAAGCACACCGTTTTTGGCCCATGATATACGTGCACTGGATAATTCTGGAGCAGGCATACTTGCTGCAGCAGAGAAGTAACAATATGCCAATTTCTGCCTGGCAAACTTCAGTTTGTCCAATCTGTTGTCAACAACCCACCTGCTTGCGAGGTAACAGTGTTGGCAGTATACTTAAAAGGAGATGACAAGAATTTCATAATAACAATATAATGCAGAAGGAGATGATAACAATTGATGAAAGCTTGAATCCTTAAACAAAGTGTGTAGAAATATGGCCATGATCCAATAAAACGTGTAAAGGTATGCACCTTCCAAGATATTCAAGTTCTTCAAGCTGTATTGATTGGACAAAGTTGAAGTCTTCTACTGCCAGTTTGAGATAGTCTTTGTTTCCAATAGATGAACAACTAGAAACACAGAGGCCAAAAACGACAAGAATTTAAGAATTTACTGAAGTCTTTTTGTTTTGTTCTTTCTTTTCTCAATTTAAACTCTAATAAAGTTTAAGAATAAATAAGGAAATTGAATGAAAGAAGAAGGGCGTCAGTGGTTACCGAAATGAGGTTTTCAAGATCCTGGTATTATCTACATTATAATGCTCAATGCTTCTCCTATTAGCCAAACGATCCAAATCTGCGCGCTGAGGAAATTTGAGAGCATCATGTACCTGAAATCGTGTAAAGGAAGCCACGGATGGGATTTCATTGGGTTCATAGAACATGTCCTGGGTATTTGAAATTGTCCAAATTGTCCAAATTGTCAAAAGATACCTCTGTAATGGCATACTGGTTTAATCTATCGACATAATTTGAACCATTCAGAATTCCCTGTTCCAGAAATTGACCCGTCCATGAGAGTTGTTTCTCCAGATGTAGTTCACTGGGATAAAGCATCTCTGAAGCTTTGTACAACTCCAATGCAGCCCCTGTGTCTCTTAAATATCCTTGATATGAATTTAAGAACTGATCTTCAGAGAATCTTGATAAAACATCTGCTCCACATTAAAATTCATCAAGTCCCATCAAGATAGCAGTATTTGACATATTTGAAACCCAGCTCTTATCTAAATGAGATACCTGAAGAAACATCATATCCATTCGCACGTAGTAGTCGAAATGCCATAGCACAAGTTGCTACATCAAGAAATATGTCTCCCTCTCCCTGAAGCCAATATCTGTTTGAAAAATATAATGCTTTCATATCATAATCTATAACAAATCCAAATCAAATAATTTGCATGAAGTTACAATACCAATTCTAAATATTTCTAAACCATCCCTAAAATATTTATTCTTCAAACAAAGAGTAAAAGGAGCTTACTGGTAAGTCTCATCGAGTACAAATTTAATTTCCTCTCTAAAGTGACAGTCAATACCCAACCTAATGAGTGTATCGACCATACAAAGACGAGCATAGTCATCCAAAGGGTATGTGGTTGGAACTGAAAAGACCATTGGGAAATCAATTAGCATTAATCAAAAGGAACATAGGGCTATGTGTAGCACACTGAAATTCATGTAAATGAACCTGCATTCCCAGACTTCTCCAAGAGCGAGCATAGATAGTGAAGACATTTGTCATCATGCAACTGAATGAAAGCAGCTGCGGTGGTGGATGGTGAGTTAAATAGTGATCCGTTCTTTCTTTGATATTTCATGACCATGTCCCAATTTTGTGATTTCCTGATTCCTTCGGAAACATATGCTAGGTAGGCTTTCCTTCCCTCCGAATTTCCGTCAAAGCCACTAGAAGGATAACATGTGAAAATGGATCATTTCAATTTGGGACATTGCTACAATAAACATCTGTATCAGTTCACACTAGAATAAACTTATTTATAGGATCAATATTATGATTTAACGATATGAAGTCCATTATACTGGTAGCTTTTAAGAAGACCAGCTGCTCTATTGAGCAAGGTTGAGTCCTGATATAAGTTCCGTTGGGGGTTATACAAGCTTGAACAGCTGAATGTTTGGCTCACCCTTATAGCCATATGCTTATTATTGGATATTTTTATGAAAAGAGAGAAAAGAAGTAATGTCAAAATACATATAAAAGTTAAATGCAATGGCTAAAACTTCAAATAGAATGGTACCTTCTAAGCTCTAGGTCCCTCTTTAGTTGCACAACACCTATTTCTCTTAATTCAAGAGGTAGGTTCAGATTCAAGTCCTTAGCATAGTCAACCATGCCAGAAAATATTATATTGAATCCAATTGGTGTATGCTGGTTTGCATCAGATAACGAAGCAGAATTCAATTCAATAAATTGAAGACCTGCAACAAGAACAGTATTTAACGAGTATATAATCATGAAGATAAAGAAATCTCTAACTTAGGACAATACCTTTGTTAATTTGCTGTTCCCCCATATTCCACAGCTTCAATGCAAGAATGCATGCTAGAGTGGATGAAAGTTTGTCTTTAACTAAAAATCTGTGCTGGTGAGAAAGACCCCAAGACCCATCACTGAGTTGATTGTCCATAATCCATTTTACACACTGTGGGAAACAAGGTCTCTGGGGGGAATTCAGAGATGGGATCATTGCCACCCAAGCAGTGTCATAAGAAGACACTGAAAGTTCAACCTTTTCAAACATTTTCTTGATCCTTTCCTTAGAGCCATCAAATTTCTGTACATAAAATCAGAAATCTTTTAATAGGTTGGTCTGCTTTCTTCATTAACACAACAACATAAAAGCAGCAAAAGGAAATACCAGAGTGGTTGGGTTGGCTTCTGTGACTAGTTTCGATGCTGGCTTCAAAGTTGTTTCAGATTTAGACCCTGGTGAAATAACCGAGAGATATAAAGTTAGTCATGGAGAATCTGTATGTATATCAACAAATTTGAGAAATTCATACATAGCAAAGTGGAAAAAGGCCAGAAACTAAAACCAATAGATCAAACTGAGCGTAACGTCAATAGTTTATCGAATTGGGAAAAGCTCACTCCCCTGTTCATGTAAAACCCTTCATACAACAGCAGCTTTTATTCCAAAAAAGGAAATTGTCTTTTCCACCACTTAAGTGTCATCTTATTGATACTGGTTATCACTGTGCATCGACTTTTTCATATTTGAACTTCAAGTTTAAGGTTCTTCTAAAACTTATGAACCACTAGTATATAACAATTTTCTTTTTTTTAACGAACAAGGCGAATCATCACTACAACAACTATTCCTTATGATCAGAGTTTATTTCAACCTAACTCGTATCTATACACGAAAGACAATGATACGTTGTTCACAGAACTCTAATCAATGTTGCCGAATCTTTTGATGTATACCAGTTGTTTTCCCCGTCAGCAATTTGCCTGGAAAGTATAAATAAAAATGGGAGTCCTGCCAACCTCTCTACAATATCACTACCTAAAACTAAAGAATACCCAGTATGTGATGCAAAATCCGTAAATTATCAAGAGCAAAACAATCAGCCGCAAGAACACAAGAGGAAAGAAGATTATACGAAGCGAGGAAACGGAGGCTTTAACGAATCCTCCGGCCAGGAACAGGCATTAGAGAATACAATCAATAAAGCTATGTTATACGGGTATATAGGTACACAATGAATAACAAGAACCCAGAAGAAGGGAAAGAGAGATGACCTGAGAAGGGCGAAGTAGTGGAAAAGCTAGGACTATAGGACATGGCTGAAGCTAAAAGCTTATGGTAGTGATGATTGACAATGGATTGTGGCCTGCACTCAGAAGAAGCACGCATATATAAGTACAATTCGAGCCTGGTGGTCTTAAAATGTCGGCTCTTAATTTCTCCCGCATGTAAGGGGGACTGCAGTTCTTTGTTTACTAGCCTACTTCACGTCATTACAATGTTGACTGTATTTAAAAGTACGTAAACATATTAATTTAATCATTTTTAAAGAAATTGAGCTTAATAACCTCCCAATTTTAAATTACGAAACTAGACGTAAAAGTAACAAGAGTATATACCTTAGTCCTAACAGGTCAGTTCCTTCGTTACAAAACAAAGTATTGATTTCGGATGGCAATGAGTCAGGCTGGACCGACCTACTAGCCAATATTTTTTGACTTGCGTGGGCTACAAATCGAGGGCGGTTCTCAAGCGAGCTGATTTTGTCATCCCTAAGTTTTCCACGTATCTCTATAAACACGTTGGATTTTAAAGTCAGTTCAGAAATTGGGTACGAGTTCGCGCTCTCTGACTTATAAGTTCAGACCAAAGATTCTTTATAGATAAAGACATTTGATGTAACGAAAAGCCTCAGGACAAGGCTGAAGCTAACCACGCCACGGATAAGTGTCCAAAGTCAAACCTAAATGTTTTCCATCCTCTCTATCGTGTAACACCATCCTTCCTCTTCGATGTTCCTTTTTCCTTACTCCTTCTCACAATCTCTCTTCTTTTTCGCATGTATATTCCAACACAATTACTTCCATAGCTATTACTTGACTTACCTTGCTTTCCCATTGCATGTGGATTATCTCTGATGTGACTGTAGGTTTTATCTTGTAAATGATCCTTGTTCATTGTTTATTGCTTGAATCGGCACTAGTATATACAGGACAGTTTGGATAGGTTTCGCAAGATCCTGAAAAACTCTCCTATTTCTCTCCTTTCACAGACTGAAAACACATGAACTAAAAGATCTCTCCATTCTTGCTCTTTCAGTTCTGGAAACATTATGATTATTCTGCAGCCAAGACAACAACTCTTTAAAATTTAAATCTGATTCATCTATGCTCCAGAAATCTTAAACCCCTTTCCAGATTATCAAGGCCTCTTTGCATTTAAAAAAAATATGCCCAATTAACTCAAGCTTCTCCTCACATAACTTGCATCTGTTAATATTATGTAAACGGGGCAATCTATCCAAAGTTGGAAGTATGTTCTTAGTCACTAACCATAAGCAGAAACACACTTTAGGTTGAATATCCTACTCCAAATCAGTTTTGCCCATCATTGCTTTTGTCCTCTTCTTCTTGGCTTTTCTCTACATGATCTATTAGCGCACACTTATGAAGATTGTTAAATTCATAATTATCCTCCCTATCTTGATCTGGATTATAGTCAAGTAAGATCCTTTGAGCCTCTGTAGGATACATACCCGTTTATTAGGCCTTATCTATGCTTAAAGTTTCTCATTCAGGGGACCATCTCTTAAAATCAAAGTCCTGAGTTGGGGCTGCACTAGGGTCCCTCCTTGCTTCAATTGTCAAACAAGAGTGAAGCATTCTCACCGGTGCCTACCTTAAATTTTTTCCAATATGCTGACTGACTCCGCTCAGCATTTATTTTTGAGAGACATGGCAGATTTCGTTTTAACTCCCATATGCTTCTACATTTCAACTAATAAACTTGCATCCACATCTTCCATAGAGAACTTCTATTATCCAAAAACCTCTACAGCCTCTTCCCTATGAGAACTTTATTGCTTAATATGACGAAAGTGATTCACAATCCCCTTCATACGTTGATTTACTCACTTCACTCCATCTGACTTTTACCAAAACTCTCCCTTCCTTGTTCCCAGCCTATAGGAAATGCCTCAATAATTTTTCTATGGTCTTATTTAGCCCATTGGTTAGAACAAATGGGAAGCCTAGTATATATGAAATGAGCTCAATACTAATTTAATGAGTTGCAACCTATTAGCTAGAGACAAGGTTGTATTACCCCACCCACCCATCCTCTTTTGTAGTTTCTTCATTAGGGGGATGCACTCCTTAAATTGTAGTCTCCTCGTTATAATAGGTAAGCCTAAGTAGATAAAGGGAGGTTGCTTTACTTGAAGTCCAATCATACAAGTTAACTATGTAACAAGGTGCTGGGCTCTCAGTAAAAAGTTTAGATGACTTTTGCTCCTTTTAATATCTAGCCCTAAAAACTCTTTAAACAATCTGACAAATGTCATTGGCAGGTTTAATGACACATCATGAGCTCTTAAGAAAGGGTTAAGTCATTTGCAAAGGACAAGGTAAAGAGTTCCAACTTCTTGAACTTGCTATGGAACTTAAAAATTTGGGCTAGCTTTAATATCATGCCCCACCATCTTTGTAAACACTTCCATACACATAATAAATAGGTGAGAGGATAAGGGTCCCTTGCCTCAAACCCCTACCATGCATAAATAAGGGTATAGTTCCCCATTGATTAGTACACTAAATGACTATGTAGTTATGTGTAGTCTAATCCACCTCATAAACTTTTCAGGAAGCCTAAAAACCTGAAGTATGAAGTCCCAACCAGAGGAATCATAAGCCTTGTGAAAATCAATTTCAATAGCACAATTCCTAGAGGAATTTCTTTTATAATACCACTTGAATAGCTCTTGTGCTAACATCACATTGTCTCCAATTAATCTATCTTCTATGAAAGCTCCGTGTGTTTCAATAATTAAAGGTTTCAAGATTTTCTCATCCTTTTTACAATAATTTTGGAAATCACTTTGTATAAGAAGTTGCAGCAAGAAATTGGTTTGTATTATTATAAGAAACTTAGATTATTCACCTTAGGACTAAAAGGACAAGAAGGTCTTATGAACTTCTTTTAGCACCTTTCCTCTAACAAAGAATTCTTGTATAGCTTCAATTGCCAGATGATTTATAATATTCTAGGATTTTTGGTGAAGGAAACCATTGAGATCATCTGGGTCTGGTGCTTTGTAGGATTCATACCTAGAAATGCCTCCTCAATCTCTTTGACATTCACAGTTGCAGTCAATTAGGAATGGCTAAATATTGACTGATTCTTTCAATGGTGGGGAGTTTTCCTTTTATGGCTCTCTACAATGTAATAGAAGCACGGGGTAACATGTACTTACACCATATCATTTTATGCCAAGGGACATTGGTGAGGTTCCATTAATAGAATTTCCTACAAGACATATCAGAGAACTTACCATTAATGAAGGGTTTCCATATAACCATATCCTCTTTTTCATTACAAATATTAATGTTATTGATCTCATTTTACAGTAGGGGGTTTTTGAGCACATAAAGAATGTCATATTTAGGCTCAAGACTTATGGAAATAGTATTATTACCTTGAATGATACTTCTAAGTGGTGCAAGCTCGACAGGATGTTCTAAAGAACCCACTAAACTCCAGTTATCATCCCAAAAGTAGGTGTTATTACCATGCCCAAGTTGTTTGGAGACTTGTAGTCTCACTCTATTTCTGATTTTGACAATATGCTTCATAGTGATTGGGGTAGAATTTATGAACTTGAAACCCCATATGTTTTGATGTTTAATATAATATCCTTGCACCCATTTAGTCCATAAGGACTACTTATCATCAAAGAGTCTATAAAACCTCTTGGTGAGCATTACCAAATTAAGAGTTTTTAGAGAAATCACATTAAGTTCCCTATGCTTCTTAGTAGTGCATTTCTCATCCCAACTAATGGTAGCCTCTTATCCTTTTGCATGTTTTCCAGACCACTTAAACTTCTTGAGTAGTTTATCATTGGATTTAATAATAACTTGAGGAAAAGGCATATGGGATGATCAGTGCACATTAATGGAGCTAAGAACTGCTAAAATCAACTGAGCTCTCACAACCATTGATAAAGACTTCATATTCTAGCTTGTACCTTCTCAATTAATGGCTTGAAATCACTATATGTGGTCCTAGATGATGAGATGTTTGGTAAAGTCAGTTATGGAAGCTATTAATTGATGTAGATATCTGGTATTGTAAGACTTGTAAAAAGTACTTTTGAGATAATTCACCTCAAGTCTAGACATTTTAGTGAACATATTCAAGGCTGTCATTAGAGCATTCACTGAAATACTATCTACTTAGAGAGAAAAATTAGATCATATGCAAAGCACAAATTAGTACTGCCATGTTTTCTACATCTAGAATGGAATTTGAAGTTCATGGTTCTTTCCACTAGTCTCTTAAGGAGCCTTTTAAAGACCTCTATGACTAAAGAAAAGATATAAAGAGAAGTGGGGTCTCTTTATCTTATGCCATTGGTGCTTTTAACATTTTTTGTAGGCTCACCATTTAGCAAAATGTTAAAAGTTGGAGTTGTGATTGGTACTGCATCCATTCCACAAAATTATTAGGGAAATGCATTGTTTTAATGATATTCATAAGAAATGACCAATCTACACTACCATAGGCCTTATTAATGTCCACTTTGAGGAAACAAATCTTGGCCCCTTTCCTGCTTAAATAATTCTTTAGCAATTCCTGCATCAAAAAGATGTTATCTCTCATTACTCTATCAAGAATATAAGCCCCTTAATTCTAATCAATGTGATTGAGTAGGACTTCTTCGTTCTTTCTGATAAAATCTTGGATATTATCTTATAAATTGAGTTACATCATGTAATGGGGTGAAAGTCTTTTAATTCTTTTTGCTCACCTCCTTTAGCAATCAAAGTGATAAAGTTTATATTGATTTCACTAAGCAATTTTCTATTTCTGAAGAATTCTAGGATTGTTTCAAAAACTATTTTTTTAGTAATTGATCATATTTTAATGAAGAAGTATGTGTTAAACCATCAGGGCCTAGAGATTTTAGAGGATTGAGATATTTCAACACATTTTCAATCTCTTGAATTTTGACCTGTTTAGAGAGAATTTCAGCTTCTAGTGATGATAAAACCCCCTTTATTATGACTTTGATTAACTCAATATAAGAAGGAGCATTAGTGGGAGCATTCATGACTTAAAAAAAGTGCTTTGTAGCTACTTTAAGTATCTACTTTTGATCAAAATTTAAAAGACCAACCTTAATAATGCTAGAGGTTCTATTTATGCTTTTCCTTGACATCACTACCTTACGGAAAAAGGAGAAATTCATGCTACCATCCTTTAGCCATAAAACCTAGATCTTTGTTTCATAAGGGAGTAATCATAGGTTAAGGCCTTATATAGGTTGAAAGTAGTCTATTTCTCATGATCTAGTAGAGTTATGGAGGTTGAATTGGATTGTAATTCAATTTGATAGAGCATAAGGCATCTTTAATAGTCTAGAGTAAATGGTGAATATTGCTTATATTGTCTCTTTGAAGTTGCTTGAGTAGGTTCTAAATGATCTTATTTTTCTTGACATAAGCAGATTGTTTAGTGCTAGAGATATCAACCCTAATTCCCTTCTAGAAAGCTTCTTCAAAACCTGCCAAGTTTATTAGAAAGTTATTAATCCTAAAGGGAGTTCTGATGCTCACAACTTCAATATGAGTGATGACTGGTGAGTGATCAGATAAACTTATATTAGGGTATAAAGTGAAGTAATTAAGGGAGCTTTGAAACCATTATAAAATTGCCACACTACGATCTAGTTTCTTCCTTCTAAAGTTATCATCTTTTTGGTTGTTACTCCATAAAAAAAAATGTTGCCTATATAGAATGCCAAATATTTGGATATTTATTAGGCATTTCCTTAACTCTATGCAAGGTTGATTGGAAGGAATGTAGTAGTTGAGCAAAATTACACTTTTCTACTTGATTATAGATTTTAAAATGTCAATAACACTAGGCTTATTCTCATAGATAAAATCTTTAAACAACAATTTTTTAGAGAGATCAGTGGCTCTTCTTATTTTCTAAGCTAAAATCTTCATGATTTAAACTTGGGAGCAAGATGTTTCTTCCTCTTGCTAGATCTTCTTTTCAAGACAATCTAAAGGAATTGATATTATCCTTATTAGTGGAATCCACCTGATCTTCCACATCTATTGTTTCAGCATCCTGATCACAAGCCAATTTTGTCACTAGAGTGGAATAGACATTATCTAACTTATTAATCTCTCCAACTTTGTCAAGTGAAGTTTCCTCATTTAGGTTATTGCCAATTGACTTCTTACTTTCATTATAAATTTCTTTATGACTAATTTGGTCTTTATCAGTATCTATGATGTTATCCTTATTTTTGTTTTATTCCTTTAGTTATTCTAGCTCAATAAGCTTTTGATAATCTCCTGTATTGAAAATCCTTCCAGTAGGCTTCCACAACATTTTAGGTTTTTATAGACTTTGGTTTCTAAGCATTAGTAACTTTTAAAGTGTCTTCCATTGTATCATACTGCTCATTAAGTCCCATAATTCGAATTGTTTCAGTATTGGCAATAGGACCATGAATTTAGAAAACGTGGTTTTATAAAATCCAACTGATACTATGATGCAACATATAAGATATCTTTATATTAAGGCCTATATTAATGGTAGACTAACTTCAAGAGTTTTGGTCCATAATGAGTCAATAGTAAACATTATGCTGACTAGAATGATGCTATATTTGGGCAAAGACAATGTAGACTTGATCCAAGCTAAAGTGTATGTTGCTACATTTACCAAGGAAGCTATTAGAGCATAAGGAATTCTCCCTGCCAATGTCACATTGGGGAAGTCTTTACTAATTGCTTTGTTTATTGTCAACACATATGCCAACTATCAAATCATATTAGGAAGACATTATATCCACTCTAACTT
>JAOQMM010000002.1:18419071-18454240 GCA_027563515.1 Erythroxylum platyclados
TTATAAGGGTTATAATATTATTTACATAATTGGTTGTTTATACTCCACAGATAGGAGAGGGTAAATGTCAAGTGTTACAATCTCCCAATACTAATACAACAGCAAGTCAAGCATCCCATAGTATAATTGCCAATACAACTCAACCTAGGAGAAGGATCAAATTAATGGCTGAAAAACTGTTATAAGAAAATCTTAACTTGCGCAGTTATTGTTATGACCGTGGCGTTGGTGAGTATTAACTCGTTACCTAATTCAATGTTAGCAATTTTAATTGTATATGTTTTTCTTTTGGTATGTAGCTCTTTTTCTGTGTACTTATTTGGTTGAGTCAAAGGTTGAGAGGTACGTGAGATGATATAGGTGTTGTTCATGATGCATTGCTTTTATTTCTCATTAAGTCTTGCTTCAGTCATGTTTAGGTTGAGCTTAGATGTAGTACAATACTATTAAACACAACTGAACACAAGTCATAGATTTGTAAGAAAAATTATATGCCCATGTGGAGCATCAGTAGCACTAGCACCACCTTAATGTGCATTTTTATGGTATCTGGGAGTCCAAAACACTTGATTATAATTAAATGCTATCATAACCTAAAAATAATTTATTCCATTTTCACTTGATTTTTTTATCTGTATGCTTTTGTTGAAATAGGTGGTAATCACTTTGTGTTTGTGCGTGTGGGATCTTCAAACATGTCATAGTTCGTTGAAGGTGCTCCTTATTGTTTATGTACAGACTGTGTGATTGATTGTAATTCCTTACTGTTTACTAACGAATGGGGTCAGTGATTGTACACCAACAACTGTGCAGCTAGAGGTGGATTATTCCTGTGGAGTTTAGGAGCGGGTTGGTGCTTGTGGAGATGGTGCTTATGGCTGAAAGAGCTGCACCAACTATCTTGTTTAAAATAGTTAGAGTAATGCTAAAAAAACAGTATTGCAGTTTCTAGTATTTTTCGAAATTGTTTCAGTTTCCAGAATTATATCAATGTATGTTACCTATTTATTTGGCTGGTGGTGCTTAATCTGTCATTTACTCTTCATAAATGATATTACTTTATTGTTGTTATCCATGATTGTTGTCCTTTTTTCGGCTAATTACTCCCCCTTAAGGTGTGGAAGACATTTTCTGCCATTTTCATAGTATTGAAGTACACGTATTCCACTATCCATGTATGTTTGTATTTCAATTTCTAGTATTAGGCTGTTACCTATTTCAAGTATTCCATTTTGCCAATGTCTGTTACCTATTTATTGAAGTAAATGTGATTTTCAACATGTTTAATAAGACAGGTCTTAGGCTGAAGTCTGTTATTGAAGGTTGTAGTTTCGTTATTACATATTAATTTTGGTTTCCCCACATTTGAGTTCAATAGAGTTGTTAAACAATCACAAATTGTAGCAAAACTTTCAAATGGGGTAAGGAAATGTTAGAGTCAACAAACTGAAACCTATCCAGTTAGTTCTAAAATGTATAACCTTGTAATAATTGCAGTTTCCTTAACAACATGAAAAGCTTACGACTGAATATTAAAGTGGTTGGTTATTGAATAAAACACAAAACACTCCCATTAAACATAATAGTTTAGTTTGCTCTTCTAACTATTACAATGTCTCCATTTTTTTGGTAGTTACATTCGATGACCAAGCAATGAAATCACATGGGACCTACAAAATAAAGATATAAAAACAAATATTAGGACATACCACATTTTTGCATAATGCACATAAATTTTTGCACATACTTACTTCTTGTGAGCAACAATACATCTTTCGAATAAGACTCTTACCCTAATGCAAAGAATTTGTTTGACATATTTTACGACAAAAACATACTTTCATGTCTTTCACAAATACCAAGTACCTACAAGAGACCTTCAATTTGAATATTGATTAACATTAATTTATATGATTGACATTGCTGCAAACAAGGCATTGAATTACTTACTTTTGTATTAACGCATTCATAAAAATGTTGACCAATGTTAGGCTTAGCATTTGAAATCCGTAACTTTATCAAGGCATTACAATTGGGGTAATCAATATTCAAAATTTGTAGTACAGATAGAAATATCAATGTTAATTATATTTGAATCTAATTAAATGATCACATATAACAAATAATATATATTACAGTTATTTTACCTTGGAACATAATGCTTTCTCTTCACAAAATTGAGAATATATCCTTCCAGATTCTGCAACACTATTAAAAGAATAATAAATAGCACCCTTGAATCCATTAACAACACCTCGACATTCTTCCCATGGGAAATATATACCAAGTGCATACCCAACAAAAGCTACGTATACTTTATTTCTTACCATATTTCTTTATCCTATTACATTATCATCATACAAATATTTAATTACAGCACTACTATAATTTCTTTTCATAAATTCACCCAACAAAGAATTAAATGTCCAAAATGGTGAAGAGAGGCTACACCATTACGACACCTATAAACTATATTCCATGGGTATATGGGTACTGATTATCTTCGTCACATCATCATTTCTTGACACAATTATACAGAATTGTTTAAAATTTACATCATTTCATGACACATAACATTATTTCATAAACTTATGCTTTACTGTTTGTTAAATGTTAGTGTAATGAAATACTTCAAACATGTTAGAACGATCGATGTAACAAGTCAACAAAGGAAATTCACTTTTAGCATCTACAACAACCAAATATATTAGCCATTCATTTGAAATATCAATATGTTTGTATCTGACCATGAATTTAAAGAATGCTATAGCTAGAATATATTGGAACGATTATAGGAATGATCAGCAGCTTATGACACATTCTTCGAGTAAAGAATTCTATTGCTCCTAAAGGAAAGAAGAAGATTTTATGACATTTACCTAATTGTGAAAGAAGAAGATTTTATGACATTTACCTAACTGTGACTAACTTGCATACTTAAAGTATTTTTATTTATGGATGATAGATAACTCCTGATTCTTGCGTGAGGTGCTCTATGTGAGGGAGAAATTGTAGTAAGGATGGAACTTATTACTGTCAAAAAGTAAAGATAATTGAATAACTAAGGAAAGACAAGACAGATGTATTTACTTCCTGCTTGAATTTGATATGTGCTTTTGCGAAATTTCACTTTGGCTTTTGCACCATGAAGGCTTACAGGTTGGAACGTTAAGCATGTTGGTTAGACTTCATATAGTGATTATTTGCGTAAAACCATATTTTCATAGTTAAGGTATGTGAAACTGTATACTGCAGGATGTTGTTTGCTTGGGAAATAGAGTTATGGATAATATATAAGCTGCTACTGCAGAGTAGTTTTCGTCTGTTTTAAAGGCATATGAATTCTAACCAAAAGTAAAATTAGTACAAAACTATGTCATTCATATTACTCTCAATAATACGTTTGAAAGATATGTGCCTTCTTGGTAGGATGGATCAATTGGATGGTCAGAAGCTGCTCCTGCTTGGCGAACAACAGTCACTTTCCTTCCTGCCATTGATGCAGCCTTCTGTCCAGTGAAAAACTTGAGGCGTTAGTAATAAAGCACCAACAACTGGTTAATGTAGATAACATTTGCTTTTCCCATGATCCATCTGAGTTTATGGTTGCTCTAATTCGAATAAAACGAATTCAGGAATTTACATTTAAACAATACCCACGGTAATTATGGAGCTGATGATGGAAAGGCGATTTGATAAAAACAAGTTATATATAAAATCTAGAGCTGCTGGAAATTTATTGGATGCTGGAATCTAGGATTTCAGATCTGAGCATCATATAATAAAAAGTTGTAAAGAATACATATGAGAATCACTTATATAGGATTTGTAGAAAGCAAGAATTACACCTTGAATCAAAACAAATAAAACTATTCAAATATCATTTTTGGAATCTAAGATCGCTTAAAATATAAGAATCCTAGATAGACTAGCTCTCACGGATCAAAAAGTAGTCTATTTTAATTCATTGAGCATTGGAATATAAAAAACATAATTGAAGTCCTCAATCCCTAATACAAAAGGAACAGAAATTCGAACCATAGAATATCTAAAATAAGAACAAAATCTCTCTCTTATAAGGGTTCTGTCATTCCCTAATAAACGTAAGTCTTGAACGAATGAGGATAAACCAAGATAAAACTATCTAAATTTCATTTTCAATAAAATAATTAACAAATCCAATCCTTTGAAAAATATCTTAAAATTGAATGCCCAAGCTGAGAGCCATTAAAACAAACTGAGAAACTTTAATACTTATTCGAAGACATGATGTTGAGAGACTAGAGTTCATATAAAAAAGGGAAACAACAACGACATGGTATTAAATCTTCAAAGACTAGGAGATTAACTATTTTTGAGATAAACAAAAGTGAAACTAGAATTGAGATGGACAAAAGCCTAGACTAGGATGAGATTAGACAAAAGAGTCAATTAGAAAAAAAGGCTTTGATACCATGACAACTTGAGAACTTTTAGCCTGAAAATCCTGTCTTCTCTTGATGGAGAACTCTCATTGTATACAAAGTGCATGGTAAATTTCAAGCCTTAAAAATAGCTAAATTATCATAAACATATCTATCTAAAACTCATAGATCCTACTCAAGGAAAGATTTTCAAATCTATAGCTATACAAAAGGCACATAATATGCTTCTGATGAGGCATAAAATCAACTCTTGATAGAGGTGTATTAATGCATAACCAAAACTGAAACCAATTCCTCAGCCATAATTGACAAACCAATGTCGTTGACATAAACAAGACGAATTCACTACCTAACATAAAAGAAAAGGGACAAGATGCCAACCTATGACGTTGCTCTAATTGGATAGGATGTCATACCATCTAAATCCATCTTAGGATTTATCAAGTACGTTATAGCATATCACACATCTCAAATAGGACCTAAATGTACAGTGGGAGGAACAACACTTTTAGCTCGCTAAATACATGAAAAGATACTAGCATCACTATTGAACATTTTGCACTCTTTCTTTCACATCTTACAACAATTATACATCATTAACTAACAACATTTTGAACTAAAGGAGAATTGAGGGCAAACGCATAAACTTTCAACCAGAAGATGTATAATTAATGACTAAAAGGCAATATTAATGGCCTTCTTAGATTCCCACCAAATGGGGCATGGGTAGTTGTCTCATTTAGACAACAATAATGCAGATATAGCTGAAAATACTACTTGCCTGTAGGACATGCAAGAACATTCCACTCTGGGTCATTGCTCCAGAACATGAACAAGTCATGAGAAGACCACCCCTCTTCGTCAATTTCATAGCTAAAGAGTTCAATCTTTTGTACATGCCTGATGCATTTTGCAAAACCTAAGTAACAAGAGTCACAATATTAGGTTAGACAACGTAAGTACAACACAGAGGCAACAGGCCATATGCCTAGGCAAGAGAAAAAAGGCAACATGATTATCACAATCACAAATATGAGGAACATTCAAATGGCATCGGAGTGTTTAGAAGTGAGGTAATTCTTTTGAAGTATATATCAAGAAAACGACATTTTCCAATATGACATCAATGGAATATCTCCAGACAGAGCTACAAAAGTAAAGAACACTGTCTTCAATCAACAATGCTAAATTAGTAAGTCTACAAATTGAGAGATAACCACATATTACAGATGCTAAGGGAAATAGGTTATCACCTAATGAAATCTTCTAAAGAGGATTGGAGATACTATACATAACAGAATTATTAGATAGCTGACTAATGTGCAAGCTACAAAAAAATTCCTTAAACATGAGTATACCATAACTAATACCAAGTTAACAATACAAACTTTTATGTTTTTATT
Source organism: Erythroxylum platyclados (assembly GCA_027563515.1). NCBI lineage: Eukaryota > Viridiplantae > Streptophyta > Magnoliopsida > Malpighiales > Erythroxylaceae > Erythroxylum > Erythroxylum platyclados. Next base: position 18,424,899 of record JAOQMM010000002.1, read on the forward strand.
TGTGCATAGCATGCTAGAAGCTACATAAGGAAACTAGCCAATCTCAAACAATCGTATATTAGGTTAAACTATTGAGATTTTTCTGTACTAATTTTTACTCAACATAAGTTCTATTGAGCAAGATTGTAAATAAATGTTATAATACCTTCTTATTTGGAGCTAATTTAGGAGGATCCAAAATAACTATATCCCATGATTCTTTTCTTGAAAGTGCATCATTCATGAATTCTGTTACATCTTCCCTCACGAAAGATATTTTTCTTGGATCAAGGTTATTAAGATTAATATTCTCTTTAGCAAGCTCCATAGCAGGACATGATGAATCAACACCTGATATTTATGAAGTTATTTAATTAGCGTTGATAATACATGGAATTTCTAGATAAACTATTTTTAGTAAATTAAGAAACATTGGAGCAATTAATCTAAATACAAATAGAGAAGGATTAATATGCGCGAGTTTTTTAATACAAAATTTCACCTTCAGTGGAAAGAAAGCAACCATATTTTCTTTATTTTTTGCCTTTCCCTTTTTGTAGTTCAAGTAGCACCAAAGAAGAATATCAAATTGATATGTATACTACAAAAATGGAACTTATAATTCATATCATGATAAAATAAAACTGATAATAGTTCCTTTTCTAGTTCCCAAGCCATAAATAACAGTAGTTAGCACAAACAGTTTGCTTTTTGATCATTTCTATAGAATTTGATTAAACTTCATTTATCTAGTTTTTCTTGTATCTACTTTTACTGAAATTCCCACAATTAGCTTTCAAGCTTCAAATTTAACAATGAGCATTAGATATAAGGCATATGCACAAAAATTAGTATATATTGGAATTAAAAAAAAAAAAGAAACAACCAGATAATCCTGCAATTCTCCATCGCAATGGAATGTCATCCTTGATTAGAGCAATGAGGTTACAAAAAGGAAATGCAATTGCTCTTAATTAATGCACATGCTTGGTGGCAATAGCTTCTTCCCAAATTTTGTAGTTGAATATCCTCTAGCAAAGTGTTGTTCTAAAGATCAAATTTTGTCTATTCTAAGCAGTAACAGTGTATTTTCTTCTACAAATTCACATGAACCTAACTAACTTCCTATTCAATCTCATAAAAAATGATAATGATGAAAGAAGAAAAGGATAGCAGTGTAATGCATCAACTCTATTTCAGTTGTACAAGGGCTCTGAACAAGGAGAAACCAAATAAGGAAAGTTAACAACAAAACTAATACCTGTGACATTTATGGCACCTCCATGTGCTGCATTAAGAGCAAAGCCACCACTATAACAACAAAGGTCAAGAACTTTCTGACCTCTTGAAATTGTGGATAAGAAGTGTCGATTCTCTCGTTGATCAGCATAAAATCCAGTCTTCTGGCCCACCAATGAAATTGCATAAGAAATACCGTTCTCAACAACCTTGAATATACAAATTAAGAAGGAATCAGTTGTAGTTCATGCACTAGAGAATTCAACAACGAATTAGAAAGCATTTTATGGAAATAGGTTTCAATAGGCAACATACTGTAATACCATAAGGCATAAACTCATAAAAATATTAGCAATAAAAAGCATGAAACTCATTGGCCTACTATCATTTATCCTTTTTACATCACAATTAACTGGTATGTAAACTACAATGAGTTATTAATGGACATCAGACAAACAATGTCATATGTCTAAATGGAAATAAAACACAACTGCATTAAAGAAAAAAGTGGAAGTATAAATCATAATTAAAATGAATTTGATCAATCATAAACACATAAATGGAAACATACCTAATTAGGAGAAAAGAAATTGTAAATTTGTGCAACAAAAGTGGCATTGGCATCATCACAAGCATATTATGCTATTGGTAAATTACAATTAATTGTGCAAATGTTGCCATGTAGTTTCAATAGTGTATTCTACCTTTATTCTTTCAGAAAAAGTTGATGCCTGGCTTTCTACCAAATCTGACAAATCCACTCCTTCTTCCTTTAAAATTTCAATTGATGGCCTCCAGTTTATATGGGTAACTTCCTCAATTCTACTAATGCAAGCCTCAATTTCTTGTTTGTACTTTTCAACCCAAGCAGCAGATGATGCAATCACAGCTAAATCTCCAAAAACATCGACAATTAATCCAGACAATCTGCAATGGGGTATTGGCATGCAATAGGAAAACCAAGCAGATTAGTATGTACAACATAGTGAAGTCTTTGATATTCACCAATGTAGCAATAGTGTGCATTACATATGATAGTTCCAATGTAAGAATCACTAGACATACACATCAAGAACTAGTCATCAAATACTTTTAGATAGCCCAACATTCAACAGTAAGGGTCATTGTTCTACTTAAGGTCCTCTGCTAGTGACGATTCAACTTACTTTGATTAATATTAGAAGGTGCCTTAAATATATTCAGGAACTAGATTGCTTTAACATACATGTCCATTTTAGGGAAATGCATGTATCTGTACATGATAAAACATCTAGACCTAACATTTTTAAAAAGTGAAATAAGAATTAGGTTAGTTATACATAGATCACTTGTGGTTTGTGTAAGTGCAAAGTAATACTAGGTGGTTTCAATTCAGTTTTAAAACCCTCTATTGTATTGGAATTTTTAATCAACTCCATTAAAAACAAAAATCATTGGTGGAAGTCCATATGAGATGAAGTTTGAGTATGAAGGAGACAATGCTATGACAAATCTCTTGTTTTACAATTAATCATCAATATACTTTACAATTTTATAGGTGAAATTTGTTAATAATATAAACAATAGGACTAGAGTTAAATTGTTATAACTGGAAATTTTATTTAGCTGTACAAAACACATAAAGTCCCTTGTGTATGCAATAGGTAGCAACTTGAAATATAAAGTACCTGTCTCCTTCACTATTGACAAGGCGATATGCATTTGTATGGGTAGATGGTAGACCTAATCTCCTACGCAACTTGACAGCAGCTTCAATTCTTGTTTCAAGAAGTTTCCCCATGTTCAATGCACAAGATGGATCGCTAAATGGCATGCATAAAGAACTGAGCACCCTTAGAAAGAAAAAAAAAACAATGGGAAAGCTTATGCTAATTACACACCTTGTAGCTTCATCTTCAAGCTGCATAAGCCTAACACAAAACATTGATACTGAATTGTATAAACCCCACCCAATAGGTTTCTCTGTCCCATCAGTGACCAACACAATATCCCCAATTTTAGGTGGTGGTCTACCAATTATTCTATCAACGGCTCCACTGTATACCATTGGGTTTCCCTCCTTAAAAATATGTGTCTTCCCCTTTTTTAGTACAACCTTTGGTAGACCTGCTCAAACCAAACCTAAAAAGAAAACTTGAAAATTACAGTAGATTTAATAAATAGTAACAACATATTTTCAGTTGATGTTCTTTACTACTTTTCTTCAAATGGCAACATATAAGACACAAATATTTGTGAAATAACCAATTAAATGCAATCTAAGTGCAAATAAACATTTAAAGGAAAGTCCTCCATATTCTTACATGTAGTCTTTTCCCGTTAATGGAATTATCAATTACCAAAAGAAAAAGAAATCTGCCATATTTCACTATTTTCAAAGTAATGTGTAATAAATCGAAAGAAGCTATAAATCAACCATGTATAACAACCAAGTGAACAAGCTGCACATCTTAAGGATGGAACCGCATCATCAAATAAGAAGCGACTTATCTTTAAACCCCAAGGCAACTAATTACTAATGTACATCTCCAAAGAAGCAACTTCACTATATAACGAATCTAGCATTTGCTTACCAATGCATTCCTTGTATACTCTTTAATAAAAATATTGGAAATAGCACAACCAGTGACAAGTGAAGCCACGACATTCCAAACCATAGCCGAACATACAATTCACTTTTCCTCTTAAAAAAGAACTTATCAGAGAGTGTTGACATAGAAATGCATTTTGGCAATAAAATTTCAACAGGAATCAGATAGCACCAACAACTGAATGATAAAACAATTATGCCTTTATAACTATAGTAGGCCTAGCAATTCAAATATGCTTACCGACATTGTTGTTATGATAGACGGGACGAACATCAGCTAATTGCTTGAGCTCAATTATTGGGATTTTAGTCAGCAACTTCTTTTTTCCTTTCTAATAGAAAGAAATCTAAACTTTAAATACCCCTTTCATCTTTGAAGAATAGGATGGAAAAAAAAAAAAAAGAAGATGAAACGAAAAATTAAGGGAACCCAATAGCGCCCTAGCACATAATGTGAATAAAACGAAAAAAAATCAAAATTTTGAGATCTAAGAAAAGAGATCAAAGAGCGAGAAGAGGGAGTGACCTCTAGGCTGAGAAGAAGCAATCTGTTGAAGATGAGAGGGGGAGGCAGATGGCAATGAAGTGAGAGGAAGCGACATCATGAAGCGCGCTGGAAGCTTCATCTGCTGCATGTGCAAGTCCTGAGACTTGCGAACACTTCTTCCTTAGCTTGGTTTCTTTTTTTCCAGTTAATATGTTGCAAACTGTAGTATACAAACCTGTTGTAGTATGAAGAAAAAATCGGGCCGGCCTGAGGCCCGACTGTCTAAACCCGTAAAAAGACAAAGTAAAACAACGTCGTTTTTCTTTAATTTTATTTCTTCGTTCACCCTCCCTCAGTCCCTCTCCGTCTCTCCTACCGTCTCACGTCTCAACTCTCGCCTCTCACTGTCTCACTCAACAATCAGTCATCACCGCGTCTCTATCTCTCTCACCACCACGCCACCAGTCTCCCGCAGCCGCCCAGTCGCTGCGCCACCAGTCTCCAGCTGCAGCAGTCGCCCCTGCCCCCTTTGCCGCGTACCAGCTAGCGTGTTAAGGTACTCTCATACTGCTCGAATTTGGTTGTTTGGTTGTGATTTGACTGAGGAGTAGGGATGGCAATGGTTGATTGTTGTGATCTGACTGAGAAGTAGAGAGGAGTTGTGGTTGACTGGTTGTAATCTACGTTTCTGATTTTTGCTAATGGCGTAATGCACTTTAAGTGTTTGATGAAATGTCCTCAGCATACGTTAGTTCATATCTTTAGCCATTATGTAATAGACGATATATACTATTTGCCTTATTTGATTTGTCTAATTGTATAACGATAGAAACATTATTATAATTTGACAATTTTGATTCAACAAATCCTTTTTCTTTTGATTCATGCGTCACTCGTTCCCTTTAAACATCATGCTCCTGTTTTAGTTCTGGTAAGATTTATCTTAGTTACGTAATAATGCTTATAAGATGCTTCTTTTGTGACCTACTAAACGCATAATTGCAGTCTAAAATTGGTGGAAACCCTGACTTCTAATTGCAGCAAAGGAGGAACAAAAATTCTGAGATGTTTGGTGGTTTTATTGTTGATGCAGGGAGCCTATCTCGGTTTTAACTTGTGAAATATCAATACATGCTATAGATTTTCCAAATAGATCTTTACTTTGCTGCATGGTTTTCTTCTTGTCATAGAATAAATGGATCAAATGGGAGCTATTTAGTTGTTAGTCTTTCTGAATCAAGTTTAATGAATCGAATGAAAATTAGTCTTTATTTAATGAAATTCCACTTCTTGATAAGCTCCACTACACTACACTACACCATCAAAAAGAGCACTTACAAAAGGTGATTAGGGTAATCGTAGACATTGGAATAACTAATAAATCTCATGCAATTATCATTTTGAAATAATTTATCATAAGTTGTTTAGCAAATGTCAAATTCCAAATAATTTTTTACTTCTTTCTATTATATGAAATTCTAACCCTTTTCTATTATAAATTTCTTTAAACCAAGATCCAAACTAACAACTTTCTTAGTTGATAAAGATGTACCGTTAGAAGTTGAACTTGATATTGAATTGTTACTATCTATTGAACTCTTCACCTATTATTAATGATATGAACTTGTATTAAAGATTAATCACCATATAATTTACAAAAATAATATTCAATTGCAATTAAGTCGAATAAAAAAATAACATTAATTGACATAGTATTATGGACTACATTCTAATAACTATAAATAATTTCCACCATCATAATTACTTCATTAGGGGATGTTACTCATTTATATATTGCTATTTTGATCTCATATATCAAAAAAAATAAAGAGCAATTAGATATTTAGCTAGTTCAAAAACATCACATTTGAGTTATTGTCTTTCTTCTCAAGAAGTTGTTCTCCTTTTGCAAGATCCCTTTCTAATTTCTGATATTTAGAGTTAAGTGAATAGGTGCTTGTAACATCGTGGAAGTCATAAGATAATTTAACCTCAAGCATTTATATGTTCTGCCCCCTTCATGTCCCAAAACTGATCCATCTTTGTTTTTGCCGTCCAAATGTTCTTTTTATATGAAAATTAGGTTTATGGGTATATACACTGTTTGATACATAGTTTATGTATCAAACCGTATAATTCATAAAAATGTGAAACTCGTGAAGATACACAATTGTGTATCCAATAGTTTAAGTCCAAAAATGATCTTCCGAATGTATACACAGCCGTATAAGTATATACACGGTCGTGTATCTCTCAGGTTTTGTTGAATTTTTGTTCTTCTTATGATTTATTGTTCAATCCTAGCCTAATTCATCTCCTTCTTGTTTCACAAGGGTAATTAAGTTTGAACATCAAAATGTTGGCTCAATGAATATGCTCTTAACTCATTTTAGCTTTTATGCTTCCAAATTGTACGTAAAATCAAATATGAACTAAAATGAGTATTTTAAGTATTTCACAACAATAATCACTAAGTATTAAAAAGTGAATGTATAAACAATTAAGCACACATCACTTTGCTAATGCAGTGTGCTTAGCTCAAGGTCTTGTTGATAGCTCAAATTTTGCTATAAAATTTCCTCCTTTCCCGTAACTTGGTGTGCCGATTACCTATACCAGAATATCCTATAATGTTTGCAATAAGCTTTATGACATGGTAATAAATAAAATTGGCCTTTGGTGCAACAAATCATTATCTTTTTAGGTAGGCTCCAACTATTTATTGGGCTACACTTATTTCGTTACCTAAGAAGATATATAAGGACGATAGGAACCTCCTTTGGATAGGGAAGTTTTTAAAAGGCCTTATGTTAAGGTTGCATGCAAAATGGTTTTTCTACCTCAAAAGGAAAGATTCATGGGATTTCACTCAATAAGATGATGCAAAAGCGCTTTTAGGCCAAAAAAAAAAAAACTATAGAAATTTTTTCACATATAAAGAGACATTTTGGGTTAGATGGATTCATTAGCACTATATAAAGAGAGAAAACTTCTGGACCTTCAAACCTAAGAAAGACTCTTCCTAAATGTTGGTCCAAATCCTTCAACAAAGAGACCATTTGTTCACACATATTAGTAGTTATAATGGGAATTAAAATAACAAATAGCTCTAGTTTAACAATTCATGTAACTTGAAACATCTACACACACGGGCTCCCAAATTGCAAAAATCTCAAACTCCTTTTTTCCCCTCTAACGTCTCGTCGTCTCTTTTTCTTGGCTTATTACAAGTCTTGCACATTAACTAGTCCTTTTCTGCTGCTCTGTTTCTCATCTTTGTTCTTTGTAGACGAAAGAGAAATGGCCCTAATCGTCCTCTTGTTTGTTCCCCTGGCAGAAATTGACAAGTGCTAAGGAAGAGTTAAAAACTCTTTACACTAGACCACGTTTGTTTCTTCCTCTTCAATTTCTTTTCCTTAAAACTCTGGACACTAGACCTCATTTGTTTCTTCCTCTTCAATTTCTTTTTGTTTTTGTTTAAGAAGTTTGGTTTGGCGGTGAACTCCAAACAACATTTTTCTATTTAAGTTCTGTTCAATTTATAAAGACCTTTCTTGTTAGCATAACATGGAGAAAAAGCGAAAGGGTTCCCGATGGACTTCACTTTCATGACCCTACTGAAGCAAAATTGCCACTTTATTAATTTATCCATCAACTCTTATGTGTTTCGATAGGAACTGAACAATATTGGATATTATGCTCCCATGCAAGGGTTAGATGCTACTGCACGAGTTGGTAGGAATAATATCATCTGCAATTTAAAAAGCTGTTGGAAGTACATGCTATAATAATAACCAGTAGGCATGCTCCACATCTCAATCCATCCCCTATTCCAATTAGTTGGAGCACAGATTATCACGTTCACTACCAACCAAGAGTAGGACAAAATGAGCTTTTGATATTTAAAAAGACACTGGACACACCCAACAACAAAATGTAGCTTGAGTTTAATTTATGTTCCATCCATCAGGTACTAATTAGTCGGGCTGAAATCGTCTGTATCAAATGTAAATGTTCTGTGCTAATCCTGTGCCAGAACATCTGAGTTGTGGACCAAATGCTTTGGCATAGAGTTGACACAGAGCATTTGATACAGACGATTTCATCTCCTAATTAGTAGGATATATCAGAGGCTATGTCAACAGAAAGTTTTTCAATAACTATCTTCGTTGCCAATTGCCAAAGATCAGGGTGAACATACAAGGAAAATGAGAGACATTGGAATCTAAACTTAGTTACAGCGTAACTTAAGAAGTTACTCAGCTTGAAAAACAAAAGGAGAAAAACAATAATAGGCATTCAGATTCTAAGAATACTTGATGAAAAAAATAAACCTAGGTTCTTTGGCTCGACTTTTTGTTTTTTTCCCAATTGTACCCGAGAGGTTAAGTCACCGTTTAGTAACTTCTTCTGTAATAACAAATGACTAAGAAAATGAATTCTTACCCCTTTTCGAAGTGACTTATCATTTTTCTCCATCTCCACCACTCTCTTTGGTTAGGTTTTACCTTCCAACAAAATCCCAAAAAACATGAAATTATATACCAAAATCTTTTCTGTTTTGCAATACCTAGGAGATCAGAAAATTTTGTTTTAGTTTTGCTGAGCCACAAGCTGATCAATCTGCAATTGCTCCACCCATGCCGCCATTGCATGATCAACTGCTTCCATTTGAGCATTCAAATTTGAATTCTCACTTGGAGAAGCCCTAACAGAGACTTGTGAAGCCAGTTTTTCTTTCATCTCAGTAGGAGATTCTTTAACCAGAGATTGAACCCATGAGAAATCAGGCTCCTCTCCATTACCAAGCTCAAATGAATTTGATCTGCGTAGCTTACCTAACTCTTCTGCACTGACAGTCCAGTCAAGTTTACCATTTGAAGAACCCCATTTTGACCAAGAATTTCCTGAGCCAACAATGGCTGCCGAGTTGGACCCTAGTTCCCGGGAGCTAAGGCTACGAAGCTGCTGTTGTTGCTTCTCTCGTTGAGCTAACATGGAGACTCGAGAACTCATCGGTGATATCGGTTCCACATTTCTAGGGGACATTCTTCCAGATGCAAATGAGGCTTGTAATAGAGGGTGATCAACAGCCTTCGGGGAAAAACTAGTGTTGATTGGTGACAACATGCTTTGCTGCTGCTGGAATTGATTGAAAACAGCAGATTTGTGAGTAGGGGAGAAAACAGCTGAAGCTAATGCTTGATCTGCATACCGAGGTGATGAGCTCTCTGCAGAAAAAAGATCATCAAGATTTGAAGGTGTTAAGACTCTCAGCCGACCTGAACGGTTCAGAGAGTTGTTGCTCAAAGATGATTGATTAAGATTTGACAAGTCATTTAGGAGCTGTTGTTGCTGCACATCAAAATCAGACAGCAAAGAATAGTCATCTGTTGGAATGTCTCTTGCGTTAAGGGAAGATCTCAACCGACTAGACTGAAGATTGCTTCCAGGAAGATGTAAGGCTGGAACATTTTGCTGAGGCCAAGTAACAGATGAATGTGACATTCCATTAGCAGATGGAGACATGGGCGGAGTGAATGGTGAGGAAGACATAACAGAGACTGAAGAAGGCGAGCCTGGCAAGAGGTTCATGGCAGTAGCAAAATCCATTGCAGTAGCACCAGAAGTGCTTGACCGAGGAGATAGTACAGCAGAACCAGTGGAAACATATAGTGGTCTAAGTTCTTCAACAGTGTGGGCAAAAAAGCAAACCCTCCTGCCACAATTTGTACCATCTTTGCAAAGCCTTGTTCGGTATTGGGCAGGATGTAGCCAGCATTCAAAAACACCATGTGCATATTCACACATATCTCCTCGTCTGCAAGCTCCTTTACGAAAATCAGGACATGGAACACAGCTATAATGGAACTTTCTAGGATCCCTTCTCCGGGCATTTTCCCCTGGATGAACAAAAGGGCATTCAGTCCAATCATGAGAATAGGCACGAGAACAAGGTCTCACCTTGAAAGAATACATCCTGAATTCATCAGTGGAATAGATACTATTTTTAATGTCTGGAAGAGATGGATCCACAGGGTATTCTTTCTTTTCTGATGCAGGGAAAAAAGGTGCATCACTAAACTTTGATTTCATAGGAGAATCTAAACCAGACAAAGGAGACCCATTTTCCATGGAAGGTGAATGCGGTGGGGAATTCGAATTTGTTGCGACAGTAGAGATCCTTAGATTACATTCAGTGAGTGAATCATCAGTGGCGAGGAGCTCTTTAAGAGCCATCTTCGGATGTTGAACTTTTGGTGGTAAAACAATAACATCAATTGGACGATCACCATTTGCATCGACCAAATTAGGATCTGCACCTGCGGATAGAAGCAACTTCACAACACCAACAGCATTCACTGCCCCACCTGAAGCAGCACAGTGCAGTGCAGTACTTTTATCCAGGCCACAAGCTCGATTGACATCAACCTCAGATAAAGAAAGAATCAGCTTAATAATGTCAGCACTTCCATATGTGGCTGCCACCATCAAGGGGGTTCTATGCTCATTAACCATTTGCCTGGAACCCTTCTTACGGCCATACCATAGGCCAACCTCATCAACACAGGAAGGATCACGCTCAATTGATCTCTTCAAGTTTTCCACGTCATTATTAGCTGCAAGTTCAAGCACATTTGCAAAAGCATCTTCCGTCTCAATAGTCAAGTGATTCATATCTATGTTGGACAGTTTACTTCTGCCCAAAATAAATTATGGCAACAGCAAGTAATCAAATTGATGTAGGCTCTAAACCCTCCACTCCTCAGCAAATACATTCATTTGCTGAAAGCACAACTGAAAATGAAATACAACCACATTAATCAATCTGCAGATAAGTCCAATTATCATCTCATCAGTAAACTAAGACCAGGAAAACATAAAAACTCAACAATGTTTATAGTACGGAGAAGTAATAAAAATCATAAATGGGATGGGACTACCATCGTCCCACCCATAGAACAGGAGACAGCAACAGCAAACTAACAAACAATAACCTGCATCACTCCAGTGGCATTGGAAGGTAAGCAATGCTCTGACAGTTTGGAAAGGGAGGTAGAAGAATGAAAAAAAAGCAAGAGGCAAAGGAGGCACCAAGTGGGGTGTTCGACTCTAAGTTGCACTCTTCGGTAATGAGGAAAATAAGGACAAAAAAGTTGCATAAGGAATTCCAATTTAAGGATGTAAAACAATTTCTTACGAGAGGATCCACGCAATCTCAAACTCACCAAATGACAGAAATCAGTATATTAAACACGCAACACAAATAATCGGAGGAAAACCAGGAAAGGGAACTTAGATTCTAAGCCCCAAGCTTGTTAAAATTCGTAGATTTAGCAATCAGCGAGTGCAAGAGAATTCACCAAAATCTTTATAAGCATTTTTTCCTTCACTTGTAACACAGATATGAAGAAAACAACACTCTAAAGACAGTATCTTTCCGTTTATTGGTTTTTTCAAGTTTTATCAGCAACCAAAAAGAAAGTCAATGAACAATAGACATCAAATGCATGACCTTTAACCATTAAGAAATAGAGTGTAATAAAAAATGAAACTATGAGAAATTAAAAAGACAAAGAAACAGAAGTGAACGCCATCAGATTAAACAAAATATATCAAACAAACCAATCATAGTGAAAATTTTAAATCAAAGGGGAAAACCACAAGAAAGAAATAGAATGAGAAGATCAAAGAACATAGCAAAAAGATCTAGTCTTTTGGATCAACCCACAAAAAACAAGGCAAAAAAAGAACAACCGCTTTCAAGTTTTATATGTTGAAGAAGAAGATCTCCCCGCCTCCGCCCCTCCCTCATGTGATTAAACTTGAGCAATCATTACATTCATATAAAAAACTTAGCTGAGACCCCAAAAAAAAACAAAAAAACCATGCAAGTGATCACAAGCACATATAGCAAAACCAAAGTGTTGTCCAAGTGTTTGAGAAGGGAATCTTACCAGTTTCCTTGGTTCCAGCTAAGAAAGTAAAGTTTTGCTTCAAAGATCTACTCTACTACGATGAAGGTAGTAAAAACCCACTTCACAGAAAATTTACCTGAGGAGAAAAATTCTTGCTCTAGTGAGAGAGAGAAGAAAGAGAAGTCTTTTTGATAGAGAAAGAGAGTCTTCTTCTGCCATCTCCAATTTCTATGCGCCCTCCCTGCTTTCTTTCGTGGAAAACAACAAAATTATATTCTTTAAAAAAGAATTATTAATTCAGGAAATAGTTACTCCCCTTTTTATATTTATTCATTCGGGAGATTTCAACTTTATTACAGCAAATCCTACAAAAGGGAAAATCGCACCAAGAAGAGATTGTAAATGGGGTGGTGCTTGCAACTTTCCTTAAAACCACCATTGCTATCTTGCCACGTCTTTTGCAGTCTGGACATATACAGTAATTTTTGCTAAAAGTTGGGTATACAAATGTCATTTTGCTGCCACCAGTAGAGGATGTGGCTTAAATTCAACTTGATAAAGAAGCTAAAATGCCCTTTGTAATAATTTAACCCTTGTCCTATGGGATGGGAATTCATGAAAGTTAAACTCCGGGAGATAATCATCAAGTGCTCTCACATCTATATGAAGCTGACATCAAAGTAGCCAATTACACTATCCTTAAAGGCTTCGCGTTACCATTTCCAAGCCACGTCATGATTACAATGGTCATGCACAGCAGAGAAGATGAGCCAAGGATCGAAGACCGTCAGCGAAGAAACTGGGAACCGGCTGTAGAGCGGCGGAGGCAACCGGTTAGGTGGTTAAAAGTAAAGCAAGGTGACGGAAGAAGCCGGTGACTAGGGCGCGTGCGGAGAGCGTGGTTGATAAACTAAATTTCCACGTAGAGACGGGGGTCCACCAATAAGAGAGAGACTTAAATTGGTCTGATTTCTACGAAGGGTACGAGAACGGACGCGAAAGCGCTAGTCAATTCCAGTTAAATGTTGGAGTCAAATCACAAGTTAAAAAAGACGTGAGGCACCAACACAGATTAGGATAAATGAATATCTTTCTCTCGTATCTCAAACTGTCGTATTTGAATTTTCTTTTCAATGTCTCTGCATTTTCTAAATCCCACATTTGTATTCGGTGTCGTTGCGAATACCATACTAATATTCGATACTAAATTTAGTTTTAATAAAGTAATATTTCAATAATGATTAATGTCAAGTATCATTCCAAGTAATCTTTAAAGTTTATAAAATAGTTATTAAATTTTTTAAAATTATAAAGAAGTTCATTAACTTTTTCTTTAAAAATAATAATAATAGAAATTTGAAATGAAAATAATCTTTTTATTTCTATTAATATTATTTTCACATATAAATAATAATCATAATTAATATAAAAAGATTGTGTAATCATCATACAAAAATAAAACTAAGGATAATATAAAGTATTTAAAATGTTATAATTTTATCATATAATAAAGAATAATTATATCAAAATATCAGATAAAAAGAATAATAAAGTCTCATGACTTCACAAGTATTACAACAAGAGTTCATATTAAGGAACACAACCAACTAGAAAGGAAATCTAAAATAAAAATATTTACAGTTAAATGTTTTATATTTATATTGCATATATAGACTTCAACATATGCATCAAATACAATTGAAATTAAAAAAAGAGAAGAATAAGAAATATAGAACTTCATTCAATTAAATATTCGCTTAAATCACATTGACTTTAATTCTTATTTGGTACAAAATTCTCATCATTAAGAGGAACATCATTTTCACCATCATTCAAATTCATTATACTAAATGACATGTCAATATTTTTTTATTTAAAATTATCTTTCAAGTCACTCTCATCTATCAAACTTGATTCCTTAAAAGCCCAATCAACTAAAAGATCGATATGGTCAAGACAAATTGGATCTACAGAATTACTTGTTATATTAAAAGTCTTGGTAAACAAATTAAATTAAATTATTAAGAAATTACAAAAAATTTATTCAACTTAATAATGATAATAACATACCTTTCTTAAAGTTTTTAGTTGTATCGAACAACAAAAACCAAGTTGTTCAATCTTTTGTGTTTCAATCTATTTCTTTTCTTGGATTGGATGAATTCAAATGTGTTCTAATTCCTTTCACACCCTGTTGTACTCATACATTGACTTAAAATTCAAATTGCAAACATTTCTAATTTTAGAACACCACTTTCGAGTTGATCTCACCAAACAATTATATAACAACAAAAGTAACCTTAAAACCAAATAAAGTTATTATTAATTTCCAACAACTAACAAAAGTGAAAAAAAATATCAAATCTCTTTAACGAATAGTAATGAACATCTCAAAATCACTATAAGCATCCTTATAAACCTCCATTTGTGAGCTTAAGAGATCTTGATCATCTCGTGAGTAACAATTGGTGTAATAATTAATAGTATTCCTTATTAACTTTAGCTTTCTTTGTAAAAATTGGTCTAAAAAGGACACTAGCATTAGAAAATGCCTCAACTGTAAACAACGAAGAATAAAGTTGCATTTTTCATTTCTCATTGATGACTACAAGATAAGGTGTGTACAAAAAAGGCCTATTTTTCATATTGGCCTTGATTGCTTCCTTCTCCCTCTCCTTAGCATCATAAAAATAAATCATTATTGCCTTATCATTATTATCAGCCAGGCAAAGTACTCTTACGTAAGGCTCACAAACTCTATTTACAAGTTAACACTAGGACCAAAATTCGTGATCTTTAAGCATAATTTTAGAAACCTCCACTTTAATATTAAACATGGCATATTGAGATGCAACTCACTTATCACATGAAAATGTTTTCCTCAACTCCTTCTTCATCATAACAAAATACTAAAGTGATAAGAAATTACTCAAAATTTTTGTAATAGCAGGATGACATAAATTCCTATCATTACTGAACTCATTTCTCATCAAATTAAAGATCTATACACAATTTAGATAAACTCAATCACTTTTTTGCTTTTTGTATAGTTTTGTCAATGATAGGAAAATATCTAGTATCTCATATATTTTCCAACAAAAGGTTAATGTAATGTGTGAAAAAAGGACTCCAATAAAAGAATTATACCTACTTTACAATCTTTTCACATCTACTTTGTGAGCATAATCATTATCAGTAATGTATTGAACGATTTTTTTGGCCTAACTTCATTCATAACTTCATCAAATATTTGAAACAGATTATCGGCATTACTAACAAGACTAAATACATCAATAGACTTCAAAAACATTGTTCCCTTGATAGAATAAACTAAAAAAATTAACAATAAGCTCTTGTCTTCTATTTACCCAGTTATCACATATGATTGAACACTCATAAGTTGCCCAAGTCATTCTTATTTCATCCAAATAACTGTTTATTTCATAAACAGAACTGCTCAGAAGTTTACCTTTGTAGTCATTAGTTGAAGGAGCTTTATATATTAAATCGTAAGAGGTAATAACATCCACCATTAGCTAGTGATAATAATGCTAGGTTTTTTAAAGGCTCAAAGGGATAAAATGAAGAGTGAAGCCAAGCATTATGTACAGGATGCCTATCTATAAAGGCACTACCGTGACCAAGTCATAAAAAGGTGTGTTCTTAAAAGCGAGACACCTTCTATCTTGATCATTTATCATTCGTAAACTTGTGGAGGGCATTTTGGGGTAAAAAGGATTACCTATAAAATTTTAAAGAGTGGTTTTTATGTCTTTTGCAAGTCATGCGAGAGGTGCCAACGATCAGATAACTTGCCCCTTTGAAATCAAATGCCACAAACTCCCATTCTTTTTTGTGAAATTTTTAATGTTTGGGGCATTGATTTTATGGGACCATTTCCTTCGAATTTTGGCTGTCATTATATCTTATTTTTAGTTGATTATGTCTCCAAGTAGGTGGAAGCTAAAACCACCAAAACTAATGACATTAAAGTTCTTGTAATTTTTGTCAAGTCTAATATCCTTTCTAGGATTAGGATGCCAAGAGCCATCATAAGCGACAAGGGAACACACTTCTACAATAGGATGAAGGAAACGTTGTTCAAGAAGTAACATATCATGCAAAAGGTTTTCAGCTCCTACCATCCCCAAACAAGTGGCCAAACTAAGCTATCCAATAGAGAAATTAAGTCAATCTTGGAGAAAATAGTTCAACCTAATAAGAAGGACTAGAGATTGAGGCTGTAAGATGCACTATGGGTCTATAGGATAGCCTATAAAATGCCAATTGGTGTGTACTCATATAGATTGGTGTTTGAGAAGTTATGTCACATTCTTGTGGATCTATAACACGAGCTGTATTGGGCTATCAAATGCTAAAATATGAATTTTGATGATGCAGGAGTGCATAGAAAGCTGAAATTGCAAGAGTTAGAAGATATGTGGAATGACTTTTTATCAAAATGCAATGATATATAAGGAAAAGAAGAAAGCTTTCCATAACAAGATGATCTCGAGGAAAAGCTTTGTTAATGGTCAAAAAGTGCTTCTTTATCATTCTAAACTCAAATTATTCCCAAGTAAGTTACATTCTAGTTGGGTCGGTCTTTTTGTGGTTTCTAATGGGTTTGCATTTAGTGCAGTAGAGATACAGATCTTAAAAACTGAAAAGATAATTAAGGTGAATGATCATTGTTGAAGTCGTGTTATGAAGGATTCCAAACGGAGAATATGGAAGTAGTGATACTTAAAGACCCAGATGGCATCACTCGAAGAGGAAAACATGGAGTCAAGCCAATGACAATAAACAAAGGCGCTATTTGGGAGGCAAACCAAGGGGTTTGTTAAATTCCTTTACATTTTCAAATTTGTTGTTTTTGTTCAATGCTTCAATTTTTACATTTAATGTAACAATGGGGATGATGTAAGTTTTAAGTGTGAGGGTGGAGATCTTCTTAACCACTTGTGTTTCTAAATTTGTTTCTTATGTATTTTTAAGTTTTAAAAAAAGCATTTTCTCTTTTCTATTGCTTTTAGGGCTGTATAGTTATAATTAGATAGTAGAATTAACTAGAAAATTCATGGAATCTTGGGCATGTATTTTTTACTCTTGTGATTGGTCAATATGCATTTTCTTTAGAAGAGTAGTGACTGGTGGGTAAATATGAGTCAGTGAGATTTTGAGCCCTTTTAGATTAACATATCTATATCAGTCTCATTGTCTTTTGTACATGTGTAGGCTTCATGACATGTACATTCTGACTTTGCCTTGATTTTCTATTCGAGACCACATTTTTATCACATGCATTAACATGAAAATGATATATGCATTCTTTATTTTACGAGCTACATTAACCAAACAGCCTATCTAACGATATTATTTTTTATTTTGTTAAGCCTTAATGAGCTTTATTAGCCTTTCTTTTTATGCTAACCATATTAAAAGCCTTTTACCTAACCAAATGTCTTATCTAAGCCTTAAAGCTAGTGGAGCATTAGTGATTGTTGATGTTTATAGATGCACAAGAGGAAAAGTATGGCAGTGTGCACATATATGGGTTGGTTATAATTGATGGAATGTGATTTTTATCTCTTATCAATGAATTTCGTTGTTGATGTAGTTTCTTTCTATTTTTATCTTCATCTAAGAAAAAAGAAAAAAAGAAAAGGAAAAAGAGAATAAAAGAAAGGAAGTTATCGAGGAGGAAAATAGTTTGTTATGCAAAGTAATTCATGTTAATATTTCCTCTTAAAGTTTTACGAAATGGGTTAATTGATGGTAATGCAATTAAGGAAGAAGTTTTTGTGAAGGGTTGCTCCTTATTGTTACAATGTATTATTTATCATATATTTTTGTGAGTGATTCCTTCTAATTCCTTTTCCTTTATGTGATTTATAGTATGGAGGCTTGAATCTAATTTGTGAAGAAGAGTTTTTACATTCATTATTGCTTATGGTACCTAATTTTGAGTGCAAAAATCAATACTCCATTGAGTGTATTTGTCGCTTCACTAGTTTTGATGGCTTTTGAATTATATTATCCAAATACTTCTCCCCTTAACAATTACCCACATTATAACCTTAAAAAGTCCTTTAATTCATGACTATGCATGTGAATCTTTAGTAGTGGAGAACTGAAATGATATACAAAGTTGTGGAATGTCTTAATCATGAATAGTGTTTGAGTGTACCTATATATTTATCATTTTTTTTAAAACACAACTTGTCAAAATCTACCCCTACATTGATCAATTTGTGAAGGGAGAGGTTTTTGATAGATCATGAGAAAAACCATTCAACGTTTAATTCTTTCCAGCGTTTTGAAAGTTATTTCTCATTTATTATGACTATTTATTTTTAGGAAATATAGTTAAGAAGAAAGTGTTTGGATTTTGTTTTTGATATTTGTTTTGCCTGAGGAGGGTCAAAAGCTAAGTATGGGGGAACTTAATAAGTGCTTGATTGACTATATATTTACTCCCTAATGTTTAGTGTATTTTGTTTTGGTTCATATTTTGTATAGGATTGTGTAACTCATTAGAAGTTATAGTTTCAGCCTCTCTTACAACCTACACAGACGTATGTGGACTTACACGGACATGCAAGTGAGCTACACGACCATGTAATTTCACAAATTTGGGCAAAAATGACACACACGATTACTTATATGCCCATGTAGCTGATCGTTTCTCTTGCAAAACCCTAATTTTTACTATAAAAGGACATTTAAATGGACAAATGAAAGAGATAAGAGTTTAGAGACATGAAAAGGGGTATATTTCTTACCTTTTAGAGAGCTATAAGGAGCTAACCTTTATCCTGTCGGTTTAAAGGGGATATCAAGGCTAATGAACACATTTGAACATTTCCTAATCTATTAGTGTTGTTCTCACTCTTTTTTAGAATTGATTTTGTTATTCTTTGTTTAATGTTTTAGGATTCATGTATGAATGATTTAAATACTTTAAATAGATTATTTATGTATGAACCCATTGCCAAAATCTAGATTGTAATATGTAATCTTTGTAACTCTGATTCACTTGTGATGAACTAATGGTTTTGTATCATTAAGGATAACATAGCATTGATTAAATGACCTGAGCTTGTATGGTTGTTGTCTAGATTAACCTATTTTCCTATTATCTAATGTGATTGCCACACTAAATCTAGAGAGCTTATCCTAGGTTGTCTAATAACTAGACCTAATTAAAGAACTTATTTCAATTAGATATAACCTAAAGGAAAATTGGGATTACAGAGCTTGTTATTAATCTATAGTTAATAGTTTCAAAGAGAGGTACAAGAATAATATAACGATTAATTGTGCACACTTGTGTGAAGGTTGAGATTGAACTGAGAACTGGATTTGAAACCCATTTGTTAATTTTTTTCCTTTTTATGCTGTTTGATTTGATTTACCTTTAGTAGTTTACTTTTAGTTTATTTTGTTTACTGATTTCATCCAAACCCCCTAAATCCTAAACAATAATTTTTCCATTACAAAAGTTAGACACACACTTTTGTGGATATGATTCTTGTTCACTACAACTATAGATTTAGTTTTGTTGTGTTAGGATTTATTTTTTGGTGTGTTCAATGTACATCCTTAAGGTATCATCTTGATCAATACTCTCTCCTGCACACTTAAGTTCTTAAAAACTTTGTAGAATTGTTCCTATTAAACCAATTATAATGAAGTTGATAAGCATAATCGTTAAGTGACTCCCTCATATTTAGGTTGTACATTATCCTTAATATACAAAACATGCAAGCAAAATTAAAAATTAAAAATAAAAACAATGTTGAGGGTGTAAGGATAACTAGTACTCCCTTAGTAATTAATGATCACCAACTTTATCCAATTTATATCTAGTACTAGTGAAATCTAGTCTCTATTTAGCATTTTGAGATAATGTAGTATAGCCTTCAAAATCCCATAAAGTGTCATCTAAGCAAAATCAGAACAATAAGTCTAAAACTACTAAAAAAACTAAATTACTATTAGAGATCCTACAAGCTACTAAATTAGAGCAAGAACATCAAAATTTATGGTTACCTCTGAATTGGCTCTCCTTTATAAGTCTTTTAGCTAGACTTCTACTCAAGCCCCTCGTTCATCCTAGATTTATAATTAATCGCATGTGTCCAATCTTCTTCTTAAGCAAGGATTCATTAGCTTTAAGATATGCCACATACTGTAGTAGAATAATATCATACGATATTAAAAATATTAATACCAACAATATTTTCCAATGCATTTTAACCCAAAAAAACTAACAAAAAAAAGGAATAATAAAGATCCATGGATCATCAATTGAATGTAGTAGTTTGTTAGGTAGGATATAAAATCCCTCCTTAATTAAGATGATTGACAACAATTTCTTGACAAGAATGCATAATAAGAGGTGTTTAATAGAATCAAGTTCTTGCTCATATACTATACAAAAATCTGGTAATTTTTTCTCTCCTTTAAGTCTATCTGTTGTGCTCAACCTCTCCTTTATAGCAAGCCATAGGATAAAAGACACTATAGGTTTTACTTGCTTAAGTTGTACTTTCTTGTGACAATTTACCCTTGGAGCTTCATTTCTTAACAACAATTGATAATAGTCCTTTGAGAATATAATCAAGAGGGATTTTTGAACTATTCAATCAAATCCTCTTTGTTAGAATTAAGATTATAGTCAATGAGATGGCTCATGAATGTTTCTCTTTCTAACTAGTCAAATAAGCTTTGGTTGTTTCTCATGACATCTTTCACTAAAGCATAATCTAGAATGTTGATCTTGAGAGGTGTAAGCTTAGTTATTCGGCCTAAACATCTAAAGGTGATCCAATTATCATGCTAAAACCAAGTAAAAGCCCCATTTCCAATCTTATGCTTGACTTTCAACCTAACTTTCTCCCTCAACTTGAGAATATGTACCATTATCCGAGAAGACTTGGATTTATGTTGAATACTCTAGAAATTTGCAATCCTTAAGTTATAAGTATAGATCCCTCTTACCTAAAAGGCCTGTTTGTTAGTGAAAATCTTCTATATTCTTTTGATCAATAGGACTTTGTTGGTGATTATGATGGGAATTTTACTCAAACCCGCTTCCTTATTTGGTAGATATATTTCACACCATTTAACTTTAGCTAATGATCTTTTACAAATATCTCCAAAACATAGGGGTTTCTTTATAATCTACCCTAATATCTTAACTTAACTTATTGGACATATAACATTAGAAGACCAATAGACATGGAAGCTATCAAGAACTAAGTGGATGAGATAGATTTTTCTTGCTAAAGACAAGCTTATGTTACACCAGTTGGTCATTCTCCTCTAAATTCTTTCAATCAATGCTGAAATTCATTATAAGTAGGTCCTTTGGAGGATAAAAAAAAAGCCTAAATAATTGGAGGGAGGCTTTATAATCTTTAAACTTGTCAAACTGGAGATCTAATTAGAATTGTGTAAAGCTCCTAAACAAATAAACATTTGGTTCTTATTTTTATCTATAGCAAAACATGAAGGCTCCTAAAAGTGTGCATGGACTTTTCATTAACTTCTAAGAAAAGAATCAAATTATCTACAAATGATAAGTTTCATATCTCAACTTCTTTCATTTAGAATGAAACTTAAGGCTCTTATCTTGGTTGATTGCAAATCCAACATATATGTTAAGAACTTCTATGCTTTAAGCGAAGAGTTATAGGGATAAGGGATCAACATGCCTCAAGATTCTTGCATTTTTTTATACAGTTAAAAAGCTCCCCATTGACTAAAAAACTATAAGAGATAGTTGTGATGCATTGTTTAAATATAAATTTTGTTAGGAAATCTATCGGTTTTAAGGTATTCCAAATGAAGTTCTAATAAATGGAATAAAAAATTTTGTGGAAGTCAATCTTGAGTGCACACTCCATACTAAAGTGTCTTCTATTATATTTCTTGATTAATTCTTGAGCTAATTATTATCACCAATTTGTCTTCCTTTAATTAAAAGCCCCTTGCAAAAGATCTTTGTAAAGAGCCATAACAACTTCAAGTCTATCAGGTATAAACTTGAAGATGATGTTAAAGATAGTAATGCAGCAGAAAATAGGTCTAAACCCCTGTAGAAAATTTAAATAGTGAACCTTGTAAGACTAGTAAAGGTCTTATAAAGTTACCTCAGCAACCTGCCAAGATTGAAAATTTTCGAAGTTGCTTACTTGACCAAAACTAGTACAAGATCATACAAGGCTTCCTCCATAACATTAGCATTAAAAATTCTAAGCAAAAGCTCAATCTCTTAGTCAAAGATTTGCACATGAATGAAGGATTGAAGAGCCTACCTATACGAGAAACTATTAAGAGAAGTACCAATTGTATTAGAGAAGTATGAAAAAGCCTCCTGTAATAGGTTAGCTTATGAGTCAATCTAAAGACCATTTTCTAAGTAAAACAAATATATTATTATTCCTCCTTAAGAATATTGGTTTATGGAAAAAGTTGATGTTTCTATCTCCCTACTTAAGCCACTAAATTCTTTATCTGTTCTTTAAAGGGGGGTAATTTACATCAATAGTGGGATGGTAATTAAGTGAAACTAGTATTTTTTTTATTCTACTTGCAGGTCATTAGAAGGAGAATGGTAGAAATTGGTTAGAGCCTTTTTCAGCTTCTCCTTGACATCTAGCCTGATAAATATTATTAAACTTCTTTCGAATGAGAATCTTGAGCTTATTCTTGACCTTCTGAAGTTTTCTCATACAAGTGTATAATTTAAGCTCCTAAAGTTAATAGCTTAGCCCCTTGGTGATTGATTCCTGAAATCTCTCCACTCAAGTAGAAAATTGTAAATTTGAAAAGACTTTTCCTTATTTCAGCAGAGAAAAGGACGTGAACCATAACAGGAGTGTTATAAGAGAATAGTGAGCCATTCAAAGAGTCCTCTCTCCTAGGAAAAGTTATGATACGTACGCATTAACCAAGACTCTATCATGCTTTTTCCTCAAAAACTAACTTCTCATCGATTTATTGCTCCAAGTACAGAACTGTCCATCTATATTTAAGCCACTCACTTGCAAGTGGCTAACACAACCACAAAAATCATCTGTGTTAACTCCTGTAGCATGAATTTTCTTTAGCTTCTAAAGGATGAATAACGACCATCTTTAAAGGTGAAGCAGAAGAGCAACAGGTTCTCTTTAGATGGTAGCACCTCAACAAGCCCTTTGTTATACCAAACTTTATGAGCCCATCTTGAGATAGCCAAGAATGGTGGTTTGTTGCCAAGAAAGAAACCAACTAAGGATGCCTCCCAAGAGCTAGCGCCTGCTTTCAAAATTTCAGTATCCGAGGCAACAATTTTCAAAACCATCCTCATCCTTTGGTAGGCAGTAACGAAGTGAGTGGTTACTATGATCACTTAAGACTTGTTTCCAGCTGTGAACGTTCTGGTTAGAAGAAGATGGTGCAAAATCAGAGCGCTTGTTATTGGTAGGGAAGAGAGCAGCTGGGATAGAGGTAGACGAGGAAATTTATGAACTTTAAAAGCTACAGAAGGGGAGGACTGGTCCAAGGTAATTGGCTTTATTGTCAAGGTAGTAAGGCTCAGCTTTACAGGAAGTCATAATGCAATTCAATATTAATTTTTATGTTCTTAAGCATAAAGACCTAAAAAAACAATATTTTGATCAATTTAACGGAAAGGTTCGAACCAAGAAATGCCACCCATAAAATTTAAGTATAGTTGACAATGATGTAGTACATCCCGCTTTATGCTAAAGGTTTTCCAATGCCTAAAGTCAATTATATTAACGGCATGTTGGCCTCCATAACTCCATATTTCGAGGCCTCTCTGCAATGATTAAGATCTTGGATTGTTTATCTTTTCTAAAACGACGTGACATATGAAAGACTCCAAAAAAATTCTCAGGTAACAGAAATCAATTGGGACACCACTTGAATGGTTTAGAACAATTATAAGTTTCCTTTTAGCGCAGGAAAATCAACAAGGACCCCAACCTCCGCCTCCAGGGGTTAGAATCTGAAGAATTTCACCTGCCTGCACCTCGACTGTGTTCTTACCTCCAAGATATATCTTTCTTTTATCCTTTGTGATCAAGAAATTAGCCCCACGAGCCCCATTTCTTCCTCCTTTCAAACCTCTTGGAGCATGAACACGTCTCTCTGAAAGAATGCTCACTACAACTGGCCTCCTGAACTCTATCTCCCTTACCAGACCATCACCCCCCTTATGATGTCCAAATCCCCCACTATTCTCTCTCAATCCAAATTTATGCAAAACAACAGGATACCTTTGTTCGAAAATCTCAGGATCAGTCATGCGAGTATTAGTCATATGGCACTGGACTCCACTTGTACCATTCCAGCAAGGGCCAGCTCCACTGCCACCTCCGATGGTTTCATAATAACCAAAAGTATCATCCCCGAAAGTGAGATTATTCATACAACCCTGAGAACAAGCACAAGCCTGAAATGCTGTCAGAATAACGTCAGTTATTCTCTGAGATGTTAGCACATTACCTCCAACCACAGCAGCCCTGTCACTTGGTGACAGAAACGACCCTTTGGGTATATGAATTTTCACTGGGGCTAAACAACCCTGATTAAGAGGTATATCAACATTCACCAAGCAGCGCAGGCAGTATATGACTGCAGCAGCTGTTACTGCTTCTGGTGCATTCCAGTTGCCATAAACCTCAGGGCTTGTCCCACTAAAATCAAAAAAAGCTTCCCCTTTATCTGAATCAATTGTGAGCTTCAGGTGTATAATTGATCCATCATCCATATAATCCTCTTCCTCAATGATTACATCATTATGATCTACAAACTTAGCTGATTCTGATGAGACTTTAGTAGCAACTGACTTTAGCATTTCCCTTACAGCTTCTTCTGCATTAAGTTGCACATATGCCATGTAAGCCTGAACAATGTCCAAACTGTACTGGTCAATAAGTTCTTTGATAAGGTATATTCCTCTCTGGTTTGCAGCTACTTGTGCATGTAAGTCGGATAAATTATCCTGAAGGCGGCGGGTTCCAGGAATTTTGTAAACTGTTGCTTCATCAGAACAAGGGAACTGGAGAAGTTTGATAATTGCTTCTTCTTGAAAAATCCCTCTTTCCTCAAGCTTAAATGCTTTAATTGCGGCGCCTTCTTCCCATATGGCCTTTGAGAACGGGGGCATACTTCCAGGAGTTATACCTCCAATCTCTGCATGGTGCCCTCTACTTGCAACAAAAAAAACAAGCCTCCCATCATCAAAAACAGGTGTGATGACAGTTATATCTGGAAGGTGACTCCCACCAGCACAAGGATGATTGCTAATCAGCACATCTCCTTCATTCAGATTCTCGCCCCAGTAATCTATCTGCCAGCGTACAGTACTGGACATAGCTCCAAGGTGCACAGGTACATGAGGAGCATTAGCGACTAATCCCCCATCAGGACCAAAGAGAGCACAAGAAAAATCTAATCTTTCCTTTATATTGGTTGATATTGACGTTCTCTGCAGGGTCCGCCCCATTTGTTCAGCTATTCCCATAAACCTATGATTGAAAATTGAGAGTTGCACAACGTCTGCTACTTTTTCAGCTACTTTTGTGGTGAGAGTGCGGGACTCTAATTCAATTTTGATGTTTCCGTATTTAGTTATTGTGGCTTTACAATATGGTTCCACTATCACTGTACTATTTCCATTCATGATGATTGCTGGGCCAAGTATAGTATTGCCAAACCCCAAATGTTCAAGCTTGAATAATGGTGTTTCAACCCATCTATTGCTGTAGAAAACCCTGTAGTGGCCTACTGCTTTTGGGCTACCAGAAGCAGGCTCCAAGACCTGTGGTTTCAATATGTTGGTGATTCCGACACCATGAACTCTCACATCGCAGATCAGAACATGTCTATTCTCAAGCTTGAAACCATACTCCTGCTGGAAAAGCTTCACAAATTCCACAGCATAATCAAATCCTGATCCATCCGTATTTAAACGTCTCTTAACCATGATAGCGGTATCTGTTCCCTCGTATCTTAGATTTAAATAATATTCTGTTTTAATGTTCTCGTCGCTGAAACCTTGATCCTGTAATTTCTGTTTCACTTGCTTCATCAACAAATCCTGCCTGCGGGAGGCCTCCAAGACTGACTCAGGATTGTAAATGGCAGAATATGGTTCTTGTGCCTCTTCGACAACATCTGCCAATCCCATACCATAAGCACTTAAGATCCCGCAGAACCTATGGATGAGTACTTCAGTCATACCCAAAGACCTGGCAATAGCACAAGCATGCTGTGGCCCAGCACCCCCAAAGCATGCAAGAGCATGATTTCTTGTTTCATGGCCCTTCATCTCAGTTAACTGCCGTATCGGACGGCACATTGTCTCATTTGCAACATCAACAAATCCCTGAGCAATCTGTTCAACTGTCATTTCCTTTGCAGATGGATCTTGAGTCTTCCTGTAGAAGTTTATTTGCTTCGCAAGCTTCTCAAATTCCTCTCTAGTCGCATTGACATCTAATGGCTGATCTTCTTGGGGACCAAAAATGGATGGGAAATAATCAGGAATTACATAACCAAGAATAAGGTTTGCATCAGTGACTGCCAACTCCCCTCCTTTCCGGTAGCAAACTGGACCGGGTTGTGCTCCCACTGATTCTGGTCCTACTCGGAAAGCACCAAATTGGAACTTCAACTTTGATCCACCACCAGCAGCAACGGTGCTTATGTCAAGTTGAGGTGCTTGTATAATGGTACCAGCAATCTGAGTTTCAAAAACTTGTTCATAAGTTCCAGCAAAACGACTGACATCAGTAGATGTACCACCCATGTCAAATCCAATGAGAGGCTTCTCTGTTTCAAGCCCAAAAAGAGTCTGTGAGTAACCAACGACTCCACCTGCAGGGCCAGACAATACAGCTTTGTGTCCAGAAAATCTTATTTCTGGTGCAAGTCCCCCATCTGATTGCATAAACAGAACATTCACCTTCCCCAGCCCTTCATCAAATTTAGAAATGAACCCTGATAAGTAATCTTTGATAACTGGGCTCAAGTATGCGTCCACACTAGCAGTTAGACCCCGGGGAACAGCTCTGACCATGGGTATCAGAGTCGAAGATAAGGAGACATGTCTAAAACCCAAGCTCAAGGCAACCTTTTCCAAAGCCAGTTCATGATGTGGGAAGGTATAGGAATGAATCAATACAACAGCCAAACAGCTAATACCTTTTTCCAGTAAACATCTCAATGAAGGCTTCAAGGCCTCTACATCAAGTGGCTTCACAATTCTCACAAGCTCACCAGAGATCCCTTTGACTAAGGATGCTCCAAGAACTTGACTGGGCACCTCCTTATCAGGAACAAGCTGAACTCTCTCATCAATTTCAAGAACTTCTTCATAAAGATTAGTGGGTCTGGATACAGTGAGATCGAAGATATTCGGTCGAGCCTGGTTACCAATCTGCAACAAATCCTTGAAGCCCCGAGTGACACAAAGCGCAATCCTTTGTCCCTTTCTCTCCAAAAGGGCATTGGTTGCAACAGTAGTGCCCATCCTAATCCAATCAATATTTTGAGTAGGGATTTTGGATGATCTTGGGATTTTTTCTCCCGTGTATTCTTCAAGAATTCTGCGAATCCCTTCAACGGGAGCATCATCATAGTTAGAAGGGTCAACTGAGAGTAGTTTCAAGACTCTACCATGAGGCTGTCCAGGAATTTCCGCATAGACATCAGTGAAAGTGCCTCCTCTGTCAACGCAAAATCGTAGTTTCTCTTCATTGTGACTCCCCATTCCTACCAACTTCAAACTCGAAATATTTCAGAGAAAAATGAAAAACCCATGAAGTAAATCAGCAAATCAAACGGGCAGTAATATTGGAGAAATATGAATGACATAACTACACGGAATAGATATAATACATCTCTTACAACTATTACTATATCACACAGCTTATGAGTTGCGAAAGAAAACGAAAAGAATAGGTCAGTGAAGTAGGCAACGAGTTGATACGTGCAACTGATGAAAAGCGAAGAGATTAACTGCTATTTAATAGAGTCAACTTTCTGCGAATAACAAGAAAAGAGGAAATACCTGAATTGAGAGAAAGAGAAGAACTTCGAGCGGTGTTGATCGAAATTGATGAGAGACTTAGTTCTCTCACTCACTATTGTCTTCCGAGTCCATATAATTAAAAATATTATCTCTATTTCTTTGTTCGTTTAACAAAGATGAAAGTGAAACATACCACGTTTTCAAGCGGCAGTAACGTTAAACCAAAAACTTGCTAGCAGTTTCGAGTCTAAGAATACACACGGATACGTTGAATTTCCGGGCCGTTTGTTTTAGCATTATAAGTTCAGAGACACGTGATGATTGGTGTAGTATACATCCAAAAAGATATTTGGTAATAAATTTCCAATGACATTTGAAAGTCGCAAGTTTAATGGTGTCGAACAATGATACTCGACAGAATTAAGGAACTAAATTTCTTAACATAATTCCTTACTGAACTATCATACTTCAATCATTTCAAAGCGTCCCTTGCAAGTCAACCAAGAGCGAATGGATTTGAAAAAGGTACAAGCTATTATTGTTGTGCAAATTTGCACTTCTTCATCTTTACGAAAAGCTTATGTTGCTGCAACCTTTCAAACATCATCTTCAAGTGTTGTATATGCTCTGCCATGTTAGTACTATAGACCACCACAAAATTATCCAAAAAGTTATACAACATGTCATTCATCAAGTTGCAAAAAGTAGCAGGGACATTAGTCAAGCCAAAGGGCATAAATAAAATTTATACGAGCCATACCGAGTTACATAAGTCGTCTTTTGCTCGTCACCTTCGGCAATCTATACTTGCCAATACCCACTCTTCAAGTTTAACTTCGTGAACGCCGCTGTCCTTGACAATCTGTCCATCAAGTCTTGAACTAAAGGAACATGATATTTATTTTTAATAGTCACCTTGTTCAAAGCTTGCTAGTCGACACATATTCATGTTGGTTTATGCCCTACAGCCAATCGCTTTGGTTGTAGTTTAGTGACAAATTTATTTAAAGGCATTATTTATCTTGTACATGTTCAGATGTATATGATAAAGTCCATGGGATAATTGTACATTGC
>JAOQMM010000002.1:18454340-18464770 GCA_027563515.1 Erythroxylum platyclados
TAATTTTTCACGGCGTCTTTACTTTCAGATAAGTCATTCCAATTTCAATTATTACTGCTATTTTCGCCAACACCCTCCACATCACTTTGTTATATTATTGACCTTCTTTGCTATTCTATTTTTGCTATTACTCTTGACATTGTTAAGCCTAAGGCTCGCTATGTTCTAACACAATCTCTCTCATCATTAGTCTTTGTTCAACTGCTATTTCTCATCCACCTTCACTCGGTCCGATGATCATGTAGGTCTTGAAGGGCAGTACCACTTGCTTTTTTAGGCCCACATAGTTGTTTCTCTAGCCACAATTGTATTAGGAACTAATTATCCTAGGAGTTCCATAATTAGCTTTATTAGGTCTATAGGTATTCTTTACCAAGGCTTTTGGTTTGCTTTCATGGGCTTCATGTTCTGGACGCTACCTGTGGTGCCCAAAGGCTATTTCTTACAGCCGGAGAGAGGTCACAAGATGGTTGGGCGCTGTTGGAGAAGTGCATTCAGCTGAATTGACTAATTCAAAGCTGACTGGTTTAATGCCAAAAGGGTTCATTGTAATGTAAATTCTTTAGCCACGTCAGCAAGATTAGTTACAGAAGATTCCAAAGTAACCAGAATCAATTTTGATGTTTGTTATTAAGTTATGATTAGTTACGAAAGTATTATATTAAATACATGATGTATCATGAAAAGAATTAATGAAGATTGAAGCAATTTTCCAGTGAGTCAAACACTCTCCAAATTCTTTTCTTTCACATGGTATCAGAGCTAGAACAATGGCTAATGCTGATCTATCCAGTTCTGCTCAAAGTGAGAACAGTGTTAAGTCAAATCAAACTACCACCATTAATTTTCCTTCAATCATCAAGCTTAACAATTCCAACTACCTAATCTAGAAACATCAAGTTCTTACCAACATAAGAGGAAATCAATTGGAGTATTTGATATATGCTTCCACTACAGCTCCTGAAAAGTTGATTGTTATTAGATCTGATGATAAATCATTGCAATTTGCTGAGAATCCAGAGTTTGTCAATTGGCAAGCCAAGGATCAAATACTAATGAGTTGGTTGCTTTCATCGATGAGTGAAGGAGTCCTTGGAATGATCTTGAAGTGCAATAATTGCAGATCTGTAAGGAGTACCCTGGAGAATAGTTTGGCATGAGATCTAGAGCGAAAGCTTTGCAATTTCGAATGTAATTGAGTAATACAAAGAAGGTGTGAAACCTTCCCCTTCCATTCTATTCCATTCCATTCCATTATAAACAACCCTCCCAAATGATGGAATAATATTGCATTTTATTCCATTCCATTAATAACCACCCAACCAAACATAGTTTAATGGTCGCACATCATTAGGGGTAATATTGCATACGTTAAATGACCAAGCTTATATGGTTGTTGCCTAGATTAACCTATTTTTCTATTACGTAATGCAATTCTCACACTAAATCTAACGAGTTTATTCTAGGTTGTGTAATAACTAGACCTAATTAAAGAGCTTGTTTTAATTAGATACAACCTAAGAAAAAACTGGGATTAACAGAGCTTGTTGTTAATCTATGGTTAACAGTTTGAAGGAGAGGCATAAGAACAACATGACAATTGATTGTGCACATTCATGTAAAGGTCGAGATTGAACTGCGAATTGGATTCAAAACCAATTGATTAATCTTAGCATTTTTGTACTATTTGATTTGATTTGTCTTTAATAGTTTAGTTTTATTTTATTTTTTTAGTTGCATTCAGCCAACCTCCACCCCCTCCCCCCCCAAAAAAATTCTAAACACTAGTTTATTCATTAAAAAAGCTTAACACACACTCTATATGGATATGATCTTTTCTCACCACTATTATAAATTTTTAGTTGTATAGAGTTAGGTTTTATTTTTCGGTGTATCCGATACACATCAAGAATTTTGGTGTTGTTGCTAAGGAGTGAAGTGATTTACTTTTTGTTTTTCATATTAATTGGTGTTTTGTATATATATTTGTTATAATTGGTTTTTACAGTTGTTTCTTAATTTTTTTATGCTTTTTAGTGTTTGTGTATGGTATTGATGAGATCTCCTCATTAAGACTATGTACAATTTGATCCCAAGATCGAAAGGACATTGCAAAGGTTGTGTAGAGAAAGCAGAGTAACTCCATGAGTAAAGTAAAGAATCAATTTGAAAGAAGTTATGGCCAATCCAAAAACTCTAAAAGATTTGGCTGCCCCATACTTGACTCAAAGGCCTTTATGCATCACTTTTTCAAATTTTGTTGAACATATTACCTTTGAGCTTAAGTCTGGCTTAATTCATCTTTCGCCTAACTTTCATGGTTTCACAAGTGAGGATGCTCACAAGCATCTCGAGGAGCTCGATGTGGTTTATATTAGTATAAAACCTACAGGGGTGATGAAAGAGCAAATTATGTTAAAAGTATTTCCATTTTCATTGAAGGATACAACAAAAGACTGGTTTTTTGATTTGCCTATAGGGAGTATGAGTGATAAATGATTATTTGACTATATTTATATATCCATATTTAATGTGATTTGGTTGTTATTTAATATTTTTATAGTGTTTTAGTACTTAATTCACTCCAAATGCATTTATAGGTGATAATTGCCTTCATAGACAAAAAAGAGAAGAATTTAGATGAAATCGTGGCATAAATGAAGATTTGAAGCAGCAAGGATATTCATGGCTATGTATTTTGCTCATGTAAGTCCCTGTGTCCTTATGAATCGTGAATTCAGGTATTTTTTAATATACACGATCTCTTACACAATCATTTAAGTGACTGTGTATGTCCCAAAAATCGTAATTTTTGCTATAAAAAGACATACACGGAGGCAATAAAGAGGGAAGACAAATTTTAGAGAGTTTTAAGTTGTAAGAAACATACAGAGGCGACAGTTATGAGTAGAGGACGAGGAAAATATAAAGAATACATTAACAGAACTCATAGATAACAACATCTAATCTAAATTGTAAGACCATTAGAAGAAAAAGGGAGATTTAGAATTATGATTCCTTTTTTTTTTTGCAAATTTGTCTTTGATTTCGTTTTCTATGAGTAGGATCTAAACTTCTTTAGTGCCTATGTAT
The DNA here is from genome assembly GCA_027563515.1 of Erythroxylum platyclados. Lineage (NCBI taxonomy): Eukaryota > Viridiplantae > Streptophyta > Magnoliopsida > Malpighiales > Erythroxylaceae > Erythroxylum > Erythroxylum platyclados. Next base: position 18,457,434 of record JAOQMM010000002.1, read on the forward strand.
AATGAACCCTAAGTTGTGATAACAATATGATTTGATCTTTTATTTAATGCAATTTTATTTATTGGTTTACTAAGATTAAATTATGTTTTTTATTCTTGTTCTAATATATTTGGAATATTAGTTCATGATTTGATTTTATATGATTAAGATTGAGAAATCCTTTTGTGTGAACATAGAGATGTGTTGACATAAATCCTCTAGATTATGATCAAACTTAAAAGTAAAATTCACGAATCGATGATGCAAGCCTAGGGTTTTTAACTAGAAAGAGTTTTGTTAATCAACAGATGGATTAGTTGTTATTAATCTTGAGAAAGGTATTAAATAGGAGTTTCTACGGTCCAATAATCAATAATACAATTGCATAATAAAGGATTAATATTTAAGAATTCTTAGGGGGATTCATCACCTAGGTACTATTTATTTGGTATAGATTTTTCAAGTATTTTCCTTTGTCCTAAGTTCATTGTTCTTTAAGTCTTAATTTAATTTTTTTAATTTTTAATTCAATCCACAATCTAATAGTTAGATAATTGAAAAAAGGTAATTACTAGTACTTATAGTCTTCATGGGATTGACCTGTACTTGCCAATGCTAGCTACTACTACATCGTGCACTTGTAATTTTTAACAATGATAATTTGTATAAGCTTAAGAAAAATCAATCAAGTTTTGGTATTGCTGCTAGGAACTAGTAATATTAGGAAAGTCTAGATTTTATTAATCTAGCCATTTTTATTTTATTTTATTTCTAATTTATTTGTTTAATTTATTGATTGTTTAATTTCCTTGTTTACACAGACATTGACTCTTTGGTTAGTTTATGACCCGAAGTGATTCGACAAGCTTATTGAATAAAGACACAAAAATTGAAATAACAACTCATAGAAATCTTTGCGGAACATAACTAATAGATTTCGAGCTAGATCGACAAATAGGGGACTTGGGAGGTCAAATTGACACTGAGGAATCACACATCATGGCAGATCAACCAAGGACAATATTCAATTATGCGAGATTGGACTTGATAGGAGCAGAGTCCAACATTGTTAGACCAACTGTGAATGCGAAAAACTTTGAGATCAAGCTAAGTATTATACAAATGGTGTAGAAATCTATCCAACTTGAGGGACTATGAGATGAAGATCCAAACACTCATATCTTAAATTTAAGGGGAAAGGCAAAGCATTGGCTGAATTCATTGCCAAGATCATCCCTCACTACATTTCAAGTCGAGCTTCCTAAGCCTTACCACTAGCACCATCATCTTGCTCAACTTCATCATTAGCACTAGTAGTTCCTCTAAAATTATTATAAACTCCTTTAGACTCAATTAAAGTTCCCCCAACTTCACCACTAACTTCAACAACCTCAATAAAAACCCTAATAACCTCACCAACTCTCTTTAAACCATATCAAACTCATCCATCTCATTAACAACACCAATTTAGACATATAGACATGGTATAATATTTTCACAAACACCACTGCATCCTTTATTCTTTCTAAATAATAGATAATTAATGATATCTAAATATCCTTCAACAGTCTTATAATTGAACTTCTTACTTTTGTTTAAGATGTTGATGATGTGCACATTACTTTATACTATCCTCAAATGTCTTATGAGGACCTTGTAACTAAATTTTGAAATCTCTCTATATCTACATCAATTGTTAAAAAAAATTAAACTACAACATTGTCAAATGATACGGTGCAACCTCAAATTGTACATTTTTCTCCTTTATTGCATATGCTTAGACTAAACTTAAATGTGCCTCCATATTAAAAATAAATCTCCAATTTATAACTGCATGAATATAATTTAAAATTATTATAACAATGATAACAATAATGAAATATTATTTAATCTTGAAAACCATGAATTAATGCATATTGACAAAAGTAAAGCAGATAATAAATTCATTTATAATTATTCTAGCATTTTTTATATTACTTCGTCTGACAAATACCATAAAATCTCTTAATTTCAAAGACATGCCCCCTTCTAAATTTTTATAAATCTTAACAAAGAAAACTCCTATAATGTTTCCAAATACTTATAAAGAAAAACCTAAAATTTTTGTAGAAACTAACAAAGAAAGCCCTAAAGTCTTTTTTCAAACTCTAAAAATAGTCTGTGAAGTTTTACAAAACCTAAACTGTTAACAAAGACAATAAGCATGGCAATAGAGTGGGCTTGGTCGAGTCTGATTAGGCTTGAGCTTAATCCAAAAATTTCTGTTCGAGCCTAGATCCAACCCAAAGCCTAATCGAGCCTAAGGCACCCAACCCAAGCTCGATCCTGATCGGGCTTTGGCGGCCTGAACCTCTACCCGTCTTTATTTTTTAAATTAAGAATAAAAATAACATCATTTTACTTAAAACGACATCATTTTTCTGTAATTTTTAGGTTTAATTTTTAGGTTTCGGTTTAGGTCCAGCTCTCAATTTTTTTTTTAAAAAAGACCAAGTCTAGCCCAAAGCCTGTCAAACTAGGTCAGGCCTAGGCTGAACAGCCATGTCTAAAAGATAACCTTTCAATCTAAGATATCTAATTTTTAAAGTTTGAATACTCCATTGAATATTTTAAAAAGTTAGACATTAAAGTGAAAATATCTAAAGATTGAGCACTTTTTAATTAGTTTTCCTTTTTCAAAATAGTACTTATTACACTATTTCACTAATTTGAAAGATGGAAACACTTTAGAAATAACATGACTTGTTTATATAAAATAATAATTTAAATACGTTCCCTAAGCAATTTTTGTCAATGCCAAACTAAAGCTTTAGTAACTGACTTTATATTTTCCTCTTTGAGAGACATATGAACAGTCTAAAGTTGCAACTATGATGCTTGAAACAAAGAAACATTAGCCTAAATCAAAGAAATCAAAGTATGGGCCAACTAGGTATTTAGTTGCCTGAGTCCATTCTATTCTTTGTGCTTTGCGATCAACATCTACTGGGACACTTCTTAAGGAGCACTAGAAGAAGAATTGGCACATTTTTCATTTATAGATTGGTTGAGTTTATTGGTTAAGTTTGAGGATAATAACTTCTTGATCAAGAATAAAATCTTCAATGGAGTTAAAGAGAAATTGTTGATGTTAAAAACTTACATGGTTTCCATTTTTCCTTTATGAAGAACTTGAAGTTTGAAAGTCACCACAAATGTCATTTTTCAAACATATTGCAAAATTTATTATAAAATGGGAATTTGTTTGTGAGATGAACTACGAATTTGGATTTTAGATTTGTTCCTTGTTGGAATAATTGGGAATTGGGTTCATGATTGGCATTTAGGAGTTTAGTTATTTTGTTTCATTAAATTATTTTTGGTATGTTTTGTAATTTTAATTAGGGTCATTTTTTACCCTAACATTTACATCCTCCAACAAATTTAACCGTAACATTTCAGAGATTACAAATTAAACCCTAACATTTGAAAAATGTTGAAATATAACTCGAAAATAAGAGAAAAACTGATGGCTATATGAAGTCGTCAATTGATCGGGCACATATTTATAATATTTTAATATTTAGTGGTTTCATTAATCTAATAAACTAACTTAATTAATCAATCTATTAATTTAACTAATTAATTTTAGTTACATCCTGAATTAATATAAACGAAACCCCTAATTCCTACTGTTATTTTGTTGTTAATGGCTTCGTTTGAATCCTCCATTTTTGTCCCATTAGTCATCGATCCGATGCTGATTGATTTGGTGGCAGCTTTAATGCTCAACTTCCTCGGACTTCCTACTACACGAACCCTTCCCAATCTATCTGCAGAGCAAGTTGTCATTAACCTTGGTCGTATCCCCGCATTAAACTGACTAGTCCATGTCGTCGTCTGGTTGGAAAATTCCCTCATCACCACTAGCCTTTCTTATTTCACTAGAGACCTTGAAACCTTGTCTCTTTCCCCGATGCAAAGATGCTTTCTTAGTGCTTTTAAGGGTAATCTGATGATATCTTCTTCCTCATGGCCTCATCTTCTCTTATATCTGTCACAATGGTTGTGGTTGTTCTAGCTGTTGATGTCGAAAGAGTATTAGTGACATTTCTACATATCTCGGAGGGCTGAGAGATTTTTGGAGTTTTCTCTATTACTTGTAACTCTTCTTTACGCTTTTGGTTGGTTAAACATAGAACTTCAACTTTAGATGATTGGACATTGGGGATTTGGTATCATTGTGAAGTGTTGATGGTTTGGAAATGGGAGCTTCAGAGAGTACTTCTTTAACAGCTTCTTCTTCAACAGATGACGGTGGTTGTGAGGTTACAGTGAAATGAGGTTTTGATTATAATAATTTTTATTGATGGTGATAGAGCTCAAACAGCAACCCATTAGAGTGTAGAGGGTCTAAAAAGTTGTTTCAGTGTTTACTATCTTGCTTAACTCCTCTTTTGTAATTACTTGCAATAGCTAAGGTACTTGGAAGTTGGGATCAGGGGTTTTAATATCTAGAGAATGTCACAGGGCCTAAAAGTAAAGAAAATGAGCTAAGGAATGTTTCTTAAGTTCTTATGGGCTTTAGGGAGGACGTTGGGTTTGTGCAGGGAATAACTGTGTTGCTTATTTAGGATGAGCAAGAAGGATAAAAGACACCCTCTCATTTTCTGAGAAGTTTTGCACGGTTGCCCAAAGTTTTTTTTAGGTGCACAGCTAAATCACAATAGATTATTTTAATTTTTATTTTAAGAAAGCGAGTCTCACACTACCACGTAGATTTTATGTGGCAGTATGGGACCTGCGATGACTTGGCAAAAAACTAACGGCATCACGTAGACGTCAGTTTCTTCGTCATTTTAGGGTTATATTTAAATGTTTTCCAAATATTAGGGTTTAATTTATACTCTCTAAATGTTATGGTTAAATTTATCGAAATATGTAAACCTTAGGGTCAAAAATGACCCTTTTGCCTTTTAATTATGATATATAAGTACTTAAAGTCATTATTTTTGACAAGTAATTCATTACATCTCCAAAGTGGGTTTGGTGTGTTCAATTCTGAAGTTACCTAAATTAAAGAGACATCTTAATTAGTGAAAAACCTAACAAAATTAAGGTTTAGGTTACAAGAGATACCATTTTTGGAATGTTGAAGTATTAGTACAGGAGATAATGATGTGAACTAGTATTTGCATCTTTAATATTATATTTATGCTCTAATGGGTTTTAACTACTTGTTTAAGTCTCTAATGGGTTTTAACTACTTGTTCAAGTCGAGTGCAACAGTGGAATAAATTTTAGGTTGGGTTAGTCACACCATTGTCTTTTTATTAGCTTACTAATAGTTATATGTATCTATCCTTGTCATATGTTTATCTAACTAAAACTTTTAAAAGAACCAATAGGTCTTATTATAAATTTTCATATAATGGTGAATTTGAACCTTAATGTTCATATCAAAATTCAATTTAAACTCAAGCTTTTGAGAACGTTAAAAAATGATTAACTTAAATCCTAAATTAATGAAATCATAACTACCTATCAAGTTTACATCAATTTTATCCTGTCTAACTTTTTATTAATTATTTTAGATACCTTTGCCAATTGGACATCTCAGTTAGCAAAGGCCCATAAATATCTACCTCTCCTCTTGCCTAAAATTGTGTTGGCGTTTGTAACTCTTTGGTCTTGTTTAGTAACCAATAATTAAGGAATCAGAACAAAAAAATAAGAATGAGAATGGAAAGTGAGAATTGGAATAGGAATGAAATTACTAATTATGCGTGTTTGATATGGTATTAAACAAAGTCAATAGTTATGCTAATATTTGATATTAAATATGTAACACTCCAACATATACCCTGGAAGTATTATAACATGTCTAGGGTGTAATAAGAAGTGAACATACTGAATGAATTAATTGCATCTAAGTGTAGTAACAGACATAATGGTAATTAATGTTAAAGACATGGGTGAATGGATAATTTGTTCGCTTCGGTATGGACATACATACTTATACATGAAATTTGTATGGGAATTTTGATAGGTTTGCTTGGATTATGAGAGTGATGTGAGGGGAATTGATAAAAGAAGTATTCAATAAGATAATGGATATTTTTGGTTAAATTGAAAATGTTTTTGTGTTGTTCTTGCATGATAAGGCTGAAGTTAGTTGATTTGGGATGTGTACCTTGTTGAATGGATAGGTTCTGCTGAACAAACTTCTATAATTTGTCCATATCTTTGCCTATAGACCTCCAAATTGGATAATTCCAATTGAAGATTAAACTAGAGACATAGATATAAAACTTTTATGAAGGAGCCAAAATCCGATTCTACTTTTAAGAGTTTTGAATTCTCTTTTAAAATTGAGTTCTTGCTAGTATCCTTGTTTTCAAACAACCTATAGTTTTTGGGATATAACTCCCGATATAATTAACCAAATTGCATGAAATTTATGCCATTAGAAACTTAAGACATGGGGTAATGAATTAAATTGATAAGATTATAGGGTAATGTGGGAATTAAAGGAAGAAGAAGGACCAATATGCAATTTTCCTAAAGTCAACTCATGGACTAATAAGATTAAAGCATGTGTATCTAATAGAATTGTAATACATGGTCCAATAGAATTCTAACATATTGTCCAATAGAATTGTAACACATGTTCCAATAGCATTGCAACACATGGTCCAATAGAATTGTAACACATAATCCAATGGGATTGTAACCCATGGTCCAATAAGATTGTAACATATGGTCCAATAGGATTGAAACATGTGTCTAAGACTAAAAAATTCATGAAAAGGCATAAAGAGAGGGGAGATGGATGGCACTTTGATGGCTTAACTTTCGATTTTTCTACTCTCCATTTCACCTTCTTCATCCCATCATTTTTCATTTGGTGATTCAAGCAAAGCCAAAGAGGAAGGGAAGGAAAGGCAATAGAAGATCTACTTTGTCAATTTTGAGGTTTAGGACTTTGCTTAGTTGATTTCTGTATTTGTGTATGTTTGAATGGATATAAAGATTCATTTGGATGTGGAATGGTTGCTGGGATGTTTCTTTGGTGTTATTTTGGTGTTACCTTGCATATAATTGGTTGAATATGATAAGAAAGTATCGTGTAGTGGAGTTCTGTCTAGGGTTTGATGAACCAATCATGTTGTTTAAGTCATAACTCAGCCTATAGACCTCCAAATTGTGTGATTTTAGTTGCATATGAAACCTAAGACATAGAACTAGAAATCTCTAGAGCTACTTTGACTTAATTCTGGCTTAATGATATGGAAAATTGAGATAAAAAATAGTGACCTGATGTTGACCCTGTTTTAGAGCAGCTTATGATATTTGGATTATATCTCGTGATTAGGAAG
>JAOQMM010000002.1:18470520-18487826 GCA_027563515.1 Erythroxylum platyclados
TTCTAATATGTGTAAATGTTTAAAAATGAGCATGAATATGTTTTCAATTGTGATCATATTTGTATAAAATTTTGCATATGTCATAGACGACTGTCACATAGTCAATCTATTTTTCTTTATACATGTTATACTTTCCCATTAAGTGAAAGCTTAGCACGATATTTTTTCCTCCGTGTAGGTTGGGAGGAGGTAAGGGACCTGGCAGGGACGTCGAGACCATAGAGGCCATCAGAGTAGTCATAGCTTTGGAGTCAGATGTTTTTATTATCTTTTGTTGTCCACTTTTGCATTTGAAATTTGGACACGGGTTTACATACCCTGTGGGGATGTACATAAGTTGTTTAATATGAATGAAAGTGAATTTTATTTCATTTCTGGGTCCATTGTGTTTTATGGTGATATTATAATTTCTGTTGTGTATTTTAGGCATGTTTCAACGTTTATGATGTATGTGATCAATTCCTTTGTGCATTGTGACGCGTTTTATGTGTAAGTACATTTGTCACATCTACATATCCTCCCAGGGGGTATGTGGGTGTTACACGACTGATATTAGCTAATATGTTAACTCAATGAAATCAATGCTACTTTTAGACACTAAACTTGGAGTTGAGAGTTATGATAACCTCTTGTTCCTTATGAAAAAAGGAAGCTATTCAATTATTATGCTAACCATCATTTAGGTTGAATAGTTGTTGCTTATAATCAAAGCCTTTTGAAATTTTTAAGTATTCACAATTAAATTAAATACATTTACCTATTAGTCAAGCTTTTAGGGCTAAGGATAGTTTTATCTAGTTCAATCAATTCCTCTAATTGTTTATTCTAAAGCTCCCTAGTATAGAAGTAGCTAATAGTTGTAAGTTCTATGATTTTTTAGTAGGCATTTTAGTATGTTTTTAGTTGTTAATTAATTGATTCATGCATGTTTAGGTTTAGAATTGTGTTAGTTGGTTAAATATTTATGTTTTGAGAGTTATGTGGGTTAGAGCATGCTATTGAGCTTTAATTTTGTGTGTTTGAGGTGCTTTGATGTGTTTGTTGGTGTTTGAGATAAGATATCGGAAAACGGAGAAGATTTGGAGGAAGCCCGGCAAAGGACCCAGGGTCATGATCGTGATAGAAACTAATCGTGGCCTGCGCAATAACAGACATGGACCGGCCTCTCAAACTTAATTTTTCGCTAGTTATTTCAGACTTTTGGGCCCAGATAAATCCTAGTCTTTACCTTAAAAAGCCCTAGGACTATAAAAGAGAAGAGAAATGACCTAAAAGGGAAGCCTCCATTTGCCATCTTGAGAAAGAACACAAGGAAGAGGGAGAGAAGGGGAGTTTTAGCCAGCTGCTGTCCAGCCACTCTAACCCAACCATCTCAAGTTATTTTCTATTTCTTCTTGTTATTCATCTCATCTTGATGTATGCTTTGGGTTTGAGGATGTTAAATGTGTTGCTAAGGATGTTCTAAACTCTTTTAGGGATTTTTTCTTGAATCAATATTAGTTTGATTACTTTTGGTGTTAATATGTTGGGTATTATGATTGTTTGTCATATTTGCATACTTCCATAATAAATCGAAGAGTGAATTAATAGTAAAATGATTAGGTTGGGTAATGAGAATTAAACAATCTAATAGATCACACAAACATTTAAATCAGTAATTTATACGAAGAGAGATCTTGTTTGAGGACCCGATTGTCTATTAGAATGCTTAAGATCTAATTAGGTTGTGGGCTGTTTATGTTAATTGAGAGATTGCAATTTCAATAATTCAATTGAATGAGGTTGATTTAGGATTAATGATTATAACTTGAGAGAGACTAATCCACCCTTCGAAAGTCTAAGACCAACATCGCCTTAACACAAAAATGACTAAGTTAGCATTGATGATAGGATAAATCCCCTTTCTTATAATTTGTTAATCTTCCTTATTTGAATTTAAATTGTCAATTGGTGGTGCTCAAATTTGATTTCTTGCATTAATTTAGAATTTTCATTTCAATCACTTCATATTCGATTGTTTACTTTTATGTTTAGTTTTTATTTTCATTTTAATTAAAATTTTAGGCCTTAGACAAATTAGGATTTGATTAGTTCACTAATTACTCGTGGGATCGACATCTCATATACTACGCTATGATTCGTGCGCTTGTGGAATATTAAGGGTTTTATAAGATTAAAACTTACTCAATAGTAGCCAATGATATCTAAAGCTACAATTAAAGCCCTTAATAACTACTACATGACTTCAAATAGGTGACTTTAATGACATCTTTATTGCATCAGATTCTTAAGGCACTAGATGCAATACTAAGCCTTGTAAGGCATTCATATTCTTCCTTTCTATTTTTTAGGTCATTAATCTTAAGTTAGTAGAACACCATTTTACACAGGTAATAGACAAGAAGGCGCTTTATTTATAAGGAGGAATGATATGTGCTTAATTGATTATGAATTTATTCCATAAAACTTAGTGATTATTGCTATGAAAATGCTTAAGATACTCACTTTAGTTCATATTTGATTTTAGGCACAATTCAGAAGTGAAAGAGTTAAAGTGAGTCCAAAGCACTATATTTGAGCCATTTTCCAAAGATATAACTCACTTGTCTTAATGGAGCAAAAATAAGAAGGATTAGAGCAAGAGAAGACAAGAAAATGCTAAAAGAATTAAAGAATTATTTGGTCAAGGCTCTAAGATACATCTCAAGGCCATGAAAAATAAGTCATGGCTGTGAGAGGTGTGTCACGCCTATGACACACCATGTTATGGGCATGACACTAGTTGCATGGTGAGACACCACTCACGACCGTGAGACATTGCCAACTTACCTCGAAACCCTACTTTTTAGTATAAAATCATCATTTTTGTGATAACAGAGACATGAAAGGTTGAGAAACGTTTAAGGGTTTTGGGAAACAATAAGAAGGGTGATAGAGGAGATACCTTGATGACCCATGGAGGGCTAGACATCCTGATGCCAGTTTGGAGGTGAAATTAAAAACGACGAATCGGTTAAGCATTTCTTCTTTGAATTTCTTGTTTCTTTCTCTCTTTAAGAATTGTTTAGGCTATCCTATGCATATGGATTTGGGTTTTGTATATGAATGATCGTATTCTTATTATCATTCGATTGTTTATGTATGAACATATAACTAGAATTTCAATATAATCCGTAATTGATATATTTGAGATTCATTTGTAATGATTAATGATTCGTAATCTTTAGGGATAACTTAACCTAGGTTAAATGACCCGAGCAAATGTGGTTGTTGCCTTGATTAATCAGTTTTCCCAATTCATAATGCGACTGCCCAATTGAATCTAGAGATTGCATACTAGGTTATTCGGTAGTTAGGTTTAATTAAAAAGTGTCACTTAATTAAACAATACCTAGGGGAAAACTCAAGTTAATAGAGCTTATCATTAACCTATGATTGATAGTTGCTAGGAGAGGTTTGAGAACAACAAATCAATGAAATATGTTTAATTGGGAGTAGGCTAAGATTGAACCAAAAAATCGGGTCCCTAATGATTTCATCACTTTCATCATTTTTTAATGTTTTCTTTAATTTCTTTTTATTAGTTTAGTTTTTTCTTATTTTCTTATTTTAAAACAAACCAAATCCCCCCAAAACCTAAACACTGATTAATTTCATTTCAACAACTTTACACATACTCTCTGTGGGATTGACCTAGACTCACCACTTCTATAGTAGTAGGTCTAGTTTATTTTGAATAACGTTACAATGCACTACGTCAGGGAAACTTGACAAGGCCATAGTGAGTTATGAGTGGTTAATGAAATTCTAAAATAGTTGTGCAAAACATAGTGATAGCCTATATTATGATCATTCTCCAAAAAAAATCTCAAGATTGATATGGTTTAACTTGGGGTATTTCCATTCAGATTTTTAAATCATCTATGCAACAATAAAGGCTTCTATGATGCAATGCCTAGGGACCTTGAGATGATTCTTTAGGGTCTTACATCTTATAATCTCGATAAGAATCTTGGGCCACTAAGAATTAATTAAAGAAGTTTAATTAGTTTCTTCTGCTATGAAGACTCTTCTAAACAGACAAAGAGACTTATATGATCATTTAAGGGATATTGTAAAAAAGATGATGGAAAAAGAAATGTTGGATGATCATACAAAATTCTTTCACGAGTACATCTCCCTAATTTTGGAATTATTTAGGGTGATATGGCTTATATGTGGTGACTCCAACACTAATATTTTTCATCAATATAAAATGGCTAGTAGAAACAAGAATATGATCTCTTCTTCATCTAATGATGATGGTATGGTACTTAAGATTAGAAAGAGCTTTTGTATTATACTAAGATGTTCTTTGAAAACATGTTGGGAATTTAAAAAGCTTTAATTCTCTCTTTATTAAAAATCAATAATTTCCTCTCAAAACTAATATATAGAACCCAAATTGAAATTTTATGCGAACTTATCTCCTTTAATGAAATTGAGAAAGTCATCTTTAGTATTTGATAGGTGTAAATTATACTATGTTTTTATAGATGTTTAAGTGTGTTTTTAAGTGTTTATTATATGATTATCGTATGTATAGGCTTAGAATTATGTTATTGTTAATGATTGTATGTATTCTAAGTGTTTGTTTGGTTTAGAGTAAGAATTGGATCAGAAACAGTAGAAGTAGGAATAGGTTCAACATTAAAGATTGAAAATTCTATTATTTCTCCCAAAACAGTCATGCTCAGGTTCACGTTCTTCACGTTAATCAAGGTATTAGTAGTGGCCATAAAAGGCCTCCCTAGGAGTATGGAGTACTCCTTTTCTTTCTCCTTCACTCCCCCTTATGTCTAGGACAACAAAGTTTACGAGCACAATCAATCCTCCAACTTTCACCAACACGTCTTCCATTATTCCTTTCAGATAACAGATTGACCTATCAGCTAGTTGCAAACACATGTTCGTAGGTTTTAACTGTCTCAGATCCAATTTCTCATAAATAGAGTGAGGCCTAAGATTTATGCTTGCTCTAAGATCAAGCATACCCTTAACTTCATCACCATTACCCATTGATACTTGAATGATAAAACGTCCTGGATCTTTCAGTTTGGGGCATAAATACGGCTGCAGAATTGCAGTTGGTACTTCTGAAACTAGCACTTTTGTTAGGCTTAAACTTTTGTTTCTTGATGCTCAGTTCCTTGAAGAACTTGACATAAGCTGAAATGTTCCTAATCAAATCTAACAAGGGCAAATTAATATTAACCTTAGAAAGCAAATGATATAGATAGGAAAACTGCTCATCTTGTTTCGATTCCTTAAGGTGGCTTAGGTATGGAATTTGTGGTAGATAAGGATCCGTTGCCTTGTGTAGTTTTTGTCCTTCACTGTCCTTGGTGTCATGCTTAAGTTGTTCACCTTTTTTAATGTGACTTGAAGAGTTTCTCCCATTGCTTTTCTCATTCTGTTCATCTTCTTCTTGCATGAGGCTTTCCTTCTCTTGATCATCAGCATCAGATAGCTCAGAAGGAAGCTCAATATGATTGTCAACCACTTTACCACTTATTAGAACGATAATTGCTTGGGCTTGCTCAAGTTGCCTTGGCAACTTTCCCTTTTGATTATTATGCATTTGCGTAGCAAGTTACCTTACTTGAGTCTCAATCCTCTTGACAGACGCTTCTAAGGAGTAGAATTTCTTTTTGTTCATTTCCTTATTCTGAGTTATGACCTAAATGAATGCATTTAGGCTTTCCTCCAAAAACGGTTTTCTTGATAGGTTTTCATCTGAGGATTGCCCTAGGAAAAAGTTTGGCCTCTAGAAATTTTGATACTGTGGTTGCGGTTGCATCGGTGGATTGTTGCTTTTTCAAGCGAAATTGGGGTGGTTTCTCCAACCAGGGTTGTAGGTGTTCGAATATAGATCATTTCTCTCCCTAGGTTGAAAACTGTTAAATGAGTTAACTTGTTCTTCCCCATCTTCCAAAGGTTCATCAGAATATAAACAAACATTCGCTCCTTGACCATAAGTTCCACATATACCATGCACTTCTTGATTTGGAACGTTTTGGGGTGGCCTTGTAATTATCATCTTCACATGCCTCGTTAATTCGGCTAACTGCATCGCCATTTCTTGATTTGAGCTCATTTCATGAGCTCCAGCTCTTCTTCTCCTCATGCTGTTTTATTGAGAATTTACCCCCAACATTTTGAAGATTTCATATGTTTCTTTGGCTATCCTTTCTCCTACAGCTCCTCCTATTGCATTGTCTACCGTGTACTAGCATTGTTGCGTCAACCCATCATAAAAGAACTGGTTCTACATATGGAGTGGAAAATGATGGTGTGGACACTAAATGAGCAGGAGTTTGAAGCGTTCCTATGCCTCATAGAATGGCTCTTCCTCCATCTAAGTGAAGGTAGCTATTTTTGTCTGCAATCAAAAATCTTCTGATAGTAATAGAAATTTCCTATAAACTTGTTGTACACCTTTTCCCATATAGTCAATGAACTGGGTGAAAGGGTCATCAGCCATGCCTTGGCCCGATCCTTTAATGTGTATGGGAAGCACCTCATCCTGAGTTGATCTTCATCTAGGCCATCCAACGGGAATGTCTGGAGACTGGTGTAAAATTTCCGAATGAAGTTTAAAGGGTCTTCATTGGGAACCCCATAGAATGATGACAGCTTGTTGTACTGGATACTTTTCAGTTCATAGTTCCTAGCTATCTCTTACAATCGTATGCATAAAGTGGTAGTACCGATTACCGGTCTGTCATACTCCTTTATCACTAGCTGTCTTTCACCTATCTCTTGATCTTCTGGTTTAGGTCCCTCGAGATTATCTTCAACGTCCCTTGGAGGTCCTCTTATCCGATGTATGTTTTCAATAAAGGGAGCAAGTTCACCTTCCTGAGACCTTCTTCCTTGTGTAAATCAAATAAAAGCAATAGTGAATTAATAAGAAAATTACTAAAACAATTTAATGAAATAACACGACAAAAATTTATGCATAAACAAGCACAAACAATCAAAATCACTTTGGCAAATAAAAATAATCAAAATTAATTCAAGTTTAAATGCTAAACACCTCTCGAAGTTTCTACCATAACTTATCAGACTAACTTGTTTAGTCACCACCTTTTTACCTTTCATTTGTCATGCAAAATTTAAAAAATAATCCAATTAACATTCATGCCATCTTTACACCATTTCCACTCAATTTATCTCACATTTGGATCAAAACATAAGTATTTGTAACCAAAATCAAGATATGAGGACAATTAAAAGCAATAGAAACTAGGCACAATAGTGCTCACTTATCCTTATCCCCTATTCTAGTCTCTAAATGATACTTACATAGGTTGCCCCTGGTTCTTAAAGTGGTTAATAACTTCAATCCTTTAAGATAACAATTTGTCAAAACTAAGTTCATGTGCTTGGAGCCCTGAGCTCTTACTTTATTGATGTTAGTTATTGAATAGGTTAGTTACTTAAGGGGTAATGTAATACAACTTTTATTGTTGTCTCACTTGGCTTTGTTTTGTTTTACTTTGTCAACTACTTTGCTTCATAGAGTTATATATACTTTTGTATATCTCCAGGTCTTTGCCTTATCTTAATAAAATTTTAACTTCCAAACAAAGAATTTTAATTTTTTAAAAATTTAAACTGATTTCTAAAAAAATAGTTATTTTTCCTAATTTGATAAAAATTAATAATTAGGTTGATTTCTAATTTAAATTTTAGAAAAGTTTTTTATAATTATAATTAATTATATTTTAATTAGATTGAAAAGAAATAATTAAACTCCTCAAAATTAAGAAAAGTGATTTCTTAAGCAATTAAGAAAGGGCTTTCTTAATTAAATATATCATTTTGATTAAGATAAATTAAATTTACTTTTTATTTAGACAATTATTATTTAATTTAGTTATAAATTTTTTACTTACTTGTGAACAAAAAAGTATTTGATTTATTAGTAAAGATATTTTCTATTAAGTTTTCATTTTAAATAAAGAAATTTGAGCTTTATTTTATATTTTAAAATAAGTTTTCTAATTTATTAGGAAAAAATTTTCCAATTAATCAAAAATTAATTTCTATATAAATAACATAAATGTCTTATTAATTAAACCTAAAATTGTTTTATTTAATTTTGAAATTAGTTTTATTTAATATTAGAAAATATTTTTTAATTAAGGAAAAGTATTTTCTAATTGCATTGGAAACAATTTACTAATTAGATTAGAGTGCCTTAAATTTTGTATTTTGAAAAAGGAGTTTTTCTGGATAGTAAATTGTAAAAAGAGTAATTTTACAAAAATTATTCTCATTTTGGCATATGAATTTAATTCATTTATGAATCAATGAGTTTAATGTAATTTAATTATTGAAGGAGTTGGAAATATTATTTTTTTGATTTTGAAAATCAATAACTTTAATCAAACATGGCTAATTAAAAATCTCAATGATTATATTTTAAAACCGCACTTTCAAACCAACTTGACTAACCTCTCTCTAAGATTTTTTCCTAGATAGCCATATTTTTAAAAATTCTTTTACTCCTTTCATTCCATTGAGCATAAACATTTCCGAGCACTATTTTTTGCATTTTTAGATCATCCATTTTCATTGTTTGCCGCTTGGAAAACTAACTATCCAGATCATACTGGCCAATTATTAAGAATTCCATATTGTAAAAGTTTTTGATGTGCTTCTACATGAACTATAAATATCTAGACTTGAAAAATATGTGCTCAACAGTTTTGGATTAAAAATTATATAAATTCATAAGTTGTAAGGACAATAATGAAGTTCTTTAATTTATTATAAATGCTCATCTTATCCATAAAAGCCAACTATAAAATAAATTGAACTAATTAATGGAATCGCTTGCTTCATCTAAACTATGCTTTGCTAGTATATTTTACATGTAGATTTCTCAAAGAGTTTCTACAAGAAAAGTTAATGAAGATGCTAGAAGAATGTTTGCTCCACACTTATGAGTTTATTTCTTCTTCGTTTTCAAATTCATTAATTTTCAAAAATAAGGTATCCATTTTCTATATTAATGAAGCAAGTTGAAATTAATTTGATTATCAATGCTTAAAAATATTTTCCTAAACAACCTAAATCACACAACAAGAAAATATACGATGAATTATCTTAATCCAAACTATTTCAAAGTATAGAATTTTCCAAAAATTAATCCCTATTAAGCTAATTATCAAAATATTAATAAGCATAGTAAATTAATTCCATACATAAGTTGTACATCATCGTTAATGCACACAACATAAAATAAACCAAAAAAAACTAGAAAATAATGAAGAACAAAGAATTTAGGAAAATTAGTGTTCCCCCAAAATTGAAAGGTTGTGTAGCTACAATTTAAGAAGTACAAAATGACAGTGGGTATCAGAAAACAATAAGTGAAACAACATCAAAAGACCTTTGAATCTATGATTTTAAACTTCTTTAACTAAAAACAAATGAAATCAAAATCAAAATCATGTAAAGCAAACTAAAATCGATTGCTAAATATTCCTAAATAAATTTAAAAACACCTAAATAATTTGGTTTCCTAAAAAAAGTGTTGTTTTACAAGTCACTTAGCAAGAATTCTTACTCAATTCTAAATTATATACTTATTAACTTGCAAATTTGTCATTGCTTTAATAGTATATGGTTATCCATCTGATGTTATTCAGTATTGGTTGAATCAGTTTTCCAATTCCTATGCTCATTTTGGGTTTCCCTTATGTTCTAATCATTCAAGCATGGAAATTAAAATTTTCATATCTTCAACCTTTTTTAAAGCCCTTTTCAGATTTTTTAACTTTCTTACAAAAAGGAAGTGTTTATGGATGTTCTTAGAGATGTATAGAATTGTAGAATCTTTGGATGCAATGCCTACCAACTTATAAGGAAACTCCAGATCCTTAGAAATAGGTTAAAGACTTTCCTTAAAACAGGTCAATCTTCAGTAGTTGATATGTTACATGAAGCTAAGAGTGAATTGAGAAAAGCTAAGGATGATTGCTATCAAAATCCCTATAGTTTTATTTTAAAAACTATTGAAGCAAATAAATTGGAGTTATACGATAAGGCTCTTCAAGATCACAACTCTTTACTTATGTAAAAGGCTAGGATCACTTG
Source organism: Erythroxylum platyclados (assembly GCA_027563515.1). Taxonomy (NCBI): domain Eukaryota; kingdom Viridiplantae; phylum Streptophyta; class Magnoliopsida; order Malpighiales; family Erythroxylaceae; genus Erythroxylum; species Erythroxylum platyclados. The sequence goes on from JAOQMM010000002.1 coordinate 18,480,670, forward strand.
GATAAAGGAGGGAGACTTCAATACCAAAATGTTCAACAATTATATCTTAGCAAGGAGAAACTCCAGTAAGATTAGTAGTCTTCTTGATGATTACAACTACCCGGTGACAGAAAAATCCTCTATAGAAGACATAACTTTCAAATACTTTGAAAACCTATTTGGAGTTGCAAGACCCTCTGGTATTTCTAATTTGTAGGAGCTTGTGGAGCATATTGGTTCTCCTATCATCTATCCCAAGATGCATTGTTGAAACTCCAATGACTAGCTTCACTCCAGGAAATCAAATAAGTTCTCTTTAGTCTCAATCCCAAAAAGGCTCCAAGTCTATATGGTTTGATGCCCATTTCTTCCAAATTACCTGGCATATTACAGGTAATCTACTTATGCTTATGGAAAATGTCTTGGAATTCCTAAAATCTGGAAATTTTTTGAAAGAAACCAATGCTGCTTATATGTGCTCGATTTCGCTTAATGTAAATAGCCTTGATAAGTTTCAACCCATTTCACATTGTAATAATATCTATAAGGTGATATCCAATATTCCATATAATAGATTAAAAGACTCCTTGAACCAAATTATACTTGTTAACCAATGAGCTTTTATTCTTAGAAGAACAATCTTTAATAACATCCTCTTAGTTTAGGAATTATTGAGGGATTATAATATATGAAGATCTACTAAAATTTGTACCATTAAAATAAATTTCTCTAAGGCTTTTGATAGACTTTAATGGAATTTTCATCTTAATTATCCTTGAATGGTTTGCTTTCCCCAATTTCTTTATTAATTGGATCTATGCTTGTCTCTTAACCCCTCATATAGTATCCCCATCAATGGCTCTCTTATTGAACAATTTAGAGGATCTATTGGACTAAGAAAATGAGATCCCTTATCTCCTTACCTTTTTCTATCTTTATGGAAATTCTTAACAGAATTATATGCTTTAACATTTCAAGGTGTGCTTCTTTCAACTTCCATCGTAAATGCAAGGAGATTCTCTAAACTTATTTGTGCTTTACAGATGATCTCTTATTTTTATGTGGAGTAGACCATATTTTTATCTTCACTTTGTTTCAATCTCTCCATTCCTTCTGCAAGTTATCTGGTTTAAACATCAACCCTTTTAAGAGAAGAATATATTTCTCCTTAGACATTACCAATACTGGAAGATTTCAATAAATATTTGATCTGAATTTGCATATCTTGCCTTTCAAGTATCTTGGGGTATCTTCTAAAAGCTAAAATATTAGGACTGCATAATGATCTTGAAGAAGTACAAGAAAATGATCAATGCCTTGTAGAATAAATTACTTTCACAAGCTAGAAAAGTTCAGCCCATAATCTCAATGTTAAACAATCTTCACACCCATTGGAGCTCACATGTCCACTTACCTAAATAAATCAACAAGAAAATTTTTGTACAAGAAAATTAAGAAATGCAACAAAAATTTTCTTTGATCTGGCAAGAGTGATAGCTCTAAAGGAGCTAATATCTAATGGAAACAATTATGTTGGAGAAAATAGGAAGGTGGACTAGGATTTACTTCAATCTAAATGTTTCAAACAATCTAGGTGGCTAAAAGAATTTGGATGCTTTTTAATGGTAAGGAATCTCTTTAGAGCAAATGGATGAATGAATCCTATCTAAATGATTTTACTTATGGTAGATTATAGAAAAGAAAGAAAATTCTTGGCCTCTCATTCAAATTCTACGAAAATGATATGTTATGTATCCTTTTATTTAAATCCAAGCTGGGAAGGGTGAGGATACTTGGTTTTGGTTTGAAAATTGGACCAATCTAAACCCCCAATGCTTGAGAGAAGATACTTTAGCTCCCATATCTAGTTCCACCTTAAGCTCAAGTCACGAATTTCATAATTCACAACACTTGGCATTTTTTAGGTAGGGGATGGAAGACTTCCAAGTTACTTTCCCAACTACTTGCTTAACTCTCTTTAGCTTATAAACCTATTTGGTGCGTCAACAACAATGGAGAGTTCTCTAACTCCTCCTGCCTTAAAGCTCTTATGTCATTCACTCCACTCATTATTTGGTTCAATGTTGTTTGGAAAAGTTCTTTGAAGCCTAAAACTTCATTTATCACTTGGTTAGCGTCTAGAAAAATATTGAAACCAAACATAGGATTATTGGGTCTAATGATATCCTCTATGAGTTATGCTATCTAAAAACTAAAACTATCTTTACTTCAAATGCAACTACACAACCTCTATTTAGGCTAGAATGCAACACACAATAAGTCTTTTTTTCCCAGCCATTGCTAGGGATAAAATATTGGTGTAGGATGAAAACAAATATCACACTTTGAGGAAAGATCAAATATGTTTAAGCTTTAGCCTAAACTATTCATTGTATGCAATATGGATGGAAATTAGCCAAAGATTGTTCAACAAGATCAAAACTAATAAACATGCCTTAGCACATAGGGTACATTGCTGGTTTAGAGAAACCTTGGTCACTTATCAAGCAATTGAAAAGAGGAGCATTCATCTTAGAAGGAGATGGAATCTTTAATGTTTAAGTTTCTTCCTAAGGATAATAGATAGGAAATTGATGTTTTCTTACTATACTTGCTTAGTACAACCTTGTAATGTCTCCTTTTGCTGCATTTTAAGTAATATTGATGAATTTTTTAACTTTAAAAAAATTAATAGGATATGTGCTTAATTGATTCTACATTTATTCCATAACACTTAGTAAGTAATACTATGAAATGCTTAAGAACTCATTTTGGTTCATATTTGGTTTTAGGTACAATTTGGAATCATAAGAGCTAAAGTAAGTTGAAAGTCCATTCTTTGAGCCTTTTTTTGAGATTCACACTCAATTATCTTCATGGAACAAGAAGGAGAAGGATTAGTGCGAAGAGGAGACAAGAAAATGCCATAAAATGAAGAATATATGATGCAGCGCAAGATTCACAACCATGCATTAAAAGTCATGGCCGTGGGCATCAAGTCATAGCCACACATCAAAGTTCACGACCATGAATCTCAATATTGCAATTCACAGTCGTGACTCAAAATTCAGTGTTGTGACTTTTGTGACCTGGGCACCTGATACCTAATTTTTTACTATAAATAGAACGTTTGGACGAAAAAAGGAGGATGAATCATTTTAAGAGCAAAATGAGGGGCAGAGCACGCAGATTTTGGAGACCTATGGAGGGCTAAGCTTCCCCATCCCGATTCAAAGGCGAAATCAACGTCAAAGACACGTTTTAAGCATCCCTCCATTGTGTTTGTTGTTCTTTCTCTCTTATGGGTTGATTATGTTATCCTATGTTCATTGTTTGGGTATTATGTAAAAATGATTGAATGCTCTATTTGATTTTTTTATGTTAACCCATTACTAGAATCTTGAATACAATACATAATCGTTGTGTTTGGATTCATTTGTTGCAACTACTGGTGTTAAATCATTAGGGATAATGTAACATAGGTTAAATGACCCAAGCTTGTTTGGTTATTTCCTAGATTGTTCTGTTTTCCTTATTTGTAATACAGTTGTCCGAATAAATCTAGAGAGCCTGTTCTAAGCTATATGATATCTAGGTTTAATTAAAGAGCTTTTTTCTAAATTAAACACGACCTAAGGGAAAACCAAGATTAACAGAGTTTGTTGTTAATCTACGATCAATAGTTGCTAGGAGAGGTATGTGAATAACAAAATAATGAAGTATACTTATTCGTGTGTAGGCCAAGATTTAATCGAAGGCTGGATCCCTTACATATTCATCATCTTTATCACTTTTTAATTTTTTGCTTTAATTTGGTTTTGTTAGTTCAATTTCATTTCATTTTGCTATTAAAAAACCAACAAAACCCCCAAACCTAGACACCAATTATTTTCATTGCAAAAGCTTTACACACACTCTCTGTGAAATCGATCTAGACTTATCACTAGCTATAGTTTTAAGTTTAGTTATTTTTGTAGTGTTACGATGCGCTACCAATTTTTGGCATCGTTGTCGGGGAGTGCAGTGTTTTAGTTTTATTTTTTATTTTAATTGGTGTTGTGTATATATTTGTTTCTAATTTGTTTTTACATTTATTTATTTATCTTTTCACGTTTGTTTGTGTTTGTATATAAAAAAGACACATGGAAAGGAGAATGTCACTACTGAATATCATCAATGCTATTGATGGAAAATTTTCCTATAACTCATATTCTTAATCCTATAACCAAGTTTGGTGTGATCATACAAACTTTAGTTATGGATGGAATAGCCAGGAAAACTACTTCCTAGATGAGTTGTAGGACGTACAACAATTCTCGCATATACCAGAAGCCTCTAATTCTAACTCAAGTACATCTCTGGAAGATTTAGTTATGTTTCTTGCTACAAATACTCTATAATTTCAGCAGGATACAAGTTCTAGAATCTAGAACTTGGTAGGCCAGATGGTTCAACTGACGGTAGCTATCAGCTGCCTAACATCACAAAACCGAGAGATGCAACCATCTCAACCCGAGGTGTACCCAAGAAACATTAGTGTGGAAACCATAAAGAGTGGAGATGAGCTAAAGAATGTTGAGAGGACTACTCAAGAAATTGCTTGTGAAGAAGAAGTTGAGAAGGAGCTTAAAGGAGACAAAGATATATCATATAACTCAAAGGTGAGTACTGAGTCCATAATTATTGTTAAGACTAACCCTTCACCTTTACCTAGCAAATTGGAGAAATTAGACAAGGAAGAAAAGGGTGAAGAGATATTTGAAATATTTCAAGAGGGCGAGGACTCAGTAGAGATTAAGAGTTTAAAGATAGGGAAGATGCTGAATATGAGAGGTTATCAACTTAGGCCCTATCCTGAAGAACCTCGAGTGGATAAAGCGAAAATTATGACACTTGAAGGTCATAATTTTGTCGCGTGATGAGGAAAACAAGGAGTCGAGCCAGCAACAATAAACAAAGGTGCTTCTTGGGAGGCAACCCAAGGGAAGTTTATTTCTTTCCTTTACATTTTTGCATTTATTAGGATATGCATGTGTGTTTTAGGTTTGTTTGTTTCTTATTTGTTTTTATGTTTTCAAACAAAATGAGAGAGAGAATAAAACAAACAAACAAATAATTTCTCTTTTTCTATTTCTTCTAGGATTATATAGTTATAATTAGAGAGTGAATTGACTAGAAAAATCTAGTTGATCATATACTTTTACTCTTATGATTGGTCAATATAAATTATCTTTAAAAGAGTAGTTAATAGTGGTAAACACAAGCCGGCGAGATTTTGAGCCTTTATAGACTAACACATCCATATCAGTCTCATTGTCTTTTATTTATATGTGACCTTCATGACATGTGCATCCTGACATTGCTTTGATTTTCTATTTAAGATCACATTTTTATCATATACGTTAACATGGAAATGATATAGGCTTTTTTTGTTTCACAAGTTACATTAGCCAAATAGCCTACCTTTTGATATGAATTTTCACTTTGTTAAGCCACCTTCAGCTTTGTTAGCCTTTCTTTTTGTGCTAATCATATTACATGCTTTAAACCTAACCAATTGTCCTACCCAAGCCTTAAAGCTAATGGAGCATTTGTTAATTATTGATAACTGTGGATGCACAAAAATATGTGTGGGGATGCATATATATGTGGGTTGGTTAAAATGATTGGAATGTCATTTTATCTCTTATTAATGAATTCCAAATGTTGATGTAGCTTCTTTCAATTTTTATTGAAAAAAAGAAGGAAAAAGAGAAAAGGAAAAGGAAAAGAAAAGAAAAGAAATATTTGTTTAAATAAAAGTATCGACAAGGAAATGCATATATTTTGCAAAGATATTCATTATTAGTTTTTCCTCTTAAAGTTGTATGGAATGGGTGATTTAAGTATGATGCATATAAGGTAGATGTTGTTTTGAAGGATCACTCCTTATAGTTTTAATATATTGTTATCATCAATTTTTATGAGTGTTCCCTTCTAACTAGTTATGTTTCATGTGGTTTATGGTGTGAGAGCTTGAATTTGAGCTGTGAAACATAGTTTTTGCATTCATCCTAGCCGATGTACACAGTTTTGAGTGAATGTTCATTTTTGTGCTTGATGTTGCACTGAGTGTTACTTTTGCTTCACTAGCTTTGACGGATTTTGTGCTACATTACCCAAATACATCTCACATTAACCCTTGCCCATATTACAACCTTAGAAAAGTCCATTGATTCATGATTATGCATATGAATCTTAATGTCGGAGAAGTCAATTGTTATGCAAAGTTGTGTAGTGTCTTGATCATGAATGGTGTTTAAGTGTACCTATGAATTTACCATATTTAAACACATTTTATCAAAGCCCACTCCTAGATTGATCAATTTCTAAAGGTCATGATTGTTGATTGATCATGAGTAGAACCATTAAATGTTGAGTTCTTGCTATGGTTTTAGAAGTTATTTCTCTTTTCTTATGACTATCTATTCTTGGGAAATATGGAAAATGAGTAAGTGTTTTGGTTTATGACTTTGACTTTGTTGTTTTACCTGAGGACGGTCAACAACTAAGTGTTGGGAACTCAATCTGTGCTTAATTGATTGTACATTTATTCCATAACAATTAGTGGGTAATACTATGAAATGCTTAAGAACTCATTTTGGTTCATATTTAGTTTTAGGTATAATTTGGAAGCATAAGAGCTAAAGTAAGTTGAATCACATTCTTTAAGCCGTCTTCTTGAGATTCACACTTAATTGTCTTCATGGAACAAGAAGGAGAAGGATTAGAGTGAAAAGGAGACAAGAAAATGCCATAAAATGAAAAATATGTGATGCAATGCAAGAGTCACCATTATACATCAAAAGTCATGGCCACGAGCATCAAGTCATAGCTATGAACCAAAATTCATGGTCGTGAGAATCAAATAATAGGTATGCATCAAGGTTCATGGCCATGAACCTCAATATTACAATTTACAGTCGTGACTCAAAAGTCACTGCAGTGACTTTTGTGACCTGGGCACCTGAAATCTAATTTTTTTAGTATAAATAGAACCTTTTGAAGACAAAAGGAGGATGGATCATTTATGAATTGTTTTGGGAGAAAAATGAGGGGCAGAGCACAGAGATAAAAATTTACTTGCATGTTTAACCATAATTCCACCTCAATCAACAAGTTATCTTAGCCCTCCAAGC
>JAOQMM010000002.1:18491092-18506832 GCA_027563515.1 Erythroxylum platyclados
ATGAATTATCTCTCATGAAATTCTCAGGTGATTTTCGATAACAATGAATTACTATGCACAATAATGGGTTATTACACAACCAGCCAAGCCTAAAATGACATGCAGATGGGAAGCGTACAAGGAACAGAACAAAACAAAACAACAACAGAAGACGTTGTATTCAAAACAATCTCTATGTTGTTTGCGTTAAACTCAAACAAGGTTTGCGTTTAATGTAAACCACATTTGCATATGCAAACCGCAGACGTTTGCATAAATGTAAAACGTCTACGTTGTGCGTTTAACACAAACCGCAGACATTTGCGTTAAACACAAACTTGTCTGCGTTTTAGACACTGTCAAGGGTTATTGAGGGGCATAAACAGTAAAGGTGCCTAAAAGTTAAATCAGAAAATAGGGAGGCAGTGGAGGCGTAAAGGCTGAGAGGCGTGGTTTTCGTTTCATCGGAGGAAAGGTTTTCAGCAGCGATTTTTTGGGTTCTCCCTTCATTCTTCATCACCGAGAAACTACGGAGAAGATGGCTAATGCTTGGAGCTTGAGGATGGAGATGGAGGGCTAAGTTTCCAAGTCGGTTCAATGGAGATGTCGACACCTAGTCACGGTTAAGCTATTTTATCATTTTAATCTTGTAATTTCTTTTCGGATTGTTGTGTTGTTAGATTGATTTGATTGGGTTTTGGATAGATAATCAGAATATGTTATTTTGATTTTTCTATTTCGAACTTATTGCTACACTATTGAGCACATCTAAAGTAATCATATGCAGCATATTCATCAATTTAAATGTTAAACTACGCACAATGCCATTATCATCAACGATCAATTGTAAAGTACTCAAAAATTCTAAAGTTAATTTCACGTATGAATTTTTTCGAAATTGAGCAAAGTTATCCCATCCTATGTTATGCAACAATTCATTGACTCATTCAGCTATTCCTAATTCAATAATAGTTCTAGAATCGACAAATTGATTAGGAATAATTTGACAGTTTTTTACAGCTGCGTACCTTTGTCTACTCTCTTGAGTATGAAATTGAAGGCATTCCTTGTTTTCTTTTGAATTGAATTTTTGTTAACTTGTTTTCATTAATTAAAGCTCCCCAATTTTATTGTTTATTTTTGTAAACGAGATAAATCTGTTGTTCCCTGTGGAGACGATCACTACTCACTCTATACTTGTATTACTCACTCTATACTTGTATTTAGTGAATTAAGGTAATTTATTTTTGTTGGTTTGACACCCACCACTAACATGAAAAGTAGGGTGTACCTTCAATCTCTCGGGAAATTTTAATCTATATACCATGTTCTCCACTTTACTTAGCACTTTAAATGGTCCATCATACTTAAGCACCAATCATTGCTGTCCTTTCTTCTTCATCACGAGTGTACACCACAGGACATTTGTCACTTGTCCTTTATTGTGCAATCTTGTGTGGAGTGAGAGGTTATTGACCCACGACTATCTCAAAAGGACTTTTCTCCTTTGAAAAAGATTTGACGAAGTTATATAGCAAATTTGTGTAGTATCAAGTAAACTCAACCAATTACATTAACTTGCACTTACAAAATGCCTTAAGTATTCCTCTAATAAACCACTGATCCTCTCAATTTTTCCATCCATTTGTGGGTGATTTACAGTTGGAAACTTTAAATTACAACCCATCACATTAAAAAGAGATGTCTAGAATCAACCCGTAAATTTGGCATCTTGGTAACTCATAATGTTCGTAGGGAAACTGAAGTATTTCACCACATTCTTATAAAACAACCCCACTGTAATGTTGGAGAGACAAGATGCTGATGCTAGCAAAAAGATTGCATAATTGGAGAATCGATCTACAACCACCAGGATTGTCACCATATTGTCTACCTTTGAAAACCCACTAATAAAATCCATCAAAGCTGACATACATGATCTTTTGGGAGTTGATAAGGGTTGTAGCAAATAGGCTTCCTTCTTTCTCTTTGACTTATCCAACTACCACACAAGGCACGTCTTGACATACAACTCAATGTCATTTTCCATCTTTGACCAATAGTACGAAAGAGATAGAAGCGACATCATCCTTTGAACTTTAGGGTGATCGGCTCACTGTGAGTCATGAGTCCCCTTCAATAGTGTCTCTACAAGCCACCAAAACTCAGAACATACATTTTAAAACTCTTTATTATCCACAAGCCACAAAAAATCCAATCATCATCGAGTCAAAATTTACGTACAACATATTCATTGGCTTTAGAGATTAACTTACAGTGTGTGTTGTCTAATGGAGCTGCAGTTTTAATTTGCTCTAATAGGTTAGACTCCACCCTACTAATGCCATATAAGGTCGTGAACACCTCCTTCCAACTCAAGGAATTAGCTATGTTATTATGCCTTCCAAATTTATGCTCCCACAAGAAGTCATATTTAGTATAAAACTGTTGCCACTGGGCTTGCTTCGCAAACAACTTCTTTTGGGCCTTTAAAAATTTATTGGCAACATTTTCAGTACAATCAACGAACCTTGTCCCTAACAAGTATACTCACCATGTCTCAAGGCAATGCACCACTACAAGTATCTCCTTTTTATATGTCAAGTACTGATGCTATGCACTATTGAGCTTTTGACTCTCAAATGCTATAAGCTGACCTTCATGTACTAGGACTATCAATGGCTTTATTTGGTGCATTTGTATGTACCTCAAATGTAAGATCAAACTCAGGCAGCTTAATTACAATTCAGTTGAGATAACAACTTTAGGTATCTCGAATGCCTCATAACACGCTTCTGATCAACACTACTCTTGTTTTTCTTTAGTAAGTCCATCAATGGCATCGTTTTCTTTAAGTACCTCATTGTATAAACTACTTGTAGTAGTCAGTTAGTCCAAGAAAACTCCACAACTCTTGTACTATCGTGGGGATTTGTCACTCAGCTATCACCTTCACTTTATTCAGATCCACTATGACCTGACTCTTACTCACTAACTAACCCATGAATCTGATCTTTGACTACGCAAACTCACACTTCTCTAACTTCATGTAGAGCTTGCTTTGCCTCAGCCACTCAAACACTTTCCTGAAGTGCTCCATATGTTCTGCAATATTAGCGTTATTCATTAAGATATCATCGAGATACACCACAACAATCTCATCAAGGAATTCATACAACGAGTTGTTGATCAGGTTGTAAAATGTTGTAGGGGCATTAGTCAATCCAAATGACATGACTAAGAATTACTATGGCCCATATGGAGTCACACATACTTTGTCTTTTGCTCATCACCCTTAGTTGTCCGCACTTACCAATACCTACTTTGAAGATCAAGCTTCATGAAAATTATATCCCTCAATAATTTGTCCATGAAATCTTAAACTAAGAAAACATGTTCCTTTATTTTATTTTTACCTTGTTTAAGGCTTTATAGTCCACGTACACATGAAATGTTCCATCTTACTTCTCTTAAAGCAGCACTATATGGGGCTTTGGAAGGTTGGACAATCCCTGCCTCCAACAATTCATCAAGTTGTTTTTGAAGCTCTCTCAACTCCAACAGGGACATCTTATATAGGGCACATGTAGGTAGGACAACTCTAGGAACCAACGCAATCTTATGGTTGATCTCTCGATAAGGGGGAAGATTCTTAGGCAACTGTTTTGGCATTATATCCTAAAAATCCCTTAATAAATTTACAATTGCATCGGAAATTTCCACCACATGGTCTTCATCAATCTCCCATATGGTAGTAAGATAGACTCTGTGTGTTTCTTCAATCCTTTCTTAATGTTCATGGTTGAAACATATGCTACCATCAATGTATCATCCATTATTACACCACCAAATCTATAGTAGTTAACATAGAAGGAATTTTGTTCATACATGATCATCATACCTTCCGAATATGAATACAACATTGCCTTTGTTACCTTCAAGAAATAGATCTCCAGTATCAACTCAAATGCCTCACAACCCTTACAATTTTTAATCCTCACACTCCCACAAAATTATTAAGAAAGCACCACAACAATAATAGAAGCACAAAAAAGATACAAAAAACGCTACCCTTTATTTCTTCCCTCAAAGTATACAAAGGAATGATCTTAATCTGTGTTGCGAGGAGTTAGGCTCATTTGAGCTATTTATAGGCATCACTTGCTTAATGGCTAAGTTACAATTCAGAATCCTAACTAAACTCATCTAAGTAGATCACATCTTATCCTAATTAGATTACATCACCTTAACCAATAGGATGACATCTCCATCTAATTAGGACTTTATCTGATATGATTTGACTACACCACAACTAACAAGATAAGATGTTACATTTGTCTAAGAATGGTATATCCATATGCACGAAGATTATCACTATCTTCAAATAATCCTCTCACATGGTCTTTATTTTTTAAAGCTGATGTCAATCTGTTATGATCTTATTTGCCACATCATCTAAGATCTCCCCATATTCTCTATCTATTGATGATGATTCATCCAAGCCTAAAGCCCTTCATAGCACACTGGTTTGTTCCAATGCTTACCTATGTCAAGTCCATTAGTCATGGTCAATTCATTTGACATTTCTTCTGTATCATACACTCACTTTACACCATTATCAAGATACAAAAATAAAAACTAAAAACTCCTAAAGCTAAATATCATGAAAAACAAAAATAAAAGTGATTATTTTTTGTAGAAATGGAGCTCTGAAGAAGAATTCAGCTACTTTAATGGGGGAATAAAAGCGCAACTTCTCTTAAAGTCTTAGTGCCATTCATCCTTGTATTTTTATTCTCCTGCCACAAGATCTTGCAACTCTCATCCACTTCTTCAAGACCATCAATGATCCTCTGACTCTAGTTTCTGTGCCAATACCTCCTTGTGAAGACAAGTACTACATGAGAACACCATATTTTGACTTTCTGTAGAGTGGCAATGCCAGCTCTCACCTCCATAGTTTCATTCCTGTTATCATGGCTAATAAACCCTAGCAGGTTTATTCCAACTAGTAATGTACAAGAGTCAAGTTTTTATTTTAAAGGTAGGGATTTTTTTTCATATTTGTTGGGCTTATAATTGGAAGTCAACTAGATCTAAGTATTGAGTGTTTTGGTTTATGGGGGAGTGTTAAAAAACACATTGAAATTATTGTTGATTTTTGTTAATTTTAGTTGACTGTTCTTTTTATTATGGCTCGGGGATATTTAGATTCAAATTTTGACTACGTTGTTAGATTTAACAAATTTTCTTATTTTAAACGAAAAATTTGACCCTGTTGGCCTTAATAGGACCATGATGTTTCCTTGCCTTTGCCATTTTTTATATGTATTGCAATAAGCTCCTTAATTGTAAGGAAAGAGCTCAAACATTGCCATGATTGATTTAAATAGGACTTTAGTTACTCTGTGTTACTGCGCTTCTTTATATAATTACCTTGCCATTTACTTGTGTTTCTTACACATGCTATGAGCATGATGGCTTTATAAATCTCCATATTTCATCAATACTTATGTTTATTTCATCAATAATTCTCATTCTTCTTGGAATAATGTTTCACTTTGAGTTTTTCAATATGAACAAATTTGCATTCTTATTTCTTGTCTCCTCATTTTTCTGCTCAATATAGTGAGACTTTTTGTTTTTGTATTTATGGTCCCTACATTTTATCTTCCTCAAAAGAAATCATTGTTATACTTTCTTTTCATTCTACTTTTTGTGGTTCTCTCTTTGAAATTTTAATGTAAAATAAGTGGAATTTGTTGGGTTTGATACAAAATTACTATGTTAATATTAATATTGACTATCTTATTGTTTGCACTTTGTGGTTGTCTTTCAAGCTATAGGAAATTGAAATATATACTTATCATATTCATATATATATCATTAATCACATCACTTAGTTGATATAATTAAATGCTACCAATTAAAGAACACTTGTAAGAAAACTCATGTTTTTTCATATAGAAATCTTTTCTATCATATAATAATAATCAATCGTTTGAATTAGAATTTATTTTTTATATAGATAATTTTATATTCTCAACTACCCTGGTTGTTAGATGTCAAATGATGTAACTTAAAACTCATCAAGTATGTCTATATTTATCATCTCTCACTCGCACATAATGGGTTTCAATCAATTAGATTTTTGCACTTTCTCATACTTGTCCAATAACTCATGCAACCAATATGTCACAAGAGTTCACTATTATATATTTGTTAAAAATATATGATATCTCGATCAATGAATTGATCTTTTAAGTAGATTTAGTATGTTATATACTCTATGTTATATTTCACATTTTAATCTCCTTAGATCTTATTTACTTTATCATGTCAAAAATATATTCAATTTTATTTACTAAGACTCTGTGGCCACCTTTAAATACATTTTTTTCTTATTTGAGTTACCAATCAAAATGATATTCCCTTTTTTAAAATTCAAGAGTATTAAATTGAATTTGTTTTCTTAGAATTGTTCCATAAAATTATAATACATATGATTATCTAGTAACATTCAAAAGTAACAAACCTTAACTTTAATTATTAAGAATTAGATAAGAGCCATAAGGGTATAATATGAGGCTTGTTTAACCTCTAGGATCTCATAAAATGTATGTTGAGATCTTATAATTTACATTAATATCTTTTCATGATCATATTTTTATGTATAATAAGAGTCATGTGCTATAATATTAACTCCTTTTTTATTTGGAGCATATGTCTTTCATTATTGCAATATCGTCCTTATGGTAGTTCAAACATACTTAATGTTTAACCTGAGTTTGCTTATCCACTCTTAAAATCATTTTTTTAAACTCTAATTTGTCAACTTAAGATATATATGGTGACTATTTAATCACTTCAAACCAATTTGTTTTCGGCTTATCTAAGTTAACAATTGTGGTTTAAATTTCTTCCTCTTTCCCTCTATTATTGACAGGCCTTTATCCTAAAATGACTAGGCGGCCTACCCAAGACCCCATGGTGACTCCCCATTTTATGGCCAATTTGAGGATAATACAATTGTAGAATATTTTTGGATTTAATTTGGTTAGTTGGTGAATTAAATGCATTAAAGGGCCTTTTGGTCTTTTTGTATGCACGAAAGGGCAATTTGGTATTTAGAGTATTCATTAAAGGGTAACATGGTCATTTCACTTGCTATTAGTGGAAGACTGAGTCATTAGAGATGAACCAATTGGAAGATGAAAGGTGTAATCCATTAGGTGAGCATTAAAGAGAATAAAACAAGCCATTTGGTCTTCATTTTAGTCATCACAGTGGGAGTGGTTAAGAAGAAACGTGAGAGGCCAAACAAAAGGAGAAAAGGAGAGGCAAGTTTCATATGAGGAGATTAGAAGGACGGTGAAGCTGATTTTTGATGAGTTTTGGAGTATAAATTAAAGAGAGGTTGATCAAGATTAAATGGTCTTCAATTGTCCAAAAGATTGAAAGAAAGTGGTAAGCTTCCTAACCTAAATTTCTAGTCTTGGAGCTTTTTAGTGGGATAGATTTATGTAAGATAAATGATGATTTTTGTCTTGCCATAGAGTAGATAATAAGTTTGGAAGAATTTAAGAGATGAAGATGATAAGAGAAAGAATTATGTTAGTATTTGGTTTTAGGATCACTGGAACTAGACATATTTTTTTTGACTATAACTTGATCTATAGACCTCCAAATTGAGTGATTGGAGATGAAACCTAAGACATAGTACTAAAAATTCCTAGAAGATACCCTGACCTAGTTCGGGCTGAACCATATTGTAATTTGAGATTGAAAATGGTGATTTGATTCTGCCCCTGTTTTGGAGCAGTTTGTGATGTTTAGTGTATATTTCTTAAATTAGGACTTCAAATGGTTTGATATTTGATGAAATGGAAACTAGAGATATAGGGGAACAAATGTCTAGAAGACCTCAAAGCCTAATTTGAACTTTTTCTATGTGAAAAGTAAGGAACAAGTGGAGGTATAAATATATGGCTAAAATGGACAAGATAATGAATACGTTGACAGATTATGATTTATTCCTAAAGAGACAATAAAAATATTATATTAGGGAATTCTAAGGAATGTAAATTAAAATTTTAATTATCCTAAAATGTATCAAATAGAAGGGAGATTGATATGATATTACCATCCTTAATTGTCTTAATTTTGAGATTCAGAGCTTTAACTGATCTGCAAGAAATTAATTGGTTTATGAGACTTTCACTTTGAGACTCTTCCCAAAGCTTCCATCTAAAGGAAGCTAGCGATTTCTTCATAAGCTGTTGATCTTGCTTACTACCTTCTGATTTTATTTTCTTGGTTCATTTATGGTCAATTTAGTAGTTTACTTCTTTTCTGCTTACTGTCTCTATGTAGTTAGCTAAGGAAGTGTGCTTCACTCTTCCTTTTGTGGTATCATCACTATGCTTCCTAGAAGTTGGAAGGCTGTTTCTAATTCTTCTACACATCCAAATGGGAGAATCCTGGTACTATGTAACTCTGATAACTTACAACTCATCGATGCCATTATTTGTGATCAAATTATCCATTTGAAAGTCAAAATTCTCAGTAGGAATCTCTATCTTGATGTCTCTATCATCTATGCCTTTAATCATGCTTATCAGAGAACCTCTCATTGGAATAAGCTCATTGATATTCACAAAGACATCAATACTCTATGGATTTCGCTAGGTACTTTAATTCAACAATCCACTTTAATGAAGCAAAAGGAAACCAATCCAGTAAGTCTCTTTGTGAGGACTTAAAAAATTGCATCAAATCTATAGAAGTCACTAATCTCCTAAGAGGTTTAAACAATTACATTTAGAACGAAAAACATAAAGACTCCACCTTCTTGAGAAACAAAACTAGACAACGGCTTATTTAATTGTTTTTGGTCTCAAACATTCCCTAGCTCTTATGCATTTTTTCCTAATCTAAATATCTCTGACCATTCTCCTATTCTGATTTATTCAGACTCTTTGTTGCCACTAGTAAGGCATCCTTTCAGGCTCAACAATTGCCTGATGAACATCCTTATTTTTAAAGATGCAGTGAAAAACGAAATCAGCTACTACATTATAGTTTCTAAACGATTCCAATGCTCCAGGAAGCTTAGCTGCATTAGAAAAGAAATTGAAGTTTTTCAAAAAGCAAATGTTGGCAACCTTCATCACTTACTAAGCACTGCCAGGAAACTCTCGATAAAGCTTAAAATGAACTATATCTAGACCCTACCAACCCCTTACTTCAATAAGCTGAACTACAAGTTTCTTCCAATTTCATTAAGGCGGTTGAATTTGATCATTCTCTTTAGAAGCAAAGGTCCATAATAAGACGGTTAACTGAAGGAGATAGGAATACCAATTTCTTTCATAGAGCTGTTCAAGCTAGAAAATCTTCTAACAGAATTTTCACTTTGGTTTTTAATGGCACCCACATTCATACTTAACATGAATTCATCTCTAAAGTAGTGAACTACTTCACTCAGTTGCTAGGAATCATATCATTAGTAACATCCTCTCTAAGACTTCTTGAACAAATCATTCAATATAAGCTATCTCCAAGTGAATTAGATATTCTTTCAATCCTTGTAGCTTTAACTAAAATAGAGCTTGCTATCAAATCTCTAGGTCAATACAAAGCCCCTATTCCAGATGATTTCAATATCCTATTTTTCTTTAAAAACTAGAGAATTCTGAGGCAAACTATAATTGAGGTAGTTCAAGAATTTTTTAACTAGAGAATTCTACTGAAAGAACTTAGCAAAACTTTCATCACTTTGATCCATATATGTAAAGACCATAGATCCCTCAAAAGATTTATATCAATTTGTTCTTCTATATATAAAATCATCTCCAAGATAATTGCAGAAAGACTAAAAAACATGCTCCCAGGTCTGTTGATCCTTCACAGTGTGCCTATGTCCCAAAAAGACATATTGGTGACAACACTGCAATCACACAAGAGTTGTTCAAACAATACAATAGAAGGAATGCAAGTAAGAATTATGCTCTCAAAATAGATCTTCAAAAGTCTTATGATTCTGTGGATTGGAATTTAATCCTCAACATTTTGAAGGCCTTTGGATTACCAAATGTCTTTATTGAATAGATATACCAATGTATCTCATTAGTCTCTTACAAAGTCTTAGTGAATGGTCAGGCTTCTACTCCCATTCAAGCATCTAACAGCTTCTGGTAAGGGGATCCCATTTTCCCTACTTATTTTCTTTTGTCTTGAAAGTTTTAACCAATTACTTAAAAGAACTGCTGCAAGGAACTCGTGCTAGAAGTTTCATGCTAAATGCAAGAAGCTCAGTATAGTCAGCCTATATTTTGTTGATGATGTATTTATCTTTTTCAAAGCAAACATCAAACCTATTACCATCATCTCAACGGTATGCAAAATGTTCAACTCATTCTCTAGTTTTTCCATAAACTCTGATAAATGAAGCCTTTTAGTCTCTATAAGTGTTTATCACTTGGCTTCAAGGTTCTCTGCTGTCACAAGCTTCAAAGCAACTCAACGTCTTGTTAAACATCTTAGAGGCCATGTCTTTGCTATTAAGTCCACTTTTATAGATTTCAATCCCCTTATTTGCATTGTTAAAAGTAGAATAGAAAGTTGGAGCTCTAAAGCTTTATCATTTGTAGGTAGATGCTAGTTAATCAATTTTATGCTGATCTTACTATCTTGTTATTGGGCCTCACATATCATTTTTACCATTTCAGTAATCGAAAAATTGGAGTAACTACTCAAGAATTTTCTATGGAAAGCAAATAATGGTGGAAGTTACAAAGTTAGATGGTCAAAAGTTTGCTTACCAAAGATTTATAGTGGACTATGCATTCTTTCAATCAAATGTCTTTATTCAGTTCTACTCACCAAAAGATTTTAGAGACTGCTTATTGATGAAATCTCCCTATGGATCAAATGGATTCATACTTATTACATCAAAGATCAAAGTTTAAGGAATGTCAAAATGCCTTATAACTCTTCATCCCTTTTCAATAATCTACTCAAACTCAGAGAAACCATTAACAATTATTGTAAGCTTACAGTCAATGATAGAAAAGCCACCTTTTTTTGGTATGATCCTTGAGCTCCCTTTATACCTCTTATCTTTATCTTGGATTCGAATTCCTTCCCTGCCACTCTTCACCCAAACATTAAAGTGGCACTATCTATGTTTTTATTAAATGGTTCTAAGTCTCTTATTTCTTCAACTGGGACAACAAAACTATTTCTTCATACAAACTACTATGGTTTAAGCACAATTCTCCCTGCAACTCAATAATTTCCTAGATGGCAATTAGAAACAAGTTGTCAACAATGAATATAATATCTCATGTAGCCTTTCCTAATTGGTGCATTTTATGCAAATGTTCATTTGAAAGTATAGAACATATTTATTTTCAATGTCAATTCCATAAATATAATAGGAAACTTATAATTAAGCTCTGTCACTTAGATTCTCCTCCTTACTCATAGTCTGAGATTATCAATGGTGTAGTAAACTGCACTTGACATATGAAGGTGATTTATGTGTTTTCAAATTGGCTTTCACCTACCTTGTTGCTGCCATATGGGAAGAAACAAACAAAAACATTTTTAGAGATACAACCACCACCAAAGAGATTACTTTTCAAGCATTATGTGTCAAGATCAAATATCGCATCTTAGCTTTCAAAGATAATTTCAGTTTAAGCACTCAATGCCAAATGACTTGGACTTTAGATATTCTTTTACTGCTTAGTCAAGTGTTTCATATCTTGGTATTATGATGATAATCTAGTCTATATATATTAATTTTGATCAAACTTATTGTACCCTTATTTCTCCTTATTAATTCAATTTCTATTTAAAAAACATTATGCAAATATTACATTGTAATTTAAATAACATTAGTCTTATGTTAATATGCAAAGGAAAGTACAACCTTTTTTGACTACTTCATGCATATGTTTGTTAACTCCTATTAGTATTGTAATCAGGTAGCTTGGAGGAGAATTTATGTAAGGTTTATAGTCTAAAGAAAGAAATCTAACTATGGTAAGAATAGTTTTTAGCTATATGGTATATGCTATATAAATGAAGACGAACCACATGATCTGTAGAGGCACTAAACAAACTAAATATGAATTTTTTTTAAAAAAATCACAGCCTAAATGTGAGAGGCTATGATGTTGAAAGTAAAGAAGATGAATATTAATCAACATATAACTAATAAATGGAGGTTGACAGTTTGAAATTGGTAGACTACAGAGCTACAAAAGATATAAGATGATTTTCAACTTAGATGATTTACAAATCATTTTTGTAATGTTATCTAGGTTGCTATTTTAATCTTTGAGTATAATTTGGTAGTCATTTTTGTGCGGATTGCACATGAATTCCTTTTGTTTGAGTAATATATCTTTTTAAATTAAAAAAAGAAAAGAGAAAAAAGATATGGTTTTAAAATAGGACATTTAAAGTAGACCTTTTTCAACAAATTGACCTTCCCTTTTCTATTGGGCTAATTGACTTCTAACCTTATGGAATAATTAACACTGACATGCAATTAATAAGCCAATCATGTCCTAGTTTTGTTGATGATCGATTACACTTATATTATCAAATTACTCGGAAACTTAATTTTATCATTCTCATATATGAATGAGCTTGTCTTTAACCTTCCCAAACTATGCCTACCAAATAATTTGTGTAGGTCAACTTGTTCATTAATTTATTTCTTTATTATTATTAAAAATAGAAAATTTATATCAAATTTAGAAAATTAAAGTAACAAATTCATCCTCTCATGATATAATTTGAACCCATAAAATCATGTCTAAGGAGAGTTCTCCAGTCATAATGTTATAAACCTTAAAATCATGTTAAGTTGTAATTTAAATATATATGAGTTTTGACTCTTTTTGTTGGATATCATTGACATGATATATATTTTTTCTATTCACATTTTTTTAAAAACTTTATCCTCGATGTAAATACAATAAGAATTAATAAAGCTTTTCAGTATGTGAGGGAGACAAAGGTCCAATTTTTTGAGATAGTTAAATAGATATGTTTCAATAATCATTCACCCAACTTAATGAAAGTTTACTTTGCTAATCCACTACTAATTATTATCAATTTTGGTTGATCCAGTATCAGGCTAGTTTGTATTCGTCATAACACAGTATCTTTACTGAATATACGTATACTCAAATATTAACTTCTAATAGAGTACCATATATATAATGAAAGCAGGTATTTGGAATCACATAATTATAATTTATTTAAAGTATATTCTTTTTTATATAAATTAAAATCATAGTTGGAATAACCTATTTTAAAAGTAAAAATATTAGTAGTTTTTGTATGTTACATAAACATAATTGAATAAAGAAAATTTAATCTTTAAGATATCTCTTAACTTGTTGAAGTATAAACAAAATTTAAAACCTTATAAATTTAATCTTTTGACAGAAGTTGGCCTTGACATTAGCGTGGACACCAAATTGCAGCTGTTGATGAAAGAACCATCGTATAAATATAATCAAGTTGACTCGAAATCAAAAGCAGTCTCGTCTACTTCCCCATGAATTGAGGCTGATATCTTACGAAAGATGCCCATGAGACGGTAATGACTATAACCTAATCCGCCCTCTTCCATACTTTCTGCAATGAACATTAACTTAATATTGGGTTGTTGGTTAGCATTGAGCTCATCACCCAAACATTTGATTAATCTATAAAGTTGTGTTGAAAATGTATTAAAGGTGGACCCTTTAAAATTGAGAATCTTCCTCTCTTTCTATATAAAAATCACAACACGGATTATTCCAAGCCAAGCTTTGCGCTATCAATAATCATTCCTCTCTTTAAGTCTTAAGCTACAATAGTATAATATACGACATATTAAATATCTCGTGTCGTATCATTAGAATTATTTTTGGTTAAGGTTAATTACTAAAAAAAGCCCAAATTTTTGTCAATTGTTCAATTATAGCCCGAATTTTAAAAAGTAGCAATAAAATGTCCAAATTTTCAAAATTTTTCAATTCTAACCCGAACTTCAAAAAGTAGCAATAAATACTCAAACTTTCAAATTTTTTCAATTATATCCCGACGTTAGTGTTTTCATTAAGTTTTCTAACGTGACCTTAACTATTAATACTTGTTAGCCAAAATTAACACAAAAAATGAAGATTAATGAAACGACATCGTTTAATCAGATAATTAAAAAGACGTTGTTGTTTAAAAATAACTTAAATCAGATTACGCAATCTCAACGACCTTATGTTTTGATTTCAGTTTTTTCCTTCATTTTTAGTTTGTTCTCTCGATGCCCTCATCTTTCGATTTTTAGATTTCGCAACTCCGACACCCTCACATTAAGGACATCAAGAGAATAAACTAAAAATGAAGAGCTTACTAGTACAGTATGCTGTAATGCGAGAGTAGTTTGGGGCTTAGAAGAACAAACAAAAAACAAAAGACTGAGGACATTGAGAGAACAATAGATAACGTCGGATTAGGATTGAAGAAAATTAAAAGTTTGAGCATTTTATTGCCACTTTTTTAAGTTTGGGTTAGAATTGAAAAAAATTGAAAGTTTGGACATTTTATTTCTACTTTTTAAAGTTCGGATTATAATTAAAAAATTGACGAAATTTTTAGTTTTTTTTGATAATTAACCCTTTTGGTTATTATATGAATATGTAGTGGCCATAAGCAACTTTCGCTCACACGCGCGTATACACACATATATATTTATCAGATAATGGCAAACCTTCTAAATCTCTATCAGATATACACACGTATGCTAGGTATATCATTCATAAGTCTCTCGTGACCAAAGACGTAATATTGAAAGAAAAAGAATAAAATATAGATGGACCAGTCAAAAAACAGTTTCTTGCTTGTCGATAAATCATTGTTTCTTGATAAGTTATTCGTGTGGCGGTCGTAAAGTTAATCACGAATATGTGTGCCAATAAAAAGAGGCTGATTATAAGCATGAACTGCTATCGTTTTACTTTTTCAACTTAAGTTATGGAGTACGTCAGTGATCCATCCGAATTAAAGCCAGAAATCAAGGGATTGCCTCAGATCATGCGTTTTGATAACTTTAATTATCACTCACGAGCTACAATTATTAGGTGATAGGACCATGCTATTCTTAAACCTCTTTAAAAACTTTAGGCCAAAAGTATATTTTTAACTTTAACACCTACTTTAAAGTATAACTTGAGCCGCACTCTAAAACCTCTCTTAACCCTCCACCCCTTAAAGCCTCTCTCCCTTGCTCAACTCGCTCTCGACTACCTCTGATGTATTCTGTCACTCATGATGTGCCCACTAGTTTAGCTAAAACCAACACTAAGATCTCGAGAAACAAGAAACGAGGATTAGAGAAAGAACCTAGTGTGCTATAGAGGAGATACGTTAACTAGTTCTAGCAACATAAGAAGCTAGGGCTTTACTTGGACATGAGTCAAATTGGGCTCACTGACGGGTTCGTGTCAGAGTTGGAGCTGAGGTTTCAAAAGGCGTTTAAAGTCACGGCAGAGTTTGAAAATGACATGATCGCCAATCTCGAAGAGCTTAAGGGTCTGTTTAGTTGGATGTTAATTAATGTAACGGAACGGGACGGAATGGAACGAAACATAGTAGTTCATAATGGAATGGAACGTAAACCTTTGAAATATTGTTTGGTTGGACGGAAGGGTTCATAATGTAACGTAATGAAACGTTGTTTGGTTGGATGGATGGAA
>JAOQMM010000002.1:18527838-18540363 GCA_027563515.1 Erythroxylum platyclados
CGTGAAATAAATGCAGTGATAATCGGACTAGTTGGAACTAGACAGCCGGGCGAGCCGGGCCACAATTGCCATCCCTAATTACAATGAAGGAGTTAGGAAATTGTAATCGGAGCTAGAGGAGCACGACAATTGACAGGAAACGGAAGCAAAAAACTTACCAAGGTAGAAGCATATAGCTACATCAGCAATGTTAAAGGGAAACTTAACATCGAGTTATTTTCGCAATAAATTGAAAATTCGAATATTTTAAAGTCATTTTTTAAGTTTCAACTAGTATTGCAAAATTAAGAAAAGTTTGTGACTTTTTTAACAATTTACCCTAAAATAATTATATAAAATAGTGACTAACGATGCAATTACATATGCCGAAAGGAAGCATTTATTTCATTTAGTTCCCCCGTTTGTACGATACTAACTTTAATATCCATAACCGTCATTCCTGGTCTCTTTTTAGCAAGTAAAGTAAAAAGAAATTATATTCACCCTCTTCCAAAGATTGTAATATTGAAACATTCAGTAATCAGTACTGGAACCACTTCCTTACGTTGAGAATTGATGCTTTTGTGAGACTTTGAATGGCTTGTTTCTTCAGCTATGGTTTCCAGCAATGGCTTCTTGGACCTTGTCATGGACCTTGTCAACAGGAACTCAGGAGTTGCGAGCTCTTCAACACCATCCAAACTCAGCCTTGGCACCGACGCGGACACCGGCAGTACCCGGGCGGTAGCTTCCTGAGAGGCCCCACCACTATTAGACTCTGGCTGAACCTTAATATTTCCAACGCACGAAACCCTTTTGGCAATGGAGTTGGCAGTGAGTAAAAGAGCGCCCAAATCATCAGCAGTAACCACAGAATTCTTTCTTTGCATAGGAAACATGATGTAAACACTAGCCCTTTCGAGATCATCCTCCGCATTCAGACAACAGAATCTGGCTCCGACTTTTAGGGACTTGGCATTGATGATGAAGAAATTTGGAGCCTCCATCATGAGTTCAGCAGCTTTGGTGGGTTGCTGTATTAGTCTGACTTCCCCAGTTGGGAAGATGACTTTGGTGGACTTTGATATGTTTACGGGCAGAACACACGGATTTGATAAACTGCAAGTTACATGGTTTCCCATCACTATGATCAGCCAGTAAAACCAGAGAGATCCAAGAAACAATCTTGTTACTTATGCGTAAATCACAAAGTCTTAAGATTTTGGGAGGGGTTGAAGCGTTTTCATATCAGACTGAGAGTCTAAATTAAAGAAGGGAATAACTATAATATAAGACACTCGGAGCATTTATGTTGATGTTTTTCCAAGCCTTGTTTATTTGTTTTATATTAATTTCGTGTTTCGTTTGGTAAGATGATCAAATAAGAATTCCAATATACACTAGGATTTTTTGTGACCACGAGATGTCTTGGGTAGGTCCGAACTGTCGTGACACCTTTAAATTATTACTACATCCAGACTAATCTTCGCTCGTGTCAGGTAGGACTCCAAAAGGTAATAAAATATTACTACTGAGTATTTAACACTACTGTTTATATAAGCGGGAGTTAAACCCCCAACTTTGCTTAAGCGAAAACCAATCCCTTACCTCTAGACTTTGGTGCTCGGTAGTTCTGAGTACTTTAATCTACTAAATGTCACATATATCATCCAAGTGATGGACCTAATGTAAATTGTATTGCTATAAAGAATGAATTGGTAGAAAATGTACATTTATAATTTACGTAAATCCAAACAAATAATAGATAAAAGGAATGCTATATTGATTGTATCAAAAATTCCACCACATTCTGATTCTACAGCTGCGTGCCTTGTAAAATTATGCGCAGACTCGAGTACATGTCTCTTAACTATTTTTTACAGAAAAGAGATCGAAAAGACCGTACGCTTTGGTGAAAACGACGAATGGGGATATAAAAAGTAGGCTAAAGTACATGTCTACAACGGTTTTTGTCCACATTCTAGACCATGTGTTGGTCTAATCAGTTTACCGTAGGCTTGGCATTGATTCTTAATTTATGCTGGGAATCGACTTCTAGTCTGTCCGAAGCTGAAAACGGGTTGGCCTGCCAAAGATTTTTTAATAACTCTCTGTTAAGATTGTCTGATATAAAATTTATTTATTTTTATTTTAAACTCTAATATTAAATAAATAATTAATCTTAAGTGAAATTTATATAAAAATTAGAGGTAACTAGGTATCCCTAACCTCCTTAATTTCATGTAAGTCCTAATTTCTCCAATTTCTCTTATCTTCTCAAACATACTCGCCCTTACTTTCTATAAATTTCCTGTATTCTTCTTTTTTTGAGAAAAGGTTTCCTATATTCTTGATGAACAGAGAAACGAACGTTTTACCAAAAACAAAGAGTAGAGAGACCTCTGTTGCCATTCGATCTTTATACTCCTAGTATTTGATCAGATAAGAAATGTGTTGAGTATAAAATGTTAATATCTAGTAACCGTTTGAGGAATAACAGAATGAATTCGAATTAGTTGTGTATCTCTCTCTCTCTTCTCTCTTACGTTCTCTGCCTTCTCTCTTCCTTTTGAATTCTTCTCTCTTTTCTTATCTCTTACATTTCTCATTTCTCTCTTTATCAAAAATTAACCATAACAAATAGTATAAGAGAAGTTGGTTCTGTGTGGAATCAAAGAAAACATGAAAAACTTGATGGAAGCACAGATTAAGAACGAGAAAATGTTTCTGGAAGCTTTAAACAGAACAAAAAAAATGGAGAATGACATGTTGGAGCTTGAAACTATGATGACACAATTCATACAGTAACAAGGAGTGGAACCGAGAGCTACTATTTCAACTACTCCAGAACCCACGGCTAGAAACAAGCAAACCATGCAGGAGAAGAACCACATAAAGTCTCTCTCTCAGGGGTGCTATGAGATCACAGAACCAAAGTTGAAGGCAGTTGTTGTTCTCAGCAGTAGTAAGGGTGTTAATGGTACTCTCTTCTTTACTTAGGAAGGAGATGGGAAAACTACTGTAATTGGAGTTGTCTCCGACTAGAAACCAGGGTTCCATGTTGATGCTCTTGGAAACACAACAAATGGTTGCATGTCAACTGAGCCGCATTTCAACCCAGTTGGTAAAGAGTATGGTGCGCCTATTGATCCAAATCGACATTCTAATAATCTTGTCTCCTTCCTCAACAATGCTAATAGAGCTACTGCTGGTGATGCCGTGAAGGAGATGGGTGATGAAAAGAAAATACGATTATTTCTTTTTTGTCCATTATGTAAATTTCCTTAATAGTTCCCTATTAGACCTTGTGGGCAAGGTTTTCTAAAGTAGGAGGGATTGTTACATACAAAATGTTAATACCCAGTAACTGTTTGGGAAATAACAGAATTAATTTGAATTAATTGTGCATCTCTCTCTCTTCTCTCTTATGTTCTCTACCTTCTTTATCCTCCTGAATTCTTCTCTCTCTTCTTCTCTCTTATGTTCCTCATTTCTCTCCTTA
This sequence comes from Erythroxylum platyclados, assembly GCA_027563515.1. NCBI lineage: Eukaryota > Viridiplantae > Streptophyta > Magnoliopsida > Malpighiales > Erythroxylaceae > Erythroxylum > Erythroxylum platyclados. The sequence goes on from JAOQMM010000002.1 coordinate 18,531,320, forward strand.
TTGGAAATTAACCATAACAAGATGCTTACCAGAGATGTTATACATAAGAAATGCTTACCTGACATGTTACATGTTAGAATTGCTCATGATATGTGGGAAATGAATTGCTCATGATATGTGGGAAATCAAAGATGGATGTGCATTTGATAGATATTGCCAGTTACACTTTCTTTTGCCCTTATGCGATCTGACGTGACTTCTATGTTAATTAGTTGTCCAAAGCTGCTTAGGGTTACCTTGGCTTCCTCTTTTCTTTTTTCCAATTTTATTGCCAATTGGATGAAAGATGGAGGAAGGCAGTGGAACCAAAGATGAAAGTTGAAATAGCCATAGAGAAGACGAGTATGTATGCGAAGCGGAGAGAAATTAAGGAAATTAGGGTTCAATTAGTTGTTGAATTCTTAATTTCTCCTAATTTTCTCTAATTTTTAAATGAACCTTCCTCTCAAATTAATTAATTGTTTACTTGATATTGAAATTCAAAACATAAAATACATAAATTTCGTCTTGGTTAATTCTAATAGAAGAAGTAATTTTCTAATAACTTAAGGACTTTTTTAAATATTTATCAAATGTTAGAATTTTACTCTCTTTCAAATTAAATTTTGATAAAAAATTTTAGATTTTTTTCCTTTTTAACAGTATAGAAAACAATTAAATATTTAGGAGACCAACTGATGAGTACAAGACAAACAAAAATAAGTAGTGTTAAAGGAGATTTTTCTTTCTTTTATGATAAATTCATTTTCAAAAAGAAGATTGCTACTAGTTTCATACTATCGAAGGAGCAAATCATGGAGAAAAACTCGAACTAATAAATTCACAGTTATGTTTGTGGATTGTATTGGAAGATAGTTAATTGTTATTGTTAACATTTCTTTTAATGTGAGATTCAATCACTCTAATATGGATTTACATGATATTTTTATCTCAACTGGCCTTCCATATAGGTGAGGGTAAAAATCATTGTATCCTAAATCAACGATTGGTCAAATAAGTCCTTTGTATGCCCATTTCATTATAAAAAAAATTGATTTGCTGCAAAATCTCATCTAATGTTATGTTATACATGTTATTGGCTTTATCATATTAAACTACTTAAATTTGTCTCTTCTCATTATGTAAATAGGTTATTTACTCCCTTGATGCTCTTTTCTTAAGAGATGACAAATTGATGATAATATTTTAATTGCTGGAGAACTCCTAAAGGGCTACTTTATGAGGCAATCATCTCAAAATTGTGCTATTAAAATTGACTTCATCAAAACTTTTTGCATAAGTTGGGAATTTATATTCAACTTGCTTGAGGTACTTGGCTTCCCTAACCAATTTTAGAAATGGATTAAGGCTTTTATCTCTTCAACATCTTACAATATGTTGATTAATGGCATTTCTATTAAGCAATTTTTGGGTAAAAAATAGTCATTACACAAGAAAATCCGTTATCTTCTTATTTATTTATATGCCTATGGAGGTATTGACTCAACTATTGAAGTATAACATATCAAGACGTCCCTTCTTCTGATGTCATATTACAAGAAGATTAAGCTAACTAGTTTATGTTTTGCAGATGACTTGCTACTTTTCTCTAAGGTTAAAGCCAAATTTGTACAAGTTTTGATAAAGTTCCTAAGGTAGTTATACCTCATGCGAAAAGACTTTATACGTTGATTGGTATGACTATCAAAGGCCTCCTTTATTATACTTAGGGCTACCTTTAATTTGGTGACAAGAAGATTACAATTTAGGGATTGATTGCTGTTTGAGCAAGTTTTACCTCTAATAAAACCTTCAATATCTACAAGTATATGGATCGTAAACTTATAGTATCGAAAGGTGACAATCTCACGAGGAATATGTAAAACTAATCGAACCTAACTTTGTCTTAGGTAATAAAGTATGAATTGAGTGAATTAATGACTGAAAATTAAAACAATTAAATGAAAGCAATCAAATAACAATTATCTAATGAGTTGTCACCATTAATTAAAGATGATCAAGAATGAATACATAGGATTTATTCTTTCGTTATTTTGCTCCCCTAACGATTACTTATTTAATTATGTGTCGATCTTAGATGTTTTAAGGGTTTGATTACTCTCTCTCAAGACCTAACCAACTAACCCTAATTGATTAACCATAATAGAATCTGAAAATTTCATAATTGTAATATCTCAATTCACAACTCTTTCCCTAACGTTTCCAATTAGTTCTGAAGATATCCATCGAATAACTAAATCTTCACACAGGATCTCTCTTTAAATAATATTTGGTTTGTTAATCATGTGACATATTAATCCACCAACTCTCATTGTACAAATTAATCAAATAACTTTTGACCCACTCTCTAAATTTATTGTCAAAGTATATGCATGCACCATTAACACAACACAAAAATTTGTATTGAATCAATAAAGATTAAAATCACAAAACAACTTAAGAACAATAGAAATTTAGAACATCATAAACATATTAGACATCTGAAAATTCAGTTTACACATCAAGTTATATGAAAATAACAAAGGAGAAAGAAAAACTCTATTCAGAGCTTAATCTGAAAATCTGAAAATCTAGACGTCTTTGTCGATGTTCCTTATTTGATCCACTTTTGCAAGATGGCGGCTCACTTTTTGGAATGTTTTCATGTTCTTAAACAGTTTCAGAGGGTCTTGGGGGTGTAACTGCGATTTTTGCCCTTTGTTCTGTTCCACTTCTGTTATAATTAAATAATTAATAAAATGACAATCACATCAAACATAAATACAATAAAGAGGCGAAGGAAAGACAATGCATACACAAATTTATAACAGTTCAGTCAAATTATTTTTGCTTAGGTCCACTTTTTGATTTTACATCTACACTGAAGGCTCTATCTTATATACCATCTAAAGATTAATATACTAATATGGTAAATATACCAATAAAAATAACAACTGATCATTAAACTTAAGGATAAAATAGTTTTCCAGCACTAGATTATACAATTGTGTACAAGCCCAAACTCACATATAAACTAGTAGATGCAAAATGACGTATGAAAAAACAAATGTACACAACACACATCAAATGCCAGCACAGACTTTTGTTAGATTAATTTAATAATCATAAGTGTGGCCTATATTACTTTATTTGATTCTAATATAAAGTGGGTAGATGCAAAATGACGTATGAAAAAACAAATGTACACAACACACATCAAATGCCAACGCAGACTTTTGTTAGATTAATTTAATAATCATAAGTGTGGCCTATATTACTTTATTTGATTCTAATATAAAGTGGGCCTAAAATAATGGTTATTGGGCTTGTTAATGGTAATTAGAATCATAGGGTTAATTAAATACAAAAACACCCTTCCCTCTCCCTTTAGTTGATGAAACATTTACATATATTAAAAAAAACATTCTTGCACCACTGAAAAGAATGAAGAAAAGAATGAAGGTGAGAGTGGATAAAACTTTCCGTAAATAAGGCATTTGCGAACAAGAAGGGATTACTGGAATACACAAATATGGATCAAGGTTAGTAATTTCTTCTTATGTTTATAACATCAATATTAGGGTTAGAAAGTGTTGAATTACTTGTGTTATAAACGATCTTTGAATTCTATGCTTGAAAAGTTGCTTAGAATGTTAAAGTTTCAATATTATATGTGGTATTAAAGAAGATTATGACACCATAATTTACATTAAAATTAACCCTAGAATTCATATAGCAATTATTGTTGTTTTACGGATTTAAAAAGATGATGTTATTGCTTCCGCTGTGATATCTATGCGTTGTTGAATTGTTTTTTAAAAACTTATTGTTAAAGTCGATCCGTTGATAATAATAGTTGAAGGCTTTAGGATTACTGTATACGCGCATCTCTTTGTTTTTTGTTTGAATTGAAAATGAAAGGCCTGTTTTCCTAAAAAGTTTTCATGGGACCATATGTCAGATTTCGGGTGAATAACATTGAAGGTTTATTTTGCATTCATTGTTTATTGTATGTGTATGAATTCTGGAAAAGCAAAAGACTTGGTGTTTTATACGTACATGCACTAATTATGGTTTGATTTGTTAACTTTTTAAAGGAATAAAAGTAGAAAGAAGAGTGTCTGCATGAGTGTGTAACATAAAGGTTTCAAGAAACGTTTGTGGGACCCATGATCAAAAGCTTTGTTATTTTTTGTTTGCATTAATTGTTGCCTGCAAATTCTAGAAAAGGAAATTTAAAGCAAAGTCAAAGTTTCCTTTTGTGGGACCCTCATTAAGGCATTGGATGTGTGATGAATTGATTGTTTACTACATCTGTCAAATGGAAAACGAAGGCTTGTATTTGGTGGATTGAAAGTTTATAGAAAAGTGCTTTTATGTACGTGTCTTCCAAAAGGTTTTGAATCTGCCAGTCATGCTTTCTTTTAATAATGGATAACATCAAATTGGGAAAAACCGAATAAGTCATGTTTTGAGTTTTAAGTTTGCTGGAAATTTTTTAAAATAAAAAGGTTGAAGATGGCCTGTTATGTTTTAGTCCTTATAGTTTTTAGATTATTACAATTTGGTAATACAATTATCGTTTTGTCCCTAAAAGTTTTTCTTTTTTTTTTGGACTTTATGGTATCATCTTTTAACATTATAGATAAATTCCAAAATTTATTTATACTTAATTAAATGTTTATTGTATAGAAAGCTTGTTAGTCACCAAAGTGACTTGCTTGAAAAGATATTTAGACATTTCATTATGCATTATTTCAATTGTTAATATTATATGATGCTTATAAATGACATAATAGATGAAATGAACAATTGAGATTATTAATTTTAATGCTTGGAGATCACCTAAAGGTGGATCATTGCTTATAATTAATAACATTACAGAAACTTATTGATCTACGTAGTGAATATGTTTGTATATCCAAAGATAACATGCATACTAACTTGAGTATGATTGAATGTCTATTAAAGTGTGTATATATTTGTTATCATCATTATGGATTAAGGATATATGTTTAAGTATCACCCAAAGGTGGACTTAAATATGTATATTAAAGTTTATTATTGTCTGAATCTATTAATTGTTCTTAAAGTATTAATGTGTAAGCTTGTTTTTACGTTTACAGTTTCTAGTAATTTGTTAGCTATGGGCAATGGTTTGATCAAGTTCAATGGGCTAAACTATGCTGATTGGTATGAGAAAATTCAATTTCAGTTGAGTATTATGGATAAGGACCTGGCATTAGTTGCAGAGAAGCCTACAACCATTATTGAGACCAGTACTCAAGCTGAAAGGACATATTTTGAGGCTTGGGAAAAGTCTAATAAGTTGAGTCTGAACTTGATGCGATTGACAATGGCTAAAAATGTTAAGCCATCAAATGCTTAATACAGACAATGCAAGGGAATTCATGATGAAAATCAAAGAGTACTTACAATCAGACATAGCTGACAAGTCTATTGTAGAAAACATGATGAGCGAATTGACGACCAAAAAGTTTGACTTGTCACAACCTATCCATGATCATGTAACAAGCATGTCAATTTTAGCTGCAAAGTTGAAATCAATAGGCATGGATGAGAGTGAATCCTTCCTAGTACAATTTATTATGAACTCTCTTCCTCCTGAATTTGATCAGTTCCAAGAGAATTACAACACGCTGAAGAAGAAATGGAACTTTCAAGAAATTAAGGCCACATTGATGTAGGATGAAGGGAGATTAAAGAAAATGAAGGAACACTCTGTCACAATACATAAGAAGCTAACAGCAAAAGGGGAAAGCCAGGAAAGAAGAGCAATAAGAAGGACAATACCTGGTGGTTAGATTCAAGTGCAACTACTCATGTATCACATATTATGCAAGGATTCCTTTCGACCCAAACCATAAACAGAACTGAAGAGTTCCTGTATATGGGTAACAGAATGAAGGCACGAATAGAAGGAATAGGGATGTACAAATTGATCTTAGACACTGGTTTTAGTCTAGATCTTGAAAAGTGTCTTTATGTTCCTGAATGTGCTAGAAATTTAGTTTCTGTTAGTAAGTTGGATCATATAGGTTTTAATTTCAATGTTGGAAACATTTTGTTTTCTTTGTATAAACGACAGTACTATTATGGTTCTGGTACATTAATGGATAGTTTATATCGTTTCAACCTTAAAGTTAATTATTCTAAATCCTTGTTTCATGTTGAATATAATATTGGTAATAAACGTAGTGCACATAATGGACACTCTGCTTACTTGTGACATCAAAAGTTAGGCCATATATCTAGAGAAAGGGTGATGAGGTTAGGGAAAAATCAAATCTTACCACAACTAGATTTTACTGATTGGGGTGTATGTGTGGATTGCATTAAAGGCAAACAAACCAAACATATATCTAAAAATTCAGCCACAAGAAGTACTGAGTTACTTGAATTGATATACATTGATATATGTGGTCCATTTCATGTCTCATCTTGGAGTGGTGAAAAGTATTTTATCACCTTTATTGATGACTATTCATGTTATTGTTATCTCTATTTACTGCATAAAAAGTCTCAATCAATGGACATTCTTAAGGTGTTCATTAATGACGTAGAAAGGCAGTTAGATAGAAAAGTGAAAGTCGTAAGGTCTGATAGAGGTGGTAAATATTATGGCAAATTTGATGAGAATAGACAGTGTCCAAGTCCATTTGCAAAATTTCTTCAAAGTCGGGGCATTTATGCACAGTATACAACGCCTAATACACCACAACAGAATGGTGTAGCTGAAAGGCGGAATCGTACTCTTATGGATATGGTTAGGAGTATGTTAAGTTACACGAATGTACCTTTATCTTTATGGATATATGCATTAAAGACAGCTACATATCTACTTAATAGGGTTCCTAGTAAAGTGATTCCTATGACACCTTATGAATTGTGGATAGGTAGGAAACCTAGCTTGAGACACCTGCATGTTTGGGGTTGCTTAGCAGAAATAAGGATTTATAATCCTCATGAAAAGAAGCTTGATGCAAGAACCATTAGTGGTTACTTCATTGGTTATCTAGAAAAGTCCAAAGGGTACATATTTTATTGTCCTAACCATAGTACAAGAATAGTTGAGTCTGGTAATGCTAGGTTCATTGAAAATGGACAAATTACTGGGAGTGGGGAACCACGAAAGGTGGATATTCAAGACATTTAGGTGAAAAATCCTTCATTCACCTAGTGTCTCTTCTCAAGTTGTTGTTCCTCTTGTTGTATCACAGTCACGCAACATATCAGAACAACAAGTTAATGTTCCAAACCCACAAGACATGAATGCCAATAATTAACTAGTAAATAATGTGCAAGTCACAAATAATCAAGTGATACCACAAGAAATAGTCTTGCGAGGTCTATAAGGGAGAAAAGACCAGCTATATCAAATGACTATATGGTGTATTCACTTGAGCATGAGTATGACTTGAGCATTGATAAGGTTCCAGTCTCATTTAAAGAAGCCATGAAATGTAATTATTCTGAAAAGTGACTCAATGCTATGAAAGAAGAGTTAAAATCTATGGATGATAATCAAGTATGGGAATTAGTTGAGTTACCTGAAGGCTCAAAGCAAGTGAGCTGTAAATGGGTCTTTAAGACCAAAAGGGACTTGAAAGGTAATATTGAAAGGTATAAAGCTAGACTTATAGTGAAAGGTTATACTCAAAATGATGATATTTACTTCAAAGAGACCTTCTCTCCAATTTCAAAGGACTCTTTAAGAATTATTATAGCATTGGTAGCTTATTATGATTTAGAGCTTCACCAAACGGATGTAAAGACCGCTTTTCTGAATGGTAACTTAAAAGAAGAAGTTTACATGGACCAACCAGAACATCTTCTGACTGCAGAAAAGGAAAATATGGTGTGTAAATTAAAGAAGTCAATATATGGTTTGAAATAAGCCTCCCGACAGTGGTATCTTAAGTTCGATGATACCATTACCTCTTATTATTTTGTAGAGAACACTGTTGATAGGTGTATCTATATGAAGGTCAGTGGGAGCAAGTTCATTATTTTGGTATTGTATGTTGACGATATTCTTTTGTCTGCTAATGATTTGGGCTTGTTACATGATGTAAAGATATTTCTCTCTAATAACTTTGAAATGAAAGATATGGGTGAGGCGTCTTATGTGATAGGAATGGAAATATTCCGTGACAGAACACAAGGATTGTTAGGGTTATCTCAGAAATGATATATCAGTAAAGTATTAGAGAGATTTAAGATGGAGAAATGCTCAATAAGAGTTATTCTAATTCAGAAAGGGGATAAATTTAGTAAAATGCAATATCCCAAGAATGATTTGAAAAAAGGAAATGGAATCTATTCCCTATGCATCTATGGTTGGGAGTCTTATGTATATTCATACTTGTACTCGATCGGATATCAGTTTTGTTGTTGGAATGTTAGGCCGATATCAAAGTAATCTCTGATTGGAACACTGGAAAGCTGCAAAGAAAGTTCTTAGGTATTTACAAGACAACAAGGATTACATGCTCACATATAAGAAATCAGATCATTTAGAAGTGATCAGTTATTCAGATTCAAACTATGTTGGTTGTGTAAACTTAAGGAAATCTACCTTTAGTTATCTATTCCAACTAGCAGGAGGGGCAATTTCTTGGAAGAGTGGAAAGCAGTCTGTCATTACTACTTCCATTATAAAGGCCGAATTTGTGGCTTGCTTTGAGGCTACTATTCAAGCATTGTGGTTGCGGAACTTTGTCTTAGGGCTAGGTATTGTCGACAATATAGCTAGACTGATAAGAATTTATTGTAATAATTTCGCAGCTGTCTTCTTCTCTAAAAATGACAAGTATTCTAAGGGTGCTAAACACATGGATTTGAAATACCTATCAATCAAAGAAGAAGTGCAAAAACATAAAGTGTCAATTAAGCATATTGGAATTGATCTGATGGTAGCAGATCCATTAACTAAAGGATTACCGCCTAAAATATTTACTGATCATATTGAAAGGATGGGCATTATAGATAAGTCCTTGTTAGCATGAGATCATGTTATATATGTACATATGTTTGGATATTTG
>JAOQMM010000002.1:18590548-18603157 GCA_027563515.1 Erythroxylum platyclados
TAGAGAAGCAATAGAAACAAGGGTGCTCAAAAAAAAAAAAACCTCTTTTTTTGAATTTGATCGAACCATTGAAATAATGATTGCCTCCTTCTCCCGACCTTGGAAACCATCAACAGTTGAGATTTCCATATCTTTCAATTCATCATTCTTGTTTTTCAAAATCTTCAGTAACACAACCTACAGCATTAGCACCCGAGTATAAGGAAAAACTATATTACTGAATAAGAGACTTTGATATTGAAGTAGATTCTTGCCACATCTGCTCTGTTTGGAGCTCTTATAATGAGAAAATTGCAAAAGCCGGAGTTCATACCTGTGCAGCGTAAGGGGTAATAATTCCAATTTCGGAAGGCTTGACTCCACTCTGAATAAGCCTCTTTGCATGAGCCACAGCGACCTCAGCTTCCCCCTCATTGAGGGTGCTATCTTCATCATCCTTCTTTTCTTCCATGTCACAACTGAGGCACATTAGCATGAACCAGTAGAAACTTTATCAAAATGGACAATATCTCAAAGAAGTAGTCTCCAGATTGATCTCAGTTACAGATACACGTCAGTTTGACTACTAATAATATTTTCACTGCTCATTTCTTTACAGTCAGATCTGATTATTTTTACACAGCAAGAGACAATCCCAATTGATAATTTCAATCGAAAATTGATTTCAATTTATAAAACAATATTCAAGATAGGTAATATACCATGAAAATGAATTATTAAAGCAAGATAATAGATTAATAAAAATGACTAAATAAACAGCATACCCATTAATGTCAATAAGAAGAAGTGTTGCTTCCGTAGCAGATGACCTTTTTACACCCTCGAGATCAAAAAGCATGTGGGTAGCAACATTAGGATGAGCTTTGATCTGTAAAGGATGTCCAACAAAAATTGTTAGTTAGCACTGAATTTCTTGGAATATTGAAGTAGTTTCCAAGAAATTCAATTATAATCTTATCATTCAAACATCTTGAGATGATCTATATCACCTTATTATCATAAAGCTCCTTAGATGACCAGTTCATAATAAGTTCATGCATTCGATATTGGACAGTAAGCATAGATGTAATCTCATCCCCATACAGGTCAGCAAGTCTTTCAAAGAGGGTTCTACCTAAACCCCTCTTCTCAGCTTCAACACTTTGAACGGTTGGAGGAAGTTGAAGATGGTCTCCTGCAAGTATACATCTTGAGCCCTGAAGAGATGAATGAAGATCATTAAGTGGCATTTGGTAAATGAGAATAATGAGAATAATGAATAACTTCAGGAACTGGTACCTCTGTTAATTCAATTATGGGGGTCTTGAATTTGACCAATACAACGTTATATGGACACATATGACAAAGAAAACATCCCAACCATTACAGGGATAAGTTCCTCTCAAGTTAGGAGCCACTTGACCAATCATTCCGATTTTATTGACATAAAAGAAGGATTTTATCAAGCAGCAGAAGAACAATTTTATTTAGCAGTTACTAGATATTTCAGATGAACCTGCAACAAAGAAATTTCCATTCCACGGTGGACACAAATTTGACAGAGGAGAAAGTAAATCAGAGCCATCCCTTTACAAACTGAACTAAAACAAATACTGTGTTAACACGGCCAACTATAAACTGGGAATTTAAGCACTTCCATACGAAGATGGATTTAAAGAAAGAGTATAAAGCATGTATTTTTGAATCTTATATGCATGATAAGTGATGATACACTCGTATGTCTCCATTTCTTCTAACTGCTACATGTTAGATCACTTATATTATGCTCAGCAACAGTTCTTGTCATAAAATTACCTTTAATAAAGCAATCCAGCAAGCTATCTCAAGAGCCTGTGCAGCTTCGTCTATGATCACCAAATCAAATGAAGTCTTGTCCAGCTTATGAGAAAATGCTCCAGTCAAAGTTGTCAATATCACATCTGCATTTTTTAAAACATCTGCTACCGCAAGCTGCTGCCTTTTACGTTCTTCTTTTGAAAGAGCCCTTAGCTCCTTCTGAATGTATCTTCTAATGCTTTTATCTTTGGTTTTCAACAACTTCCCATTTAATGCCTGAGATGTTACATTTAGGAAAAAAGTTGGACGAACTTAAGCAGATTTATAATACTCATCATAAATTTCCTCTTTAAGAAACTTTAACGAGCAATACCTGCTGATTGTTTCTAGTTAACTCCAAGAAGAAGCTGACAGAAAAATATTTATAGGACTTACGAAATAGGTAGTTCCCTTGTATTCTCCCTATTTTAAGCAACCTACAGTTTCTTCATGGCACATTGATTTTTTCAAGGATGTACAACTTACTCCAAAACTGAGGTTAACTAAATGTGTTGCAGCAACTACGTACCTGCATCTTTGAAATATTATTTAATTTAATCTTCCATGTCCATATCAGTAGGTGTTACATTCTTAAAGATTGTTTTCCTTCTTATCACAGTGTTATAAGTTTGAGTCTGGATGTATCAACACAAGGTTGCTGAGGGTAATATCTAGCCTTTTTATTTCTTCTTTCTTCTGATAACCACTCGATCATAAACAATGCATAACCTGTTCAAACCCCAACCTTTAGCAGTAATAATGTTCAACTTAGTCTTATAGAGAGCATAATGTTCTACTTCAGCAGTAATAACCATAAAATGTTCAAAGTCCAAGCCTCAACTCTCATGCCATCCAAGGTATTCAGAATTAAACTAGGGTGATACTTTGACACCAGATAAAACTGACAGCTTTTTATCATTATTACTTTATATATTTGAATAAATTGAGAAGATATACAGTTGCTGAGATGAGATGTTTCATCAGCCTCTGATAACAGAGGGAGCAGCAGTAAGTCATTCACAGAACCATTGGAACAGAAGGAATATAAGGCAAGAGTTGTCTCTACTGACAGAGGAGCATAGCAGTATAGAGAAAGACAAAAGAAAGAAAAGGGACACGGTGATAAATTCTAGTAGCGATGGTAAGGCAAGAAAAAAGAAGAAAAGAACTGGCTCCAGCAATGTCACCTGGCTGTAGATACCAGCAACATCAGTGGAAAGAAGGGGAAGATAACACACTGGTGATGATTTCAACAACATTGTTTGACAACAATAGATTTCTAGAATGCTGGTGACACAAATAGAAGAAGGAAGATGATACCGAAGGTATTACATCAGGAGTGTTTGTCAGAAGGTAGAGTCCAAAAGCGACGTTGAGACAAAAACAAGAAGATAAGACACCGACAATGACTCCAGCAGTTGTGTTTAGCAGAGAAGATTCCAGCATCAGTAGTTAGAATTAGATTAAATTTTTGAATCAGGAGAAGAAAGAGAGTTTGGTGTTTCAGAATTGAAATTTTGGCTCTAAAATTTAATTAGGGATTCAGAATGGGAATCTAATTATGGTTTTAGGATTGGAACCTATCTCCAATATCATTTGAAAGTAAGCTTTGAAATCACGTAAGAAAGTAAAACAAAGAAGAAAGAATAGCGAGAAAATAAACAAGAAGGTTAGTGTGGTTCGACCACATGATTTACATCTATATACATAAAAACCACAAGAGTACTTAGATGTATGTTATGTATCATGTTTAACTCATCTATGTACAGTATTAGAACAATACAGAATTAATAATAGGATGGTACAGTTCATAAATATATTATTATAGGATAAACAAAACATTCCTACATAGGATACACAATAATAATGCTAAATACAAAATCTTCAACACTAACCAAATAACTAATTATGTTTGTTAAAAACCATGATGCTAATAAGACTTGCAAACAGCCACAAGATCCAAATGCAATACCAGGCAGAGTTTAGGTTGTTCCACTTCTGTAAATTCATTAACCTTGAATTGTCAAAATTTCAATGGCATTCCTTTATATGGTTTTCAGATCAATAAGATCACTTGTTCTATGTTTACTTCAATAATAAATGAACAGAGACATGATATACCTTCTATTGGAGAGAAAAACAATGGATAAATATATTAGCAAGTTGAAGCTTTAAAGAATTTCTACCTTCATTTCCTTCCGGATATCATTTGCTAGACTACTATTATCGCCTCGTAGAACCTAACATCAAAAGATTGAATTAAAACTCATAACATCGTAGCTCAAGCTAAAGGAACAAAGCAAATGGAGATAGCATCATAGAAACAAACCATAATCCATTTTGAAATGTAAAATTGAAGAAACTGATTTCATGTATCATTAAGAGACAGGAGATACATTGCGTCCTCCCATATTGGTAAAATATAAGAAAGGTGTTCATTAGGCCAGCATGCGCTGATATTGCCATATTCGAATTAATTCATATGCTTAAGATATGAAACATATCGACAAAACCCAGGTTTTAGGGGTTAAAGTTGACAGTGGTTTAACGTTTCACAATTACATCAAAAATTGGCATTAAATTAATATGTAATTCTAAAATAGAAAAGAAGTGGAAGTTTAATTGCTCCATCAAGCAAGGAAAACAAGAAATTAGAGAAGTAAAAGATTGTTGTGTCCATAAGTTTGCGTTAGCATCCGTGAGTCTCAAGAAAAAGCTAAAATTGGCGAGCACTCAAAAACACCAAACTAACACCATAAACCTTAGTTTGATGTTTAAAAATTTTCAAGTCATGGCATACCTGTGCATCAAGTGCGCTGTCTAGTATTTGAGGTAACAAACGTGCAGGATGGCCCAACCTCACCAACTTTACTCTATAAACAGGGAAATAATAATTTAGGGAACCCATAATTTACTTCGCCATTAGATTAAATCAAAATGTTGATTGTCTAGCAAGTATAATTGCAATACTGAGAATGAGGGAATCAACAATCAGCACTTATGTTCAACCTGCTTTAGAAAGGTCATAATGCTAATCATCCTCACTATGACGATCCTTGTAGATGTATCCCTAAAAGAAACCTAAGGCCCTGTTTGGTTGGATATTAATTAATGTAATGGCACGGAACGAAATGGAAAGGTTTATAATGTAATGAAACTGTTAGGAAATACCTATATAGGAAATACCTATATTAGATGATAGGAATATCTATATTAGGAAGAGCATGATCTTCCTCATTAGTTTGAGGGATTCCTATTTATTACTAAGATTATTTCCTTATGTAATCACTTCTATATAAACAGCACAAGGGTCTTGAGTTAGAATCAAGCCCTCTGTTTTCTGCCCTCTACTTTCTCCACTCTGTTTTCATACTGTTATTGACAGAAACGTAATATAGTGAAACGTTGTTTGGGAGGGATGGAAGGGTTCATAATGTAACGTAATGAAATGTTGTTTAGAAGATGGATGGAATAGAATGTAACGTATAATAAATGACTATTATACCCTTATATAACAAAACATATTAAAAACTATGATTAAATTAAAAAAATTCAAAACTTTGCAAGTCCTTGTGACTTGCTATATAAGCAAGTCACTGGGACTTGCATGAAGCAATTCCCTGACTTGCAAGTCCTCGTGACTTGCTATATAAGCAAGTCACTGGGACTTGCATGAAGCAATTCCCTGACTTGCTTTTAAGCAAGTCACGGCTGTGACTAATAAGCAAGTCACTGGGACTTGCATGAAGCAATTCCCTGACTTGCTTTTAAGTAAGTCACAGCTGTGACTAATAAGTCATAGCCGTGAGTGATACCTATGAATATGTCAAAAAATATTTATGAAAAATACCGACTTTTGACGACGAAGAAGCACAATTGACATTCGTCGATGTCTGTCTTACTTAATAAGGGGTCAGGATAAAAATGTCTGTCTTGCATTTTTACTTTACTTTCCATCGCAAACCCCCCGATTCAGGAGGTTTGTGTTTTTAACTGTTACGATGGAATAGAACATAAACCTGTAACCTCCGAAACCCTCCTATTCCATTCCTTTCCATTATAAAACCTCCAAACAAACGATAGAACTGTGTTACGTTCCATCCCCTTCCATTATAAACCATTGAACCAAACAGGGCCTAAGCCTCCCCTAAAAATAGACATTTTCAATGAGGTTAAAAGCCCAAATTTGTAGGTATTATTTTTTATCAGAACTCTAGGTTCTATCTAAAGAAATTACACAAAATTGAACAAAAAGTTAAAGACAAGAGATAGGAATTTAATAACTTTAAGGTAATCTGATGTGGAAGATGAATTTGTGAGAAGGAAATATGCAAGATGATCAACTGAAGGGAAGGGAGTGATCAAAAGTTAACAGATTAGGAGTTTGTTTTACAAGTGCTTCTCGTTTCAACACTACCATTTAGGAAAAACATTATTTCAAAAGTTATGTTTTAATAGAAGACTAAATTAGGGGGATTTTATTCTAGTTAGAGTAATTCCTAAATTAGAGGGATCCTATCTCTATAATAATTCCTAATAACTCTATTGTTGTAACGCCTATTTAAAGATCATATTTTTATTGAATAAAATGTTAAAAATTTTGGCAGAAAAGCTACAGAAGAACTGTCTAGGACAACTCTCTTTTTTTTCATTCAGCACAGGCAAGTCTAGGAAGGAAGTGAACATCAATAAAGGGGAAGGAAATGACTTTCCTGTGAGTCAACCCATGACTAAATCCTATGCTAAGTCTCACATCAATTTGGTGTTAGAGCCTAGGGTCATGGACGACTTGTCTGATCTGTCAACTAAAATAGATGTGTTAATGAAAAAAGTGGAGCAAAGATTGACAAAGGTAGAAGAATGCCAAAATGCTCAATTTGACAAGCTTCTGCCGGCTATTTGCAGACGAGACCAACAAGGGGAGGCTAGTAGCACCATCTGCACCTACATAGAGAGGAAGGCAGACAGAAGCGCCAGCCAGCTAGTTTACTCAAACCTATTGTTAAGATAGTATCAGAGAATTTCAATTCAGGGTTTGATACAATCTCAAGACCCTTGTAGCCTTTATATATAGTAAGAATCAGTTACACAAGGAAAGCTGATCTTAGGAACAAATAGGAAATCATATAGGTCTAACTTTTCCTAGCACTCCCTCTTGCTTTTCCATGACACCAAGTTTCAACCCATAAATACATAGTAGCCTAAGTCTTGGCCAGCAGGAAAGACTTTAAAGACTAGATTCCTACATTATCATCACCAATAATAACAATATCGTCAACATAAACGATCAAAAATAGTTCTACCAGCTTTGGAATGACAATAAAACACAGAATGATCCACAACACATCAAATCTGAGGCATTTTATTGGTTTAAACAGATTCACAAATTTGTTCAAAATATGTTTCAGTCAAATATTCAGATCCTTAAAAATGATAACGGAGGGGAGTATTTCTCAAATGAGTTTAACCAGTATATGGGAGAAGTTGTGATACATCACCAAAGTTCTTGTGTAGATATACCCAAACAAAATAGGGTAGCTAAGAGAAAAAATCACCACTTATTGAAAGTTGCTAGATCAATAATGTTTGCAAGTTTTGTTCCTAATTCATATTGGGGAGAAGCTATCCTTACAGCAACTTACTTAATAAACCATTTACCCTCAAAAACCTTAAAATTCAAAACCCCTTTGAGTACCTTTCGTTCCTGAAGTAAATTTGATACTAAGGCTTTTAAATATGTCTATGTGAGTTATTCTCCAACAAAAAAGGGTTGTAAATGCTACTCTCTAGTCCTAAAAATATCTTTGTGACAAGTGATGTAAACATTTTTGAAAATTAACCTTACTACACTGACATTTTCAAGAGGGGAGATCTAACGAAGAAAATTCATTAGGATCCAACAGTATCTCTTCCAATAAGACGAGATATCTTTCAAAATCCTCCTGTTTTAGAATCTATATCATAGAATTCTATTGTTCCAAACCCTAAACAATCAACACCAATATTAGAATCTAGCCCAACCTTTAGTTCAAGTTACTTGAGGGAAGAGCTTGTCATTGAGAGACCTTTGCAGGTTTATGCATGTAAGCCAAAATAGCTCCTCATCAAGGTGAATTGTTCAACCTGGAATCTGGTCATGATAGGATCAATGACCTAGATTTGCCCATTGTAATTCGAAAAGGGGTAAGATATTGTACCAAACATCCAATTTCCAATTTCCTAACTATTAAACAGTTGTCTTCTAAGTTTAAGGCTTTCACAACAAAAATTGATGATGTTGAGCAACATTCATGAAGCATTGATCGATCCAAGATGGAAAGGAGTTATGGAGGAGGAGATGAGAGCCTTAAAAGGAAACAAAAATTGGGAAATGATTGATTTACTAGAAGGGAAGAAGATAGTTTGCAATAGATGGGTCTTCACTGTGAAGTATAAAGCTAGTATAGTTTGCAATAGATGGGTCTTCACTGTGAAGTATAAAGCTAGTGGAGAATCGAAAGATAAAAAGCTCGGTTAGCAGCACAAGGATACACACAAACATATGGAATTGACCGTGATGAACCTTTGCTCTAGTGGCAAAGCTCAATTCCATACGTGTCCTTCTCTTTATTTCAACTAATCTTAATTAGAAACTACGTCACACCATAAAGAATGCATTTCTGCATGGTAATCTTAAGGAGGAAGTATATATGAAGGTTCCACCTGATTTGAAACACTGGAAGAGAAAGGTAAATTCTACAAATTAAAGAAGTCTTTATATGGCTTGAAGCAATTACCTCAAGCATGGTTCACTAAATATAGCTTAACTATAACTCAATTACGATATCATCAAGAAAAAGCTGATCATACCATGATCATTAAAATGGGAGAAGTAGGTAAGAGAAATTGTCCTCGTTGTATATGTAAACGATATAATACTCACAGGAGATGATAAAGTGGAAATTATGAAGCTCAAATGCAAATTGTAGGAAGAGTTTGAAGTTAAAGAGTTAGGACCATTGAAGTTATTACTTGGAATGGAAGTTGTTAGAAGTAGAAAAAGTATTTTCAATTCTCAAACAAATACACTCTTGACTTGCTTAAGGAAATTGGGAAATTTGGTTGCAAATCTATAGAAATCTTAGTTGATAAGGCATGGGAGGCCAGACTGAAGTGAAAATGCTCTAATGGATGTAGGTAGATACCAACGCTTGGTTGGGAAGTTAATTTATTTGTCCCTTAAAAGACCAAACATTGCAGTTTAATAAGTCAATAAATGCACTCACCTACTAAAAAGCACTTGGATGTTGCAAATCATATCTTCAGGTATCTCTAGAGGGCAGTTGGGAAGGGACTAATGTTTCTAAAAACTGAAAATAGAGGAATTGAAGGGTATGTTGATGCTGACTAGGCTGGAAGTGAAGATTGCAAGTCAACCTCTGAGTATTGTACTAAGTTATGGGGCAATTTAGCTACATGTAGGAGTAAAAGCAGATATTTGTGAACAGAAGCAGTGCTAAGGCAAAATTTAGGGCTATTGAACAAGGAATTTGTGAAGTAATATGGCAAGAAGGATTGATGCAAGATCTACAACTCACAACAAGTTCACTGAAATTACGTAATGATAGCAAATCAGCTATTAGTATAGTGACTAACCTAATCCAACATGATCACCTAAAACATGTCAAAATCAATTGAAATTTTATAAATACAGAGATTGAAGGAGGGATTGATCTATGCTACAGTTCTACTCATGAGCAAGTAGCACACATCTTGACTAGGAGTCTATTCAGGTCAAGACATGAAGATCTTCTTCGCAAGCTTGCAATGAGAAACATCTATTCCTAAGCTTTAGGAGGAGTGTAGGGGCTTCTTATTATCTTAGTGTAAATATTTAGAAGTCAAATTTTCTTTTATTAGTTATACTAGTTGTTATTCTTTTATTATGCAGATTATGAGGGATCTGATTAGGATAGTTTCCATTTTATGATTACTGCTTTATTGTATATATAAGGGTGCAGAAATTCAATAAAAGATTCATTCGAGAACTAAAAACAAAATATTCTTATTTCAGAAGTATTGTCTTTATTTTAATACATGTCATGGGTTATTTCCTAGATTTCTTTCGTCTTTTTGTAATACATGAAATTTTCAGCCATCTCACTGGTTATGGAGTTTAGCAACCAAAACATCACTAGATTATTTTCCATCCTCTAGATTTGGTAGGCAGGGTCATTTTCCTCTAGTTGGACGGCAACACCGGTAAGATAGTCTTTGTTTCCTTTTCCGAACACAAAAATCATTACTAATTGAGACCATAAACTGAAATTTTGGCCATTTAAGCTTAAGGCTAATAATCGGCATCAAGTTATTTTTAGAAATATTGGTAGAATGGGTAGGTATGGACATTTGGTCAAAGTTTGGGTTGGATGTGCCACTTTCGAATTCACTTACCATGGCTGATTTGATGAATTTTGTCATCAACGTATGATAACAAGAATGGAATAGGGATTGGTTCATATCTGCTCTAACACCATGAAGAAATTTATTGAGACTTATTTTTATAAAACTTAATCAAACAGTAACTCTAGTTGAGTATTTAAGCAGAATCTTGAGGCTTACCTAATAGTTCCTCATTAGAAAATAAACCTAAATCAGTCAAGATTACCTACATGATTAAAGGAAGATTTTCTTGATCTGAATCAAGACAACCTGCCTTTAACTAAGGAGGTTAAAAAAACAAAAAACGAAAAGATATTCCTAAGAATCTGCTCCTAATTAACAGAAGGACCTCTTAAAGATCCAGACTCATTATGTCCAGCTTTTCACATCCATATTTCATTAGGCATAGGAAAACACTTTGTGCTAATCGCTTATTTTGCAAAATCATAGAGATCATAGCTTACATTCACTACCATTTCATTAAAAAAAGTTGGTGAATATGTGCCAAAATATTGACTCAAGATAGTTTCCATTGTCACGAATATAAAATAATGCTACAACAACAACAACAACATTAACAACCAATGAGAGGAATACTTTCAACTCAAAGAGTTGGTGAATATGTCCCACAATATTGACTCAAGATAGTTTCAATTGTCACGAATATAAAATAATGCTACAACAACAACAACAACATTAACAACCAATGAGAGGAATACTTTCAACTCAAATAGCCCCGGCATAGAAGAACAACAATGAATGGAAAAAGAAAGTACTCCTTAAGAAAACATCTTGGTTAGTAAATCAATAAATGCATTCGCTTGTCAATTACATAATTGATATCCCTTCATACCATAGTACTAAATTTTAGTTTATCTTGTAAATAATACCAGTAGTACCAAAATAGAACATTTTGATTGCATTTATGCCAAAGTGCTTAAATTACACAAGTCCATTGAAGATTTTAGTTCCAATATTATTAATATCACCATACCTATGCAGAGCGAGTCGTTCAACAATATTGTCCACAGCAATATTTGATGCAGCACATGCAAGAATTTTGGATCCACGTTTTACTTCTTGTAAGATGATTTCTACCACAGTTGTTGTTTTCCCAGTTCCAGGAGGACCATGCAATAAAAATAAATTCCTTGATGACAAGGCTTTTGAAATTGCATTTTTCTTGTACAAAAATAAAGGTACATCAGATAATTGAAGGAAGAATAAATTAAAATAATAACTCTTTAGTCGATTTAGACCTAAATGACGGTGAAACTAGACTCTCATTCAAGTCAAAACACTAAAGATGAGACATTCCTATTCAAAGCCAATGACATTAAGGAAAAATTTATCTTGTATAACATTAAGTATTTGGTCACAAAAAATTCAAGCACATATCCCTTGGCATTTTTGACGACAAAAGTTATTTCTTAAAAAATCGACCAAGGAATATAATCTAATAAAGGACAAGCAGTATACTGATATATGTGAACAACCAAACAGTAATGCAAAATAAAGTACACATGGAAGATTTGAGTTAATGATTGATTCAAGAGAACCATAATGTTCTAGCACGAAAAATTTTTGAATAATTAAACTTAATTTCCTAAAAACATGACTGCAATTTATGAGTTGTCTGAACAACAAGGCAAGCAATATAACTTAGTTCACACGCACAAGTAGACACACCTGAGATTGATCGAGGTTGGCATTAATGGGAGAAAATGTAATTTCCTTCTTTGAAATTATTGGCGGTCTATCCCCAAATAATACAGGAACTAGATCAACAGCAGGGCCCTGTTTTACACCTTTGCTCAATTGAATCAAGGCATCTTTCATCCTGCGATATGTCACCTACAAAAGATTTCAAAATCTATTGATGCAACCTTTGAGAAGCATAAATTGAAAATACAAATGGGGATTTAGGATATGACAATGAGGGATCTTTCACTTCCCTTCACCGGCATTGCCTCGATGTGGATTGGAGCGAGTTCTTCCGGATGACTTCTCATCATAACGCCTTTGTACGTGCTTCAACCTGATCGGCCTGTCCTTTCTTGTTGTTCACCAATATTGGCTCTGCACAGTTCTTCAACTTGATTGGCTCCGGCTTTCATCTTGCTGACTTGCATTGTCGCGCATGTTTTTCAACTTGATCGGCTGGTCCCTTCTCGTTGGTTTTTAGCGCTTGCAATTCGTCCTTCCTCATCTTGATCGGTAGATCCTCTCTTGATGTCGAATGGCGTTTGCCATGCGTCTCTGAGCAGCTGTCACAACTTTATGTGGACAGCGGTTTGGGTGCGTGAGGCGAGTCTTTTTACAGCATACAGATCTTGGTAACTCATGATGGCATAGTCTGGAGAATTCATTTCC